>CM076578.1:446384537-446984537 GCA_034641835.2 Pinus albicaulis
TAATGGACATAGTTGTGGCTGACATTCTCCCTAAGTATGGCATGTTTTTATCAAGATCATGGGGAGCCAAACTTCAAGGAAGCCTTCAAATGGACATGTCTTATGCCACCATCCCTTTTTTTAACCAAAATGGAAGATTATACAGGGAACCCCACATGAAATACATGGTGAGCAACATAGATAAACCAAACAACTCTCCAATCTATTCCATTCAGTCAAGCTTAGATTCCTTCATCTTATACAATGAAAATGAAATCACTCAGGAAGAAAAGGAAAACCAAGAGCCAATCAGTTCACCAGAACAATCAAACCTTCCCTCAAATCAAATTCAAAACATTGAAAATCAACAACAAGAGAATGAAAACGAGGCTGATATACTTTGGACAATAAATTTTGATGGATCTTGTAACAAAACAAGTGCAGGGGTAGGTGTATGGATTCAAAATACGAACCAGAGTTTTTCATATAAACTGGATTTTCCATGCATAAACAATATCGCTGAATACGAAGCACTTCTCCTTGGCTTACAATTGCTTAAACAATTAGAAGCCCAAAGGATATCAATCTTAGGAGATTCTAAACTTATTATAAGACAAATCAAAGGAGAATACTCAGCTAGAAACCCAAGACCTAGAGAGTATCGAAACGCTACACTATATTTATTAAAAACTTTTGAAAATTATGAACTCATTTTCATTCCAAGAGCACAAAATCATCTAGCAAATGAACTTGCTTTCAATGCCAGCAACTACCAAATACCTGAGATAAATGAACAGCTTAGTGTAAAGGTAAAACACAGGCCTACAGTGCCTGATAATGAGGATCAATGGCAAGTGTTTGACTTTGACAAACACATAGATGATTTTCTAAAATCAAAAAATGATTTCGACATACCAACATTAGAAACCAGCCATAAAGAAAACTGTTTGTATATTGAACAAATCCCAGAAGTTGAAATGACATATTCTGCTGATATAAATCAATATGAGAATCCTTTAGAAGCCGAATTAATTGACTGCACAGACCAGAAAGTCTTGGAAGTCTTATAGTGCAAAAGTGATACAATTCCAAGAGGTCTCACACCTTTAGAACACCTTTTTGACTTTAATGATGTAGCCAAAGAACCCAGAATGGAGCCTGTGGAAACAGATGTAGAAAAACATAACATAGGCAGCCTAGTAGAACCCAAAATGATTAAACTGTCCAGCACTCTCCCAACTCACATAAAATTGCAATACATAGAGTTGTTCAAATAATTCAAAGATGTGTTTGCTTGGGGATACAGAGACCTGAAATCTTATGATACCAACATCATTTAGCACAAAATCCCTCTTAAGGAAAATCAAAAGCCTTTCAAACAAAAACTAAGGAGAATAAACCCTGTTTTACTACCTTTAGTTAAGAAAGAAATTAAAAAAATGCATGATGCTGGGATTATAGTGCCCATTAGATATTCAGAGTGGGTGTCAAACTTAGTTTCTGTTAGGAAGAAGACAGGGGAAACCAGGCTCTGTATTGACTTCAGAAATTTAAATAGAGCCTCTCTAAAAGACAACTACCCCTTGCCCAAGATGGACCATATATTTCAAAGGGCAGTTGGTTCAAAAAGGATATCACTGTTGGATGGGTTTTCGGGTTACAATTAGGTGTTAGTGATCCCAAGTGATCAAATCAAAACTGCTTTTACTACACCTTGGAGCACCTTTATGTATGTCAAAATGTCATTCGGTTTGATGAATGCAGGGGCCACCTTCTAAAGGGCCATGGACATAGCCTTCTCTGAAGAGATTGGCTATTTTATAATCATTTACCTTGATGACATAACCGTTTTCTCAAAAACTGATGAAGAACATTTGATTCACTTGAGAAAAGTTTTTGAGAAGTGTAGGAAATTTGGCTTATCTTTGAATCCCAAGAAGACACTCTTTGGTCTCCAAGAAGGTAAACTTCTTGGCCATATAATTTCAGAAGAGGGAATCAAAATAGACCCTACAAGGATAGATGGCATATTACAAAATAGCCATCCAAAGATCCTCAAAGAATTACAATCTTTCATTGGGAAGATTAATTTTTTGAGGAGGTTTATCCCCAACCTTGCTGAGCTATTAAAAAACATTACAAACATGCTTAATAAAGAGGTAGGTGTGAAATGGACTTTACAAGCTAAACAATCATTTGAACAAGTTAAACAAGCTCTAACTCAAACACCAGTCTTGATTTGTCCAAATTTCACCAAAGACTTTTATATCTTTTCTTTTGCATCCGAGCATACAATAGCTGCGGTTTTACTTCAAAAGAATGAATTGGGACAAGAACAACCAATATCCTTCTTTAGTAGGGCCTTAAGAGATGCTATTCTCAAACATAACATCATGGAGAATCAAGTCTTAGCATTAGTGAAAGCATTAAAAGACTTTAGAGTCTACATTTTACATTCTCACATAATTGCTTTCGTTCCACATATTGTTGTCAAGGACATTCTAAGTCAAGACTTTGATGGTAAAAGGGGAAAATGGATTGCAACTATTCTTGAATATGACTTAGAAATCAGGCCCACCAAACTAGTTAAAGGGAAAGGATTAGAAAAACTTATGGCTGAGTCTAACTTCCAAGCACTAGACATGAATATGGTAGATGTGTTAGAAGAAATAGAAGAATCTACTGCTCTTTTCATTGAAGAAACATTTATGAATTCTCCTTGGTATGCTGACATTATTTATGTGCTTTTATATTTGAATGCCCCTCCTTCTTTGTCTAAAAATAAAGCTAGATTTTTGAAACAAAAAGCTTTGATTTATTGCATCTTAGATGGGTATTATATTAGAAAAATGTTGTTGGAATTTTTCTTAAATGTTTACTTGAAGATGATGCAGGAAAGATTATGCATGAGCTGCATGAAGGAGAATGTGGAGGACACCTCTATTGGAAGACCACAGCGAACAAAATCCTTAGATCTGGTCACTATTGGCCCACCCTTTTCCCAGACACACAGAAGTTAGTCATGTCTTTCCATAAGTGTCAATTTTTTGATGGCAAGATAAAACTTCTTCCCTTACATTTACATCCTATCATTGTTGAGGCACTCTTTCAACAATGGGGCTTGGACTTCATTGGGGAAATTCACCCATCTTCATCAGCCCAACATAAGTGGATCCTCACTACCACTGACTTGTTTACCAAGTGGATAGAAGCTATACCCTCTAGGAATGTCAATGACTCTATCATTATCAAGTTCCTTGAAACAAATATCCTATCCAGATTTGGTTTTCCTAGAAAAATCATAACTAATAATGCTGTTGCCTTTAAATCCAAGAAAATGGTTGATTTTTGTCACAAATACCACATTACCTTGGGCCATTCTACTGCCTATTATCCCCAAGGAAATGGATTAGCTGAATCCTCCAACAAGAGCCTCATCAATATCATAAAAAAGTTGTTGGAAGAAAATAAAAATCATGGCACAGTAAGTTGGTTCATGCCTTATGGGCTGATAGATTAACTACAAAAAAATCAATAAATATGTCCCCCGATCAGCTAGTTTATGGCATGGATGCAGTGTTTCCAACTTCATTAGGAGGTCCAGTCATGAAACTCCTCCAAGAAGTGCAGATTGAAGAGAATGACATGCAGAGAAGAATCAACTAAACAATTCATTTACAGCAGACCAGAGAAGAAGTTTATGAAAGAACACAGTTAGTCCAAGAAAATATCAAGAAACTCTTTGATAAAAGGACTAAGGCAAACAATTTCCAAGTTGGAAATGTTGCCCTTAAGTGGGATTCAAGAAGGGAAGAGAAGGGAAAACACGGCAAGTTTAAGAACTTGTGGAAAGGGCCCTATATTATTCATGCTGAAAGGGGTCACAATGCATTTTTCTTGAAAGAATTGAATGGAGAAGATTTATATGGAGGTCCTGTCAATGGCAGGATGCTAAAGCATTATTTCTGCCAAAAGTCACGAGTTTCAAAGCATTTTATTTTTCATTGTAAATATCATAGTCTGAACATTGCATTCAAAGTTAGAAAAATAAAAATACAAAAACAATAGAAAAGAGAAAAGAGGGCAGATTGTAAAACAAGAAAGGTACAACCCCATACCAAAAAGAGAGACAAAATCTGAAAGTGTGCAAGCTCAAATGCCACTCCTAAAAAACACACTTCTAGTTAGTCATACAGTTTAATCATGACTAATTAGTTTTTCAATTTACTGCTGATAGGTTAGTGAAATAGATTTTCCAAACAGTTTAATCTTGTCTTGTCGGCTAGGTAGATTAGGATAGAAAATAAAGGTTCAAACAAGCTAAAAATTTGAACCTATGAGTTTCAAAAAAGATGCATGGCTCTAATCTGTTTAAATCCTGATCCAAGGATAGAAATAAACTGATTCTGATATGCTCAAAATTTGAACCAGAAAAGAATGTAAGACAGCTCAAACAAAGGTCAAAAAAAGAGCTGAAAAAAGAGAAGGATGTTCTTATACTTTCAGATCTTAAGCCTTCACCATTTTGATTTAATTTTCTACAAATAATTATCTATGTGCAGCTTGTTTTTATCTACTTTTAAATTTTTTGTTTCAGAACTTAGAGAATAAAAATCCGTAAGACAATCTAATCCTAACAGATCGTAGATAGGTAGAGAAGCTCATGAACTCAACTACTTAATCTGAGTTCATGGAGGAATAAGAGTAGACTTAGATTAGTTTTTTGCTTTTCAAAAGAATAAAATGTTGTTGAAGAGAGTTTTCCAGTCTAAATGCACTCTGAAAAGAAGAAAAAATGTTAGGGTCATTAGGAATGGATAGGTAGACATGTTGCTTTGATAGAATTCCATTGTTTTAAATTGTTGTAGAGATCATCAAAAGCAAAGGTTGCTGCCCAATGGATTAAGGCACTGGTTGAATGGAAGCCAGAGATCTGCAGCTGAGGTTCTAGACACTTAAAGAACCAGCTGTCTTCCCCAAGTGGAGCCACTGTTAGCCACTGATAAATTCTGTTATAACAAGAGGTGGATAATTTTGTTCTTCAAAAACTCCAGGAGATAATTCCCTTTTGAGAACCTATTATCCTTGAAGTTTTTATGAAGATAACTAATTCTTTAGTTAATCTTCACTGTTGTTTCCCTTATGAACCTGAAAAATCTATTGTTTGCCTGAAGAAAAGACTGCTGAAAACCCCCATTTCCCATCATTTTTACCCCTTTCACTCATAAATTAACCTCCATTTTTCATCCCCTTGTCCTTGTGAATTTCCTCTATTTCCCTCATTTTCCTTCTTTCCCATCATAAATTTTCTTCAATGAGGTTTAAAACTCCTTTTTAAACCTTATCGGAACCCCCAAAAATCCTCTCAAAATCCTTAAAATATCCCAAAAAACAGTGTTTTGCACTAAGGGCTTAAGCCCCTTTTGGCTAAGCCCCTAACCCTTTCTCCGCATATGACCGACGTCCGAGACCAGGCACTAAAGCCCCAGGCGCTAATCGCAATCGGAGCCTCCTGGTTGTGCTTTTTCCTTTGTTTTTTATAAATTTCCGATGCGAGAGTCTTTTGTTCTATCGGCTTCTGCCGCGATCTCCACCATTGATCTCTTTGATGATTCGACGGCCTACGCTGGCTCGCATCACTGCCAATCGTAAGAAGTTTTAAGTGCCACCATGTTTTTCCCCCAATTGGAGATCCTCGATCCAATCTCGACCGTCAATCTCACTTTGATTCGGCGATCCACACATAATCGCATCGCAAGTTTTGGTGGGTGCTTTCCTTTCTCCTCCTCTGATTAATGGTCCTGCGATCAAATCTGGGCCGTCCATACACCAAGATCTAATGGTCCAAATTAAACCTGACTTCCCTTTTTTATTTCATAGACCCCGCAGTGTAAATCCTTCGGTAAATACCCACCGTTGATCTCTGCAGATCAACGGCCCACGTTGCACCCAACCTCCGCCCAAACCCCCGTCTCGTTTTTATTTCATTGATCCATCTTTCAATTTGGGCTGTTTATTTTGAACATCTAATGGTCCTTATTAAACCCGATAGGCCCAACTCCTTTGGGACCTACCTCCCCCATCAATAGATCTCAACTGTTCATCACTGAGATCCGATAGTCCAGATCAAAACCGCCTTGATCACGCCCACCTTCTTTCACCCGCGCAACTTGTCCTATCGCGCTCTCATCTCCACCGTTGGATCTACCCGCCTTTCATCCAACGGCCAAGATTCCATATCGCGTAATTCTGAGTTCGACAGTTAATTCCTTAAAATTACGTGATATGGGCGGTTTCTAAAGAACACATGTCGACTAGAAACCTATATCGCGTTTGTTTATAGGAATTTTGAAAACCGCCTCTAAGCCGCACGACACCAGTGGTTTTTACAACTGAAACCACTTTTCCCATTTGCATTACTTCTTCTTATTTTAGATCTCCACCGTTGATCTCTGAGATCTAACAGTCCCAGTTTAATTTCGTCATTAGTTCATCGCCCTCCACCCATCCTCCAAAGGACTTCATCAATGAATCTTCATTGTTGATCTCTGCTGGCTAAATCGATCCAATGGCCTAGAATCATTCCGCAACCCCAAATTTCATTAAACCCTTTTTCGCTGCCGATAAAGGTTTTGCCCCGTTTTCATTACATTTTCCTGCATTTTCATTATAATATGACCCCTTCGCATTATAAATCCCAATTGATCTCGACCGTTGATCTTTGCAGATCAACGGCCTGGACTTAATCTCCACCACTATTTATCCAACCGCCTCTCCTTTTGACCTCGGCAAGCAATCCTCGTCGTTGGATGCTTTCATCCAATGGCCACGCTCTAACCTAAACTTTCGAAGCAGTTTTAACCCATCCACGCAGGATTTATAATTTTCGCTTGCTTGTGTAGGTTTTTAAAGGTTTTCCATTTGTTTTAAAAGGAAATCAAAGGCCGGGGATGACAATCCCTCAGGCCATTATTGATAAGGAGGATCATTATGTAGGGTTTCACATCGTGATTTATCGGTGCGCCATGAACACTGGCGAAATTATAAAACCCTCTGTAACGCCTGCGCAACAACAAAACACAACAGACATTAATCAAACAAAGAAAATCAGTGTTAAAGGATAAAAGAATAGCAGAGTTGGAGTATTAAAGATTATTAACACAATTTTAAATGGATTACGGCCTAAATTTGACTATCAAAAGCCTAATCCACATAATTGAAGACAGATGAAAGGTGTTTAGGAAAAAACAGAGGAAAATATCAGTCCAAGGACACCTCAGAGCCACATCAAATAGGCTAATTGAATCCTCTCCAACTACCAAAAGCCACCTGCAGCCTCAATAAATCGAAAAGAAGGCGTAGTTATTGCCAAAACAGAAGATATTTCTCTAAAGACAGTTGAATAGTTATTTCAAACAAAAGAATAAATTCTAAAACTGTCAGTGAAGTTATTGTAAAGGATAAATAGGCCTCGAAGTTAGTATTTTTACCCATTTAAGCCTTATAAGACATTAATAGAGTAAATGATACAGAGTTGTAATTCGATGCATTCCTGCCTCATGCCTTGCATGGTTTTCGAGGCCAGGAATTGCATTTAGTGTAGAATTTATTACACTTCAATCCAAAAACTCTTCCACCTCATTTCTTCTATAAATAATTGTGAAGAAGATGAGATACAGGTTGGTTGATTGCTCACTAGTTGTAACACTGAAACACTCTGAAATAATACATAGTCTGTCCTAAGTTGAAGAAGAAATTGAAGTCTTGGAAGCCTGATGATGTTGTTGCATGCTTATTCTTGAGAAGGCTCTATCATTGGATCCATGAGCTTGGTTGTTGGTGAAGTATTCTAAATTGTTTAATGTTTTCTCCTATTTTCATTTTGTTCCATAATTTCTTACTACAGTGGGATGAAAGTTTTAGGCTAAGAAATGACTCTTATAAGCACCTTAGACCTATTTGTCCTTCACTGTTTTATGTTTTCTTCTGCTGAGGTATTTTAGAGTCTTCAATCTCTCTCTTTAGTCCTCATACTTGTTTATTTCTCTAATAGTTCAAATAGTTGGTTTCAGCATGATTTATGGTTTTCCCTGCTTGTCTGCTATCACTTGAAAGTTGTTATTGAAGTCTCCCTTTGAAGTACCAGTGTCTTAAGTTAGCCAAGGAGGTATGTTTTGATCATGCCCTTTGTCTTTGCTTGAACAATTGTTTTAAAGGTCTTTATAGTTGTGATCATAGATGTGTTAGGTGTTCCCTCTTCTATGACTGCAATTATCAGTGAATCTTTTATGTTTTCTAAGTCATTTGAAATAAAATCTTTGAGGAAATAGAATGTGCTCCCGAATCTTAGATTTCATTTTGAAAGTTGTCTTGAAGTCATTATTTTCTTAAAGAGTGTTTGTAGAATTTATGGTTAGCCCTGTCTATCAAATACTTCTTTATTGTTCATGTTATGTTTTCAAGTTCCCTTTGTTGAGAATTCAATTTCTCTTTCCAAATCATTGATGTCCATCTCATTCGCAAAACCAAAGGATCCTGTGGCCAAGTTAGATTTTCCCTCTGATATCCCAAATCCATTGATGAGTTTGTCATAGCCCTTCTTGACTCCATTGCCCAATGAATCTAACATTTCCCCTTTCTATCTATCTCTCTTAGACCTTTCACATTCTGCTATGTCTTTCAACCAAACAAACAAACAAACACTTGCACTTAATAACTAGTCTAAAACCAATACTCAAAGCACACAAGATAAACTTTTGCAAAATAAATAATTTGAGAGATCCCTCTCTGAGAACAAGAGGACTAGATCCTGTAACTCTAAAGATTGGTTCTGATGTTGCCTTGTCTTTTGATTTTCCAATCTATCAAAACACGGGACACCAATAGGTTACATGGAAATAAACAGATGAACCAAAAATTTTAAAATACAACACATTCAGTCTCTTACCTGAAAAAGCCTCCTTTGGTGTACTAATCCCAAGTATCTGATGAAGACTTATGTTCTGCACAAATGTTGTTGTATTGCATGCTTCCACCCATAGATGCAACGATAGGCCATGATATTACAACATAGCTCATGCTACTCCCACAATAGTTATGTTCTTTCTTTTTGCAACCCCATTCTACTATGGGTTATGAGGTGCAATCAATTCTCTTCAAATTCCATTTGAGGCACAAAATTTATTGAATTTGTTAGAGATGTAATCTCCACCATTGTTGCTCCCAATAACTTTCACCCTCTTAGGGGTATCTTTCTCGACAATTTCCTTGAACTCACAAAACTTGGAGAGCCCCTTATATTTCTTCTGCATGAATAAAATCCAACATTTTCTTGAAAAATCATCAACAAAAATCACATAATACATGTGCTTTGCTATTTAAGTTGTCAAGAATGGTCCACACATGTCTGAGTGAACTCTCTAAAAGATCGCCTTGGCTCAACTTTCCTTATCGTGAAAAGTGGATTTGGTATACTTTCCCAACATACACCTTTTGCTTGTGTCTCTTTGTGCAAGTGCACCCTGTTGACACCTAATCCTAAGGGATTGGGTGAGATTGTATATTATTGTAAAATAGTAAATAAGGAAGGCTAAGAGACATTGGGAAATGTTCCCAATAGTCTCACCTCCATGTATAAGTACATACACACCCTCCATCTAATTCATATTTAGTTTTTTGGAGTTACCTCCTGGCCTGACATGGTATCAGAGCCAGCTATATTTCTGGCATCCCTTCCCTTGTAACTCCCTCCTGGAAAACCTGCCTCTCTACCTCTCTGGGAGCACCTGTAAGAACTACTCCTTCTATGTCTTCTTTTTCCTATGGTACACTGCCCATTACTCCTCATCAAATTTTTCAAATTCTGCTCTCCATAGCATATATCAATTTTTTATTGTAGGAAATTGTGAAAATTCTGCTCTCCACAACATATATCAATTTTTATTGCAGGAAATTGTGTGCTCAACACCTCGTAGCCTCCTGCTTGACTACTAATCCCTCACCTCGCATCCTCCTGCTCGAGTGCCGCTCCATCACCTGTGAAGCCTCCTTTTGGGCTGCCGCTCACACTATGGCTCCTCTCCGTTGACAGCCTCGTGTCGGCTCCTCTCACTCATCACTCCTCCCCTCGCCCCTCCCCACGGAATCCCCTCCCTGTGGCTCCCCACCTGTCTCACCCTCTCCTCCCCTCCGCTCCTACTCCCCCTCCCCGCGGACTCCCCTCCCCATGGCTCCCTACGTCCCTCCTCCTCCCCTCCCCTCCGCTCCAACTCCCTTTCCCCTACAACTCTCCCTCCTCAACCTGTTTTCTGCTCCCTCCTACTGTCGGCCCTCCCATTACTCCCTCCATGTCGTTGCTTCCTTGCAGCTTGGCCTCCCTCTCTCATAATGCCTCCCCCACTTCCACCCTTCCCCAGCTAATACCTTCCCCACTTCCACCCTAACTTAGATAATACCTCCCCCAAATAAGCCCTCCCTCAGATAATACCTTTGATTTTTTTTCCCAATTTTTTTTTAGAGAAAAAATAATAAAATAAAATTGAAGTGCAAAATTTAAACCAGAATTGAGTATTTTTTACTGTGGCAGCAACATGATTTTTTTTTTCAAAAGAATGCATTCTCTCATATTTATTGTGGGAGTTGCTCTCTCCGAAAAGGAGAACTATGATCCTGAATGGTATCGGAAAATCAAGCACTCTCTCATTTTTAATGAGTTGTGGAGAGGAATTTGTGAAGGAGAAGGAGACCATCCACCAGCGAAGCCCACCTCAGATAAGGAGATCACCATTTGGGAAAACAAGAACTTCAAGGCCTATGCTTCGATTGCAACTTTTGTAAATGAAGAGGTGAGTCGCCATATTACACCATTTTCAAATGCCTATGAATCCTTGAGAAAATTAAAATAACTCTATGACTCACATTCAGAACTTGAAATTGTTCAATTAATATTTAAGTTATTCATCCTTGAATTGAAAAATGATGACCCTCTTGCTTTAGCATCAGAAGTAGGATCTATCATGCATGGCATTAAGAATAATGGTGTAGAAGTTGGCATACCTCTCATAGCTTATGTTAAAGCATTGTATCCAACTTACTCACATTACCTTGAGTCATTGCAAGCAAGTGGAAACCTCATGAAATCACCTTTGATTCCCTTGAGAAAAAAATTTCCGAAAGAGAGAAGGCTTTTGGAAATATGACAAACCCTCTGTCCTCTGAAGAGGCTGTATGTTTTGCACATAGAGAGAATATTCATGCTCATGATTCTTCCAGAGGAAGAGGTGGTCGAAGAGGAAGAGGAAGAAGAAATTTCAGAGGACGGGGTGGCAAACAAACTCAAACTGAAAAAATATGATATTCATTGAATGCGCTGCAATAAAGATTGACATGATGCATCTACATGTAAGTTGCCTTGGGATAAAATTACGCAGCAAAGACATCAAGAAAAAGGTAAAACTCAACACATAGACAAAGTTAAAGCACCTGAATCCGCTCATTATGTTGTAGCACATTGTAACAATGGAGTAACTGAAGACTTGTTTGATGTTTCATTTACTTCTTAGAGAAATTATTGGTTGCTAGATTCAGAAGAAACATGTCAAATGAATTTTAGAAAAGATTTTTTTGAAGAATTTACTGACAAAGTTAATGGAGCAGTATACTTCACAGATAAATCCAAACTCAAGCCATGAGGGCTTGGCATAATTAGGCTTAAGTTGTCTGGTCTTCCAGATCAGCTTCTACATGGGGTTTTATACCTCCTTGAGTTGAGGAGAAACTTGTTGTCCTTGGTCCACATCCGCTAGCAAGGACACTCCATTCACATGTTTGATGGCAAGGTTGAGGTCAAAAAAGCATCATATCGCTCACTTGTCATGGAGGGAATAGAAGAAGGAAGAATCCTAAAGCTACAAGGTTCTTCTGCTCATGCAAAAAACTTTGCATTCAATTCACATAATAATGAAGGTACATTCCCATCAAGTCTTTTATGACATGCTAGATTTGGACACTTAAATTATGGCAGACTTCGATTTTTGAAGAAAAATGGCGTTACTGGATTGCCTACAATTCTTAGGAAACTTAAGCAACGTGAGGCTTGTATTCTAGGAAATCACAACAAACAACAATTTCATGATTCATATTCTAGAGCACATAGAAAACTTGATCTTATTCATTCAGATTTATCTGGCTCCATGCCTGTTTCTTCTGCAGATGGAAATAAATATATGATGACATTTATTAATGATTACACCAGAATGTGTTGGGTCTACTTATTAAAGAACAAATTTGATGCTTTTCAAACCTTCACGAATTTTCATGCATGGATTGAAAATGATGCGCAAACTCATATTGGTTCTTTGCGCACTCATAATGGAAAATAGTACACTTCAAACAAATTTGAAAAGTATCTTCGTCAACATGGGATCAAACATAAAAAAAAATTATGCCCTATAATCCCCAACAGAATGATGTAGCTGCTCCATGATATTTTTTAAGAATGTAAAAAAAGGAAGGATATTTGTTTGGACACTTACATGTTAGCAAAGTTTGGACCTGTTAAAACATTTATTAACTGCAGCTCCAGTATTAAATATCATAGACCCAAACAAAGAGTTTGTTGTTTTTACTGACGCATGTCAAGAAGGGGTGGGAGCAGTATTAACCCACGAAGGTAAGGTGATTGTGTACGAGTCACGAAAGATGAAAGATCGCGAACAAATGTATTCAACTTATGGCTTAGAATTGACTGTAGTAATTCATGCATTAAAAATCTGGAGACATTACCTACTAGGAAGAAGGTTTCTGCTGAAAATAAATCATAGTAGCTTGACCAACTACTTTAAGCAGCCCACCCTGAATGTAAGACAAGCAAGGTGGAATTCCTTTTTGAGTGAATTTGAGTTTGAAATTCAGCACATCAAAGGCAAGGAAAATCGCGTCGCAGATGCATTAAGTAGAAAAATACAATGTATTTATGAACTGGAGTTCAACCGGCTTGAATTTAATTTTTAAGAATTTGATGCAAGGATTCTGCTAGAAAGCAGATCCTAGCATATAAAATCTCGCTGCTTCACTCCATTAGGAAAATTCTCAAATTTTCTTCAAATAAAACCATGAAAACATTCAGTTCAAAATTTACATGAAAGAGAAAGAGCCATTCAATCAACTACAGATATAAAAATATAAAAATTCTTTGGCCAAATATTACAATGGAGAGCTTCTCAGCGCTTGGCCCTCTACAAAATTTATCCAACCATTTCTCACATCACACTCTCTCTCAGCTTATTTTCTTCCTCACACAACTTATTTATACATAAATATGGATTTAATCCATTCCAAAAAAATTTCCCTACAAATCTCAACTAAATCTAATTTAGTTTTGTTCTAGGTGTGGACTCAACAAAGTCCCGTACATAGAATTCCTACTCCCTAAATTAGCTACCTAACTCATATCCTGTTAATTATTAAAAGAATATATACGTTAGTCCTCACCTTTACATTTTTCTCTCTTAAATTATGAAAATGAATAAAATTATTAAAAAGTCTCACCCCCCTATTACATAATTAAATAATGAAAAATTGAGCTTGATGCTCCTGCATCAGACTCCCAAGGTTGAAATTAACCATGATCGCCTGACCATGTGTTTCGGATTTTTTTCTTCCTGGATCCCATATCTTGTGCTACAACTTTCCATTTGTCGCTTATTTTGTTTGTTGTTCTCCAGGTCTTCATACTTTATGTTGCATCACCCCACTGGCTATGCTTTCACAATCTTCTGTTGTCTTCCTCTTGCTTCTTCTTCTTTGTTTTACTGCTACTAGCTTCTTCCAAGATACTTTCATCATTATCTACCTTATTAGTTCAATTTCTCTATCCAATAGATTTTCTCCAGCATTTGCAATAAAACCTGTACTCACAAAACAATTATTAAAATAAAAAAATATAAGGCTTCAATGCCTCTTTCTCCTTTGGCAACATTTCAGTATGTTGCTCTGAAATTTCCTCGTCCATCAACACATCAGTGTGTTGATTTAAATTCTCTATGAGACTATTAGTTAGTCCCTCCTCCACATCATTTGTTTGAAGAATGTCTCCCTGTTCTGTGTCTTTTAGCAACTCTCCCTGAATATAGATTCTCTGCTTTTCCAACTCCCTTCTTTGAAGATCTAACTTTTCGTATAACTCAACAATCTCAACTGGGTAAGAATTTAGAAATTTTACAAAACTTTCCATACCTTCATTTGCTTCTGACCAATCATCATATGGCCCTTCTTCCTCTGCTTCAATATTCTGCTGAATATTTCCATGAGACCCTTCTGTCTTCATTTCTTTCCAAGATCTTGCTATCTCAGCGTCATTCTGAACAGATTTCATATTCAAATCTTTTTCTTTAACAAACTTCAAAGTTTGTTCAACACTCTGTGATATACCTGCAATCACGCAAAAATCATTAGTTTTAAAAACATCAGACCTTGTGGTCTCACTTGATGCTTCAGTCATCATATCTCCTTGCTGCTCTGAATCCTTCATATGATTCAGTTCCTTTGTAGATTCCTCTTCAGTCACATTATCACTTTCAGGAAACAATGAACCACATTCTCGCTCACATATCAAATCTGCCTTTAAACTCAGTAACTCTTCCTTCCATCGAGCATTCACTCTATGCTCCCACATCACTTGCAATCTATGCCATGTGACTTTCCTCTTTATACTCCATCCACATCTCTGGTCTACTTTACCTCTCTGTAAAATTTCCATCAACAACTAGAAACATAAATTTTTCTTAGCTTTTTCTCTTTCAATCTTCTTTTGACTCATTCTCATGCCATTTGACTTGGCATCTTCCTCCTCATTCCCTCTATTGTGGTCTTCTTCAGAACCTCTGCAATGACCTTCAGTAGTCATATTTGTCTCGATCTTCATGAGTTCCTCACTCATTCATCATGAGTTGTACTAAAGCCTCTGCAACAGTGATCTTCCCCACTGCCACTTACCTCACCAATCCTCTCTCTGGACTTGGTCTTTGGCAAGCACCGATTCTCTATTCTCTGGAACCTCTTTGAGCATCCTCTCTACTCCCTCTAGGCTTCAACTCATGTGCACACAACTGTCCTTCTTATCCAATCTCTGTTGGAATTCTTCAAGGTTCTGCCCACACTTTGCTTTCATTCAGAAACTATTACTAGTCTCTTTCATCAGTATTGTTAAAACTATGATCTTTGTTTGCTGAGATCTGCAACTTGTATTTTGCAACTATCATCTTCAAAAAAAACTAGAGTTAAAATAAAACATATCAGCTCACCTTCAAAACCTCTGTGTAATCTTGTTCCATCTCTCATTTGCACTTTATCTCCATGTGCGATCATCTTTCAGACTGAAAGTCCGATCTCCTTTTAATTCTCCATCAAACATACATTCTCTATAATTCTCAAAAAAATTGAATCTTCAAAAAGAACTATTTCCATTCACCCAACCCCACACAAACTCTATTCACGCAAATGTCAAAACCCACATATTATAATGTAGGAAAATTAAATAGTCCTACACTTTCACTGCAAAGGTAGTAGCTACACAATTTCTGATGAGATTATGTTTATATTCTCAGAAAGATGTAATTGATCTCTACTAGCTGGCAACTCTACATGTTCTTCTTGGATACTTTATCAATTACATACATTTTAATCCCCAAAATGTTTAATTAATCCTGAACCAAAACAACAAACTTTCCATAGAAATGGTGTAATATTCTCTACACAGGTCCATACACATCTATAAATAAATTTGTAACGATGATTCTCAAATCCCGTTCAAAATTGTGAAGAGTTTAAACTATATAAGCTGAGTTTAATTTCTTTAGCTTCATTGAGCCTTCATTCACAGCATCGTAGAGATCTATTACCACATGCGAATCACACTAAAAACATTGTTGAAATAATTCGTTGCTTACCATCCAGCTACAACATTTAATTCACAATGTTGCCCTATCTCCACGGTGGTAGCATTTACTTGTATTTCGCTTCTTCACTCTGGTGCAATCGCTTACACAGCGATGCGCATTTACCAATGCAACACTGTGACTTAACTCCGCTTCACAGTATTACAGCTTTGAATGATTTTGTTAACACTGCTTTAGTACCGGTTGCCTCCTCTCCATGGATCAACTCTGCTAATCAATCACGTTTGAAACCGCTTCATATAGGAAACGTATCAACTAATTTTGAGCCGCTGCTACAACTTGAAGCTGTGGTATTTTTCCATCCCAGCTTATGGTTTTTGTGTTGTCCCGTTGGTCGACCACTGTAATGATGGGCGATAACGTAGGGGAAGCACAATTGGGCTACACCGGAATACCAAATATGCAGAAATATTATTTGCCACCGGTCTTCATTCCTCCATTATTTGTTGTCTACAACTTCATATGGAGCCAACCAGCAATGCTATGACTCTGTTGAGTCGGCCCAACAGTAGTCACAGTTAATACGTTCAACGCAGTTAACAATGCTCCCTCGAATCACCACTACAACTCCATAATCGGTCTTTTCTCACTGTCAATATTGCCAAACTAATGCAACAGCAGCGATTTGTTTTAACGCAGGTGGCAACGCTCTCCATGAACTCCAATACTCTCATTAACTCTGCCTGGAATTCTCTGCAATCGATCAATCCATGTGAGGAGTCACCGATCCATGACGCTCTACCAATACGTCCATGTTTATTGACAAATTCCTCCCTTTGCCCTTAATTCCTGCGTCCACAGCTTATACATATTTCATACATATATATATTTTCAAATTCAAAACAAGTATCTTTCCCTTGCTCTAATACCAAATGATGCAGGGATTCTGCTAGAAAGCAGATCCTAACATATAAAAACTCACTGCTTCAGTCCATTTGAAAATGGCTCAAATTTTCTTCAAATAAAACCATGAAAACATTTAGTTCAAAATTTACATGAAAGAGAAAGATCCATTCAATCAACTACAGATATAAAAATATAAAAATTCTCTGGCCAAATATCAATGGAGAGCTTCTCAGCGCTTGGCTCTTTACAAAAGTTCTCTAACCATTCCTCACATCACACTCTCTCTCAGCGTATTTTCTTCCTCACACAACTCCCTTATTTATACATAAATATGGATTTAATCCATTCCAAAAATCTCTCACTACAAATCTCAACTAAATCTAATTTAGATTCATTCTAAGTGTGGACTCAACAAAGTCCTGTACATAGAATTCCTACTCCCTAAATTAGCTACCTAACTCATATCCTTTTAATTATTAAAAGAATATATACATTAGTCCTCACCTTTACATTTTTCTCTCTTAAATTATGAAAATGAATAAAATAATTAAAAAGTCTCACCCCCCTATTACATAATTAAATAATGAAAAATTGAGCTTGATGCTCCCACATCAGAATTGATAAATGAAGCTACACTAAAAGATCCTGAATACCAATTTTTAAGTCAGCAAGCGCAGCAAGATGAAAGGTTGGGGAAGCAAATTGAGTTTCGGATTGATAGAAATTAGCTTTTAACCTTTTGGGGAAGAGTGTATATTCTGAATCAAAATTTGGTCAAGCAAAAAATGTTGGACGAATTTAATTGAAGACCCTACGTTGCTCGTCTTGGGTATCAGAAGATGCTCTCAGCAATAAGGAAGAGTTATTTCTAGCCTAGAATGCTTAAGGACATAGCTAAGTACCTACTGTCAGCAAGTTAAGGTTGAACACTAGCATCCAGCAAGTCTACTACAGCCAATTGCAGTTCCAGAATGGAAATGGGAGGTAATTACACTCGACTTTATTATGGGGCTACTTAGAACAAAAAGAGATATTTTTTTCATTATGGTTGTTGTGGATAAACTTAGTAAGTCTGCTCATTTCATGATCCAAGTGGATATTGGTGGTCACCTACCTATTCCACTTGGGGCCCCACCATTGTCTCTTTCAGTTTTTCAGTTTCGGCACAACTTACTATTTTTAACAGTTTTTCGGGCCCTGAACTTCCGGAACCGTTTTGAGGCCCTAAACGACGTTTTTTGGGAAAACCGGGAGCAACATGGGTCCATGGATTAATGTTGTTGCTCACTCAAAATTTGTATTCCTCGGATAGATCTTTCTAACGAGGTATGATTCGCGTCAAACGGAGATCGTATGCCAAATTTACGTCCCCGGGAAGTTGAAACACCAATTTACCCAAACGAGGCCCATAGTTTTGGCGTTCATCTCATAGGGTTAGGGTTTGGGATGTTTAGGGTTTCCCATTGTTTCTAAATAATAAATAAGCCCTCGAACCTCATTGTAACTCAGTTCAGAGGCCTGTAGCTACCACATATCTTCTTAGAATAGCTACTAGCGCCCTAGCTAGTTTATTTCCATTCTGTCTTTAAGCAAATTTCAGTTCTTTGATATTAACGAAATGAAGTTATTTTTCCGTTGCATCTTTGTATTTATGGTTATATGTTTATTCTGTTGCATTCCTGCATAAACCCAGATCAGTGGTATCAGAGTGGTCTGCTTTTTCTCGATCCTTCTTTGCATGTCCCCAACGATGTTAGGGTATAAAGAGTTAGGGCTCGATCTGGTGGAACCTTTGCAAGATCAACCTCGCAAAACCCGACGGACGCCCATGGAGGACGAAAAGAAATATGAGGGAGCAGGAGATCCTATCAAAATATTGCCTATCAAAACCCGACGGACGCCCATGGAGGACGAAAAGAAATATGAGGGAGCAGGAGATCCTATCAAAATATTGCTCAAGGAGGACCTCGAAAAACAAAGGAACACAATGATGGATAACTTTACCCAGATCCTTCAATGGTTGCCCACCGGCGGCGCATCTGCATCCAGCGGCCACTCTGGAGGTGCGACTCCTTTTAAGGTACAAGTAAATTTTGACATTCCCATATTTGAGGGTCAAATAAATGCAGATGCCATAGATAGATGGTTGAATTTATTATAAGGATATTTATCGGTTCATGACTTTTCCGACCGGGAGAAGATTATTTTTTCACTCTTCAAAGCTACCCTCCATGTCAAGGACTGGTGGGAAACCTACTGTGAGAACAAGGACCAGATAGAACCCTCTCTGTTCTCGACTGTACCAACTTGGAATTCTTTCCGAGATGCCATCAAGGAACAGTGCTATCCCGTGGAGAGCTATGAGGACAAGTACATCCAATGGACCACGCTACGACAACAAAGGGATCAAGATGTGTATGAGCTGACGAATCTGTTCCATACCCTGTGCACAAAGTTGGGTATCAAAGATTTAGAGAAACATATGGTGCTAAAGTATCGCAGTTTTCTGCACAGATACATTCAAGAGGAAATGGAGTTCATTGACATCTCCTCGCTTGGTACGTCATACCGGTATGCTGCCAAGATCGAGAAAAAATTCAAATAGAAGAAGAGAGACTTTGGATCTGCGAATCAAAAGCAAGGGAAAGGCGCTCCCAAACCGCAGAACAAAGGAAAGAGCCAAGGCATGGTGGCTCAAGACAACCTGTCGAAGCCACAAGCAAAGAACAACATCGCAAAGCCAAAGAAGGACACGAGAAAGTGGCGTGAGTTCCATAAGAGCTCCACTCACAACACAAGCAAGTGTCAGGCCAAGCAATCGCTATCTGAGTCAGATGCATGCTCCGACTCTAAATCAGAACCTGACAAGGGGAATGAAAAAGGGAAACAGATTATTGATGCGGAGCCCAACGCCACTGTTGCCACTACGAAGATCCAAAAGGAGGAATCGGAAGATCCAGAGGAGGAGGAACGTCTCTTCCACTCCCAGATGTGGGTAAATGGCTCCCCGGTACAGTTCATTGTCGACAATGGGAGCCAAAAGAACCTCATTTCAGTAGACGCCATGAAGCGGTTGGGCTTGCCGACCACAACTCATCCACATCCATACACCATCGTGTGGCTTCACTAAGGACAAGATCTCTGTATCAGCCAGTAGTGTCGCCTTCCCTATAGCATCAAGCCCTTCACAAATGAGATATTATGTGACGTTGCTCCTATTGATGTTTCTGATGTATTATTAGGACAACCATACTTGTGGAAGCGTCATGTTGTGTATGAGTCTCAACCTCGTGCTGTTATTGTTACTTTGGGAAATAAGTTGTACATGATACCAGAGGTACCACCCCCTGCCGCTATCTCTTTGGTTACTGAAAAACAATGCAGTAAGCTCATTTCTCAAACCAGGAAGTTCGTTTTCCTGATGATCCGCCCCTAGGGAAAGAAGAACACTGTGGCCACGACCTCCAGACAGGGCTCCTCTACACGACAACAACAAATGGACAAGGTTGTGGAGGAGTAAGAGGACATCTTCACCTCACCCACAGGGGTTCCTCTGCACTGTCAGGTCAAGCACCCGATTGATCTGACCCCAGGTGCGTCGTTACCCAATGGACCGGTCTATCGGCGATATGTTCTGGAGAACGATGAAATCAAGAGGCAGATTCAGGAGCTACTACAGAAAGGTCACATCCGACCAAGTTCATCGCCCTGTGGGAGCCCGATTGTGTTGGTACAAAAGAAGGATGGGACGTGGAGACTCTGTATTGACTATCGGGAGCTGAACAAGATTACTGTCCGGAATAGGTACCCAATCCCACGGATTGATGACCTTCTGGACCAACTCAAAGGGGCGAAATATTTCAGCAAAATCGACTTGAAGTCTGGGTATCGTCAGGTACCAATTGAACCCTCTGATGTGTGGAAGACAACCTTCAAAGCCAAGGAAAGCCTTTTCGAATGGTTGGTCATGCCTTTCGGGTTGACGAATGCCCCCGCAACCTTTACGAGGATGATGGACGACATCTTACGGCCATTCACCAACTCATTTGTAGTGGTGTACTTGGATGACATTCTGATCTTCATCAGACTTGAGAAAAGCACCTCTACCACATCCGACAAGTCCTCCAAACACTGTGGCAACACAAGTTGTGTGCCAATTTGGAGAAGTGCACTTTTGGCATGACCCAGGTTCAATATCTGGGATACATTATTGATGAAAGGAGGGTGCATGTGGATCCAACCAAGATCCAAGTCATTCGGGATTGGCCAACCCCAACCACTATAACAGAGCTTCGCAACTTTCTGGGTCTTGCTAATTTCTATCGTAGGTTCGTGTTGGGATTCTCTCATATCACTTGGCCCTTGAGTCAAGTCACCAAGAGAGGAGCGAGAGCAAAATTCTTTTGGTCGGAATCTCAACAGAAGACATTTATGGAATTGAAAAATCGCCTATGTTCTGCCCCAGTGCTCACATTACCAGACTTGCAACAGCCTTTTGAGATCGAGACAGATGCCTCTGAAGATGCTATTGGGGCGGTTCTTACTCAACAGGGACATCCAGTGGCCTATCACGATGAGACATTGTCTGATACAATTCTAAAGTACCCCACTTATGACAAAGAAATGTATTCCATTATGCAAGCTTGTCGACAATGAAAGCATTACATTTTGGGGAAGGAAAAAATCCTCCACACAGACCACCAGCCCCTGCATTTTATACAGACACAAGGAAAGTTGCAGAATGATCGCCATCAGAAGTGGTCCACATATCTGCAACAATTTCATTTGAACATCAAGTACAAGAAGGGTAGCACCAATAATATTGTAGATTGTCTCAGCCGACCACCGTTCGTGGCGCTCACCACCATTCTCAACTCTTGTGGGCACGAGACTTATGATTGGCCGCTTCTCTACGAGAGCAACCAAGAATTCGGCCACACATACAAGGCACTCTTGAGGGGTGCGTAAGTTCCAAAATTTCACCTCCAAGATGCACTTTTATGTCACCTGGGACACCTTTGTGTTCCTTCAAGCAAGTGCACCACGCTGATATGGGAAGCGCACTACAGTCGAGTCCCTGGGAATTTCGAGGTCGAGAAAACAGTAGCAGTACTACAGAAGTATTTCTATTGGCCGAACCTTCGAAAGGATGTCGAGAAGCACTTCAAATCCTACACTACTTGTGCCAATGCCAAACCGACTATTAAGAAGCAAGGCCTATATGCTCCGCTACCTACCCTAGTCGACCTTGGGAATCAATCTCCATGGATTACATGTTGGGCTTGCCTTCTACTAAGCATGGAAATGACTGTGTTTTCGTGGTCATCGACAAATTCTCGAAGATGGCCATTATGGCGGCTTGCAAGAAAAATATCACAGCAGAAGCCACTGCTAAACTCTTCTTTGAATAAGTGTGGGTGCACTTTGGGATCCCACAGTCTATCATATCAGATCGGGATAGCAAGTTCCTCAGCACATTTTGGTCCAACCTCTAGTCAATGCTGGACACCAAGCTCACCAAGTCCACGGCTTTCCATCCCCAAACAGATGGCCAGATAGAGATTGTCAACAGAATGATTGTACACATTCTGCACATGTACAATTCCAATCATCCATGCACATGGGACAAGAGCCTTCCCTATGTACAACATAGTTATAATCGGGTTCTCCATGGCTCAATCAACCACAGCCCCTTCCAGGTGGGCTTAGGATTCCATCGACTATGTGCCATTGACGTAGCCATGCCATTTGCAGCTACTCAGACTGATTCGGCTCATGTCCAGTGGGAAGTTGACAAAGCAAATAGCTTCATCGAGCGCATTCAACACATCCGCCAACAGGTTCATGACATATTGGACAAAGCTAATGCTAAGTACAAGAAACGCCATGATCAACATCAGGTGCCATACAACTTCCAAGTGGGCGACAAAGTGTGGCTACATTTGCAGGAGCGTCTCACTGGACCCCACCGCAAGCTTCGCCCGCTCCGATACAGGCCGTACACCATCACCAAGGCTGTAGGGAACAATGCCTTCGAGCTCAGTATTCCACCATTCCTTGGTCTGCACTCAGTATTCAATGTGGATCGTCTTCATCCTTACTTCCCACCTCTACTGGACACCTCTGACATTGCAGAAAAACTCACACCAACAGAGTTAAACCCAAACTACATGGAACAGGGCACCACAAATTGTATCATGGACATGCAAATCAAGAACACTCGCCAACAGAAGATCCAATTGTATCGGGTTGTCAAAGCTGGCCAACTCCTACACCAAGGGAAGTGGTTCACCAGGGACCAAGTTCAGCAGAAGTTTCCTCATCTCATGGAGGAACTTAACACAATGGGGACCATTGCTTCCTAAGGGGGGAGAAATGATCCAGATGGATATTGGTGGTCACCTGCCTATTCCACTTGGGGCCCCACCATTGTCTCTTTCAGTTTTTCAGTTTCGGCACCACTTACTATTTTAGCAGTTTTTCGGGTCCTGAACTTCCGGAGCCGTTTTGAAGCCCTAAATGACATTTTTTGGAAAAACCAGGATATATCTCAATAGATCTTTCTAACGAGGTATGATTTGCATCAAACGGAGATCGTATGCCAAATTTACGTCCCCGGAAAGTTGAAACACCAATTTACCCAAACGAAGCCCATAGTTTTGGTTCTTCATCTCCTAGGGTTAGGGTTTTGGATGTTTAGAATTTCCTATTGTTTCTAAATAATAAATAGACCCTCAAGCCTCATTGTAACTCAATTCAGAGCCCTGTAGCCACCACATCTCTTCTCAGAGATAGCTACCAGCGCCCTAGCTATTTTATTTCCATTTACTCTGTAAGCGAATTTCAGTGCTTTGATATTAATGAAATGAAGTGATTTTTCTGTTGCATCTTTTTATTTATGGTTATATGTTTATTCTGTTGTGTTCCTGCATAAATCCGGATCATTTCATTCTGGTACAGTTTAATTTCAAAACAGTACATAGTGCTGACATTTTCATGAAGGAGATTTTCACGCTGCACGGGATTCTGAAAATGGTAATCTCAGATCGCTACGTGAAGTTCACCTCGGTATTTTGGAAAGCTTTATTCACCGAATTTGAGACTCGGATACAGTTCAGTACAACATATCATTCGAAAAAAGACAAGCAAATTGAATGAGTAAATCAAGTTTTAGAGGATATGATTCGGAGGTACGTCATGCAACAACCGAGAAAATGGAAAGAATATCTATACTTGGTAGAGTTTGCATACAACAATGGTTACCACAAATAGTTGAATATGAGCCCGTTCGAGGTATTGTATGGAAGACGCTGTCAAACCCCTATAAATTGGAACAGACGTGAGAATAAGCTAATGCTTGGGCTGGAAATGATAAAAGAGATGGAATGTGAAGTAAAGAAGATTCGTCAAAATTTGAAGGCCGCACAGGGCCATTAGAAGGTGTATGCCGATAAGAAAAGAACATGCCGGAAATTTAATATGGGAGATCATGTTTATGTGTGAATTAAACCGAAGAGGAGCACTCTAACATGGACTACTTGTGCAAATTTGGCACCCCGCTATTGCAAACCATTCCGAATTTTGGATCGTGTAGGATCAGTAACTTATCGATTGGCTCTACTTAGTCACATGAAATTCTATAACATATTTCATGTATCACTTTTAAAGTGATACGTATACGACCCTAAACATGTGATACAATGGAAAAATATGCAGGTAATAAAAGTTGTTACTATAGAAAATTAAAATGTATGTTTAATTAACTGAATTATATGTTACTTGATACAGGTCGAACCAGATGGAAAATTCCTAGTGAAACCCCAGTGCATTCTCGCTCATAGAAAAATATCATTGTGGAAACGAGTCATCGCCCAAGTTAAAGTGAAGTGGAAGAACTTTGGGCCTGAAGAGGCCACCTGGGAGGACGATGAATTCATGAGGGAAGCTTATCCAAAGATGTTCCGAAAGGAGCAAAGAACACTGAGGATGGTGTTCACCTAAGGGAGGGAAGATGTAACCTCTCGTATAGTCAGCACTTTCAGATTTATATTATGATTTACTATCTATGACATGAATAGTGACTTATGTTTAATTTCAAGGAAATGAATTGATGATGAAGACAATGATAGATACGTGAAAACATTAGTAAACAATATTTAATTTTTAAATAAAAGGATTGGAATTTTAAATAAACAGTGTGAGAGGAAAACTCAAGAGGAGAGGCCAATAAGTAGTTACCAACTTCCAAACAGTGAATCAGTTGTACTACTTGATCTTCCTCCCTAGAGATAAAAGGATCTCAAGTGGGGAGAAAGGGGGGTTGGACCCTTAGAAATAAAACAAGAAGAAAAGACAACATCTGTGAGAATGATAGGGTGGTAGAGGATTCCAAATCCAGGGTTTGAACCAATGGAACCTTTCCCTTGATTTACAGTGAGACTGAACTTAAACAAGCTCTGAGGTTTACGGAAGAAGGAACTCAGAGTGTCTGAGTGGCAATTGTGGTCTAGTAGTGGGGCTCAAGGGGAGCATCAGACATGATCTTCGATCTCATTGAAAGGGTGGAGGGCTCTTCTGGTTGAGTTTCCTATCGAAAATACCAGCAAATAGATAATAGCAGGAATTGAATACAGGTACCGTGACTATATGCTTATTATTGAATACTCTGTGATTATATCATTTAAATATTATCACTGTTATGTTTATCATTGAATAGTTTGTGACTGTAATGTTAAAATATTATAACTGTTATGCTTATTGTTGAATACACTGTGTATGCAATGACTATGAATCTGGGAGGTTATGTTTGCCTATGTTTATTAAACATAACTAGATTTTTTTTATTATTAAACATAGATATTTGGTTTGATTGTAACCAAGGGTGTGAATGCCTAACTATGTGTGGTTGACAAAGTTGGGCCTACAGATACTTGTAGTCACTATGGAGCCACAATATGTAGAAGAGCCATGGTAGTTGGTTAGTCCGACCTGGGGGCAAGCCCGGGCCAGAGGGTCTGTTACCAGGTTTAATTGTAACTAGGGTGGAACTATAAATAATCGAATTAATCAAAAAGTCGTCATCAACAGAATTAACATAAATATTAATTGAAATTGGTAAAACATGAAATAAGCAAATTGCAGTGTTATTGTTGTAATACAAAGTCTTTAAATAGATGATGAGCCAACTATAAAAACAATATACAAATATGATAAATATTATACAGGAAAATCTTACTGTAACTAGGGTGGAACTACAAGTAATCGAGTTAATCAGAAAGTCGTCATCCACAACATTAACATAAATATTAATTGAAGTTGGTCAAACATGAAATAAGCAAATTGCAGTGTTATTGTTGCAATACAAAGTCTTTAAATAGAAGATGAGTCGACTATAAAAACAATATACAAATATGATAAACACTATACTAGAGAATCTCACTGAAAGAATAGTGTATACATGTAAGGAACTAGAAACAATGAAAAGAAGAAACACATAATGCTGATACATTACACATGTCTAATTAACAACTCCAGCAAGTGAACCAAATAAGATAATTTTGTAGTTAACAACTCCAACAAGTGAACCAAATAAGATAATTTAGAGAACGACCTCATGGTCAAGAACCAGAACGTTTACGACAAACAGAGTAAATGAAGAAATCCTTCATATAACCTTCATGACTATTCACTTTAGGGTAGGTTTTAGAAAAACCATTGTAAACCTTTGCAAATATATAACAAAGTAGCAAAAAAATGAAAATATAAATACGAGGTAAGCTTTGTTAAGGCCTTTGGCTGAAAATCAAATATGTGCACCATGGCTAAGATGGAGCCATTCAAAGTATCAATCATAACATTACATAAATTAACAATAATCGAACTATTCCTCCCTTGCTCGGGATGAGAAGGATTGACACATCGATGCAATAGTTGGGTGGTTCACAGGGTTCGGCCCTGAGATAAATTATAAAGAATTTAAAAGACTAGCACCCTCACGGATTGTGTGAACAATTAAGCATACATGGGAGAACCCTTCTCCATGTTGTATGCCTTGGCAATATAAAAACCAAAGTGGCCACAAGTGGGGAATACTCGAAACAAGTACCTAGTAAA
Source organism: Pinus albicaulis (assembly GCA_034641835.2). NCBI lineage: Eukaryota > Viridiplantae > Streptophyta > Pinopsida > Pinales > Pinaceae > Pinus > Pinus albicaulis. The sequence continues at coordinate 446,411,432 of CM076578.1, forward strand.
AGACGAGTATTAAACGATGTAGGGCCAGGGAATCATCACCCGAAATCTTGCTAGCAGTGGAAATGCATTGTTGGTGTACATGCACCTAGATTAGCTTTAGTTCAACTCTAGAGATTGCATGCAATGTGCAATTGTCTTTAGTTAGTTAACTCGAGTGTTGTACATGCACATAGTTAAACTTAGATTAGCTTTAGTTCAACTCTAGAGATTGCATGCAATGTGCACTTGGCTTTAGCTAGTTAATTCAAGTGCTTACATGTGTGCACTTGGCTTTAGTGAGTTAACTATAGTGCTTGCATGTGGTGCATGTGCACATTGAGAGAAAATAAAGCACACTTAGCTTCAGTTAGCTTTAACTATCCATAGTTATTGCATGTACAACTAAGCTTAACTTAGTTGCTTTATATATTGATTCTCAACCTAATATTGATGTATCAATTTCATTCTTAATTCTAATTGTTTTTCTTTTTTAACTTGGCAAGTTTGTGCAATTATTCTTCAAATAGATCCATATTTGTGCTCTAATAATTTTACATGGTATTGGAGCTACAACGGTTTGGAGAAGTTGCATGAACAATTTTTTGCAGGTTTGAAGAGCATAGAATTGGAAATTGTTCAAGATTTGATTTGTGGATCAAAATATTAGAGAATTGCCACAATGGAGTTCTCATCTTCAACGATTCTTACTCCATACAATTACTATGAATGGAAGCCAATGATTTTTCTTCATCTTAGGAGCAAAGGCTTGTACCAAATATTCATGGAAATTGAAATAGAACCAATGTCGGAGGATGAGAAGTCATATTGGCTTAATAGATGTGACATGGCTTATGAAAGATTGTGTCTTTCTATGTCTCATGATATTCTTTATGAGATCAGAAATATTGAATCACCACATGAAATCTGGACTACATTGAAAGGATTATATGGTGATGCAAATGATCTAGAAGAACACCATTTGGAGACAACGAGATCGAGTTATTATATCAGTCATGAAAGTGGTGAAGACTCCAATAATGTGGAGAAATATTCTCAAGATGGTGTTGAACAAGAAGACTCTGCTTCTTCTATTGTTAATGACCCTGTTGCAAATGAGAATTCTATATTTTCCAATAACGAAGACATCGCACATGAGGGAATATTTTCCTTTGCTAGTGATGAAGAGACTACTTTCTGAAACATAGAAGAAGACTTTGATTCCTCTACTATTGATGATGTAGATTTGACGAGGTCTCAATTTAATGATGCCCCATATGCACTCTCAGTGGCAGAGCCATGCATGCCCATGCATGCATCTAACGAGGAATTTATAACACCATGTATGTGCATGCATGCATCTACAAATGCATCTCTAAAGCCATACATGCACATGCATCCCTAGAGACAACCATTCCCATGCATGCATATAGGGTACATGAATCTCATTGTCAAATGCATGACAAAGTTGCAAGGAATCCATATTGGCATGCAACCATCTATAAGGAAATTCAGTGCTTGATCCAAACATGGGAGTTGATACCTCTACTTCCAAAAATGAAGCTTATTCCTCCATATCCATGATGGGATCATCGATCTTTAGTACTCTCCGAGTTTTGAGCAGACTGTCAATTTCTTCACCAAGACTTACACTGAGCAGGAGTTTGGATTTCTGCAAAATTGTCTCAGGGTGAAGGACATGACTACCTCGCAGTTGTCTTTTCTCTACTTTCACATTATATTTTGAGGGGGGGTTTTCTTCCCACTAAGTTTTCCCTCTTTCCTCCTTTTCATTCATTATATATGGGTACCTAAAATGGTCATGTTATTGGAAATCATTCATTTTTAATCACACTCACCTAAGTTATGCTTAAGGGGGGGTGTTGCTCTACATGCACCTAGATTAGCTTTAGTTCAACTCTAGAGATTGCATGCAATGTGCACTTGTCTTTAGCTAGTTAACTCAAGTGTTCCACATGCACATAGTTAACCTAGATTAGCTTTAGTTTAACTCTAGAGATTGCATGCAATGTGCACTTGTCTTTAGCTAGTTAACTCAAGTGCTTACATGTAGTGTGCACTTGGCTTTAGTGAGTTAACTATAGTGCTTGTTTGTGGTGCATGTGCACATCAACAGAGCATAAAACACACTTAGCTTCAATTAGCTTTAACTATCCATAGTTATTGCATGTACAACTAAACTTAACTTAATTGCTTTATATATTGATTCTCAACCTAAAATTGATGTATTAATTTCATTCTTAATTCTAATTGTTTTTCTTTTTCAACTTGGCAAGTTTGTGCAATTATTCTTCAACTAAATCCATATATATGCTCTAATAATTTTAGATGCATACTAAAACTGAAGAATGCAAAACTGTAAATGGAAATTTAAAAAGAAAAAAACGAGAAAGAGAGCTCACCTTGAGGAGGGTGGTTTCTGATAGCATCAGTAAACTTCGCTGCGGTGACACCGAGCAAATGAAAACTCATTACCATTTAAGTTAAATGTCCAGGACATACTGAGAAATAAAAGGTAGTGGCAGACCACTCAGCTGAAGAAGAAAATCACCTTCATGAACAGTCGAACCCTTTTGCACAAACACAACTCCTGGAAGGGAAGCGGTGGCAGCAAACCACCAATAGTGAACTGAAGCGAACATGGAAGTCTGAAGGCTTCGTTGAAGAGAAATGGAGTGCCTGGAACAGTAAAGGTTGAAAGAATAGGCAAACAGGGTTGCAGAGCCGAAAACGGCGAGATAGCAAAGGAAAATGGGGCATCTGCTGGAGGGTTTGGGTGGGTTGGTACCCTAACCACCCCTTAGCCATGCCAAACTGTCCGATCAGAACAAATCCACGGGATGAGTGAGAGCGAGGTGTCTCCATATCCGTGCAATATCTAGAACCCTCAAAAAACTCCATACAGCAAATTAAACCATTGTGCTAAATGTAATTCAAACATAATGTACCAATGTCGGCGGTATCATGCCACTTGCAAAGTTCAATGATTTTCCAAGTATTGCACTCGGTATCCAATGTTTCTAAATGGGATTTGCATGGGTGTGAATGGTGCGCAAACAGCCCAGGGAACAACTGCCATTAATTCCAGCTTTAATATAGCTATGGGTACAGCTTAGCTTTTCATATTAACTTATGGTGATATGAAAGACAGATATGTCACCTATAGTAAACTAAATAGGTTGTTATACCGACTTAAGATTAAATATAGATTTAGCATTAATATAGAAAATCTCATATGTAAATAAGTAAACCCATATTATCGCGAAATAAAGATATTTTTTTTATGTTCTAACACTGAGTGTTACAATATGCAAAAATCATAATTTAATTTTTTCATAAATAAATCTAATATAAATAAAAACAAACATACAAAAACTCATGCATTTATTACAAACATTCTACTATATACAAACATGATCAATTACTTAAAAATACATTTAAAAAGCCAATTATTAAAATAAGAATAAAAATAATCATTTTTAAAATAATAATAATAAATAATATCATGCAAAAATCATGATATAATTTTTCATAAATACATATAAAATATTAAAAAAAACATAAAAACACCTATGTTTATTTTGTGGATTATTGATGTTATTTTTCAAAAAAAAAATCTGGTGTATTTTTCTGATATAATTTATGGACAAAAATTCATTGAAATCTTTAGTTTGATAGGTCTCTACACAATAGATATAATTTGTAGACAAAATTTCATTGAAATTTTTATAGGCAAATTTAGGGGTTATATATAATAAAAGAAAATTAATTTAAATAGTACAAATAAAGATTTCACCTCAAATTTTTCCTACCAAAAAAATCCAGATATAAACACCAAAAAATTACATTAAAAACAACTCCAATAATAATTCTCCACTACCAATATAAATTTGCTACATTCTAAATAAAAAATATTCCATAATAAAAATATACCATAAATACTCAATTAAAATAAATAACATTCTAAATACACATTAAATTTCTATATTTTATTTCCTACCATTTTTATATACAAATTTATTTCCTACCTTCCTACCATTTTAAATATAAAACACACCAAATTATCCAGTATATTTTATTTCCTACCATTCTAAATACAAAATACAGCAAATTATCCACTACAGCAAAATAAATAGTAATTCTTCACTACAACAAATTATCCACAATATTTTATTTCCTACCATTCTAAATACAAAATACAGCAAATTATCCACTACAGCAAAATAAATAGTATTTCTTCACTACAAATATAAACTTAAAGCCAAACACAAAATTGAATTTCGATATTTTATTTCACACCATTCCAAGAAAAAAATTGAAAAAAAAAAAGAGCACGAGCATACAACTTCTATTTAGAAGCTAAAAAAAACCTAGGTGAATTCTGAAAACTTTTTATTTCACACCATTCCCAAAAAAAAGTTGAAAAAAAAAAGGAGAGCGACCATACAACTTCTATTTAGAAGCTAAAAAAAATTAGGTGAGTTCTAAAAACCATGGATATTTCGGTAAGAGGTTTTTGTAAATCTACGTTATAACTATTAAACTTTAATATTTTGTTATCAAACTTTAATATTTTGATATACTTTAATATTTTGTTATCAAACTTTAATATTTTGATATTCCGGTAAGAGGTTTTTGTAAATCTATGTTATAACTATTAAACTTTAATATTTTACTTTAATATTTTGTTATCAAACTTTAATATTTTGAGTGTACTGAATCCATTTCTACCATCAAAATAAATTATGATTTAAACACTTTTACTCTATCAAACTTTAATATTTCAAAATTATGATTTGAACACTTTTACTCTATCAAACATTAATATATTTTGTATTTTAAGTGCGTTACAAATTTTTTGATGGTGCTGAATCCATTTCCACCATCAAAATTATGATTTAAACACTTTTACTGTAACATTTTTAAAATTTTCCGAACCATCTAAATTATGATTTAAACACTTCAACTGTAACATTTATTTTTTAAAATTTTTTGACTGAATTGCCTCCATCTGGTTACACAACTCCAAAAAAACAACGCATAATGTGACGAATAATTGACTGCCATTGAAGAGAAGTTGTATTACTGATGCATGACGCTAAGCGATGAGAAATGATTAGCATTGCACATTAAAATCCAGGTTCTTGAATACACTGAATGTTTTCACCGATGAAGTATCAAACAAAAATCAAGTATCAAACGAATATCAGTTAATAATCCATGTTCTGACGTTCGCTTTCGATAGACCGGAAGTGCACAACCAGCACCACCACATTGCAGGTTTTAACTAAAAGTATGAAACCTTACATTGCAGATTTTAATTAGAAGTATGAAACCAGTATCAGTAAATGCATTACATTACATTGCATGTTTTCTTTATAAGAGTAAATACATTGGCAAATATTATTTAAACAGTGTCAGTACACATAAATATCGCACTATCAAAACTTTTGATAGCAACAAAGGATGTCTCTCAGTAACTCCAGTAACTAAAAAACCCACTAGTAACCCGTCATAATAAAAACCAACGATCTCTCTCAGTACAAATCAAATATCAGATACAAACAAATGACGTCTCATTTCAACCAATTTCAACAACACCACACAAGAAATATAGATGCAGAACTGTGAGAAATAAAGGAATACCATATAGATACAGTACCGTGAGAAATCAATAATACAATATAGATGCAGAACTGTGAGAAATCAAGGAATGCCATGTAGATACAGTACTGTGAGAAATCAATAATACAATATAGATACAGCACTGTGATAAATCAGTAATACCATATAGATACAGCACTGAGAAATCAGCTGTCAAATTAGTATATAGGAAGACGTCATTTAAAAAACTCAATTTCAAATCCAAAATTAGAAACCCAAGATTTGCAGTACAACAGTTTTACACAAACACTGCACATGGCTTGAATGAACATTACACATGGTCAGAATCATTCATCGAAATTTCAAATCCAAAATTTGCACACAGCACAGTCCTTTCACAAAGACACTGCACATGGTCGGAATCTTACAAACAATCAGCAATGCCTTCCTTCAATTCGGCCCCAGCAATGTCTTCAATTCAGCCTCGGAAGTTTCAGCAATTTTCTTCACTTCTTTGGTGACCTCAGCCACCATATCAATGATTTCCTTCATAATTGGTACGTAGACAAGCCTGTCTTCCGGGTTGTTATTCCGTATTGCCGTCAACGAAACAGAGGCCTTCTCGGTACTTTGGACCTTCGGCTTCTTATCGGTGTCAGTGCCTCCATCGTTCTCGCCTTCTTCCGCCTCTTCTAACTGTTTACACAGGTTATACAATTCCTTTTCGTGCGGGCTCTTGTAAACAAAAGCATCTTCGTTAATACCCCCCTGAAGCATCTGGTACTTTAGGGATCGATACCTATTCTTCATGTTCCTCACCTTTTCATACAGCTGGGCATTTCTTGCCTTGTGGGACAATGATTTATTTATCTCTCCAAAAAACTGTGAAAACTCCAGCCTCTTCTTTGCACTCTCCAGGTAGTAAAGCATGATGATGTTCTCATCGTTATCGGTCCACACACGGGCCGCCTTCTTCTGCTGGGAATCCTTTGCAGAAGGAGTCCCCTTGGGGGCGGGGGCTGGGGATTCTACCTGACGCTTCCGCGGTTTCGTTTTCGAAGGTTTTGAAGCTGGGACTTCTTCTTTAGGGGCTTTCTTTCGGTTGGACGCCGTTATCTTGTTCTGCTCTGCCTGATCTTCATCATCTTCAGCGGGCTTCTTTTCCTTGGACGCCGACTGCTTCTTAGGCTGCGGCTGCGGCTGCGGCTGCTCTTCGGAAAAAGCATCATCTTGGGTTCTTTTTGAGGCTACGCCATTCTTGGGCTTCGAAGCAGAAACTCTGGTATTAGGGTTCGGCTCCGATCGGGTGCTCTGGTTTCGAACTGCGGACCTGTCCGAAGAGTTTGGATTCTTTGAAGCAGAATCGCTGGTATTAGGGTTCGGCTCCGAGGGGGTGCTCTGGTTTCGAACTGCTGACCCGTCGGAAGAGTTTGGTTTCTTCTTCAGCGAAGGCGTAGCTGCGGGCTTCTCCGGTGCTGGGCGGGTACTCACCTCCTCCTGCTCGGAGTCGGACGACGACGCAGAATCTCTGGTATTAGGGTTCGGCTCCGAGGGGATGCTCTGGTTTCGAACTGCTGACCTGTCCGAAGAGTTTGGTTTCTTCTTCAGCGAAGGCGTAGCTGCTGGGCGGGTACTCACCTCCTCCTGATCGGAGTCGGACGACGACGCAGACGTTGAGAAAGAGTGCTGGCGTTGGGAAGGGTTCACATTTGCATTGAATCTCTGCTCCTCTGAATCGGAGTCGCTGCTGCCGCCGCCACCTGCATGAGTGGATTCGCTCTGTCCATTTGAATGGAACGCCATGGCTTCAGAAAAAGGTCACGGCATCTCAAGCAAAATACATTCAAAAGCTTCTGTAATAAAAACCCTACCTAAATACAAATTCCAAAACTCTGTAATTGCATTGCGTGGCCGCGTGTTACTGGTAAGTGGCCGGTACGAATATGATGATACGTTGCGGGTTTCCAAATCTTCAAAATGACAAGTGTCAGAGCGGAGCCGAATTTATTATTAAGCACGGAGAAGGGCTCATCTATAGAACCAAGCAAGTGGGATAGTCAATCAATTACCGAACATTAACTATGTCCTCGACAGACTTGATGGCGACTATTAATTTTATTTTCGGCAAATCTGGTCGATCGTTTGATGAAACCATCAAATCTTTTTACAGAACCCATATTAATTATTTCATAACTTCTTGGCGCGGACTCCGATATTACCACTTCGAAAGGCCAATTTAAAGAAAGAAAGAAAGAATTTTTAAAGTTCACAAGGGTAAAAATACCCTATCGGACAGATTGCTTCTTTATCTGACTTTTGTATTTAATTTTTTTCTTGTGAAATTTTACAATGACCATTTTCAGCTTATCGATCAACTCTTTGCTGAATAAATTATCCCAAGAATTAGCTGTCAGAATCCCTGCATAGTTTTCCTTGGTGTTTTTGAAGGCCTCACATTCTAGAATGAAATGTCTTTCTATTTCCACTTTTCTGGAGGAGCAAAAAATACATACTCTTTCTTCCCACATTTCTTTTGGCCTTTTCCAACCCCTGTTTCATGGCCATGCCATCCTCCATAATGATTACCTTAGAAAGACCGTACCTGGAATATGGTGGTGTCGTGGAGCAGGTACATGCACGTTTCAAGAAACGCATGTGTTGGACGATTTAGTTATGGTATGGTTTTAGAAAACGAGAGTCGATTCCGTCAGATTTGGAAGATGGTCGAGCGTTTCAGTTATAGCTTTTAGAAAGAGTGAGTGGATTCCGGGTATGCAAATATACACTATTTATGTATAAATGTCATTCCAGCACTGAACGCACAGTTTATTTTGGGTGTTTTCCGATTCCAATGGAAAGGAAAAGGCCAGCCTCAAAATTCTAATTACTTTTGTTTATCTTTAGGTTTTTAAAATTATCACCTCAATTCATGATATCTTTAGAGTTTTGTAACATAGGAACATAGTTCCACCGTAAATATAATTTTCAAGGAGTACCTTGATTATATTAAATTTTAAATTCATTTAATTTTAGTTTTTACTAATTAATATATATATATATATATATATATATATAAAATAGCCAATGGAAAGACAATTTTCCAAATTAATCTTTTGACTTAATGGAATAAATTGCATTGTATCATTGTTCTCCTAGAGGACCTCCCCTATTGTAGGTGAATATGATGGGGATTGATGAGCATTAATAAGATCTCTGGATTGAGGGGTATTAATAGGGAAAAGATATCTCAAGTGGTCAATATTTGGAGATAGTTTCTATCTGGTTATTGATTGGCATAATGGTTAAGTGCAATGTTGTAGATCAACGAGATTGTTTTAATGAAAGGTGGTGGTGCAGGATGGCTAAATAACGTAAGTTGCGACGACATTATGCATCTTTCATTGCATTTCATGGGAATAGTACAAGCAGTGGATGTGCTGAAGGTCGGAGATATGTTGGCATTCTTGGATCTTGGGGCTAAGATCCAAGAACCATGAATGTTGAGAGAGGAGGGGAGGAGCATATACATCTACCAAGCAACTAATCACAATAACCTAACAATACCCACACTAAATAACAATACCAAGCAACTAATCAACCAACTCTGGACCACTCTAACCTCACATCAATCATGTTGTACATGTCTTTTATTTTTTTCACAGAACCCCTTCTCCTCACTAGGATTCTTCATTTATCCCCAAAGGAGAAGGCAACTGTTAATAACTGCTTTCATTTCAACTACTCTGGAATCTTGGAATTATTTACCCATCAGTTATGGAAAATCATAATGTAATTATTTATTCATAAAAGAAAATGTAGCTCGGGTTCATCAACTAATTAACATATTCGTTAATCTCTTTTCACTTAAAAGTTAAATGTACTTTTTGGTAAAATATTTTAAAATAAAGACAATAAATCAATTAAAGCGGGTGTTACACAATAATAAATGAATAGATAAAAGGGCATAATATATCATTCATTAACCTCATGAACGTATTTGGTGCATTGCATAGGCCAAATGGCATAACTAACCACTTATACAAACCTTGTTTGGTTTTGAACATGATACTTCAGGTATGACTATCCCCAAAATATCCCCTACAAATTCCAAAAGAATACCCAAAGACAACTACTACAATATCAATATAATCCATAAAATATTGTGGTTATTCCACTTGGCCTTTTCTCACATAGATCTATGAAAATATATTTGAAAATCCAAAATTTATACTAAGAAGGTTAAACTTATTTTTTATATTTTTGGATTCATTAATCAAACGTGTCCTCGGGGATATCTGATACAACCTAGATGACATTCTCACCCAAATTTCAAAGGTGGAGAAATATGTTGTTTTAGGTTCTAACATTGAATCGGTGGAGGTCAACGATAATTCAGACGTAATTATTGCACTGCCACCCAATACAGCTCCTCCAGCTCATATTCTTCAAGGGAATTCCTCCCCCGTCATTATCTCAAATTGACATGCTCAATGCCACGATAGTACCAGACATATCTACCAGGTTCTTCGGTAGATGGTTTTTCCAGCAGCGGAGGTGTCACAGACCTCCAAAATATTCTACATGCTCTCCTTCCAACACGTCTTGAAGTTTAAATGTTTTTTCGACTATGGTTTTTTTTTATGTTTTTAAATATCAAGGACTGGAATGAAGTTAAAATCAAGCACTTCTTATTATTTATGTTTACTATAATCCTCTAAGTTATCTTCATAAATGTTTTTCTCTATGGGATTATTGTGTACTTCTAAGAGACGTCTCAGTCTCAAAAAGAAGTTTTTGGATGACATAGTAAATCTACTTCAGTTGATGTAAAGCTCTCTCTCTCTCTCTCTCTCTCTCTCTCTATATATATATATATATATATATATATATATATATATATATATATTAGAAATTGCACCGAGAGGTGCAAAGGAACACCAATAGGAGGAGTGGGGAATTTGGAAAGGAATACTTCATAATCATTTTGTGTAATATCATGGGGTTGTGAAAAATGGTGTAGGTTGAATGATCATGATTAGTACACCACAAGCTTAATAATTAGCTACCAAAGTGAAAAGGAGAGGGAGGAAAATAATTTGCAGATAAGAGACTGAAAAGTTTGAATAGTCAGTGACAAAACACCTTATTTAGTGAGATAAACTACCCACATCAAACTCTGAAGCTCCCCTTTGAGGCAGAAATTTAAGATAGTGCTTATAGGCAATATTTTCTACCACTGTGATGACGAAAATTGACTTCATAAAAATCTGCACTTATGAACCCATAGCATGTATAGCAAAGGAAATAGAAAGCACTCATTTATCGCTTGGGACTCTCCATGGCTTTGAAGGACTCCTTGTCAGCAATCGAATAGGATATTTCCAAACCTTTTGGCACAGTCTTAATGTCAATAGATATGCAATCAACACTAGCATTTTAACCATGTACTCAATCTTCTCAAACCCTCCACTCTGAATCAGAACAAAATGATTATGCTTCGGCTTTCAAACACTATGCTTGTATCTTTAAATACTAAATATTGAGAATTTGCAGGTGTTCTTATGGTGGCCAGTGGTACATACTTGGTTATTATTCCTATTCTTTCTTAATCTAGTGAAGTAGTAGGATGTTTAGTGTCGTGAAGGAAAAATTTAGATTTTTTGGGTACAGTTTTTTCTGACTTCAGAAAGATAACATATTTGGTTAAAGTTTCGTTTCTATATCACTTTACTAGGGTAAAATCGGTTCACCCAGAGAAGTTGGGAGTTGATGAGATCTGTGTGTCATGTGAATGTCTATAGCACAAATAAAATAAAATTTAGAAAACCTCAAATATAATTTACTTAAATCTAATTTTTTTAATTACCATAAGGTAAAAAAAATACATCTCTAAAGTAGGAAATAGAATCATCTTAACTTGGGATCTATCTATGAAGCACTGAGAAGGATCAAAACGGTGGAGAGAACAACTATTATTTTAACTAAATACAATATTATGGTCCAAAAAACATGATGCTCATAATTCTTTGCCAAACAATGGTCTAATCAGCTGTGATGAGACTCACATAAATTAAGATATTTAGATGCACCATCCTTCTACAAAAAAATAAGACATATCACACAAACTTAATTGTAAGTCAACAGACATACCAAGATTCGTCGCACTCATAATCTGCTACAAAAGCCTAACCAAAAATACTAACTCTACTTCACGACATAAAACATACTACTACTTCTCTAGATTAAGAAATAATAGAAATAATAACCAAGTACGTACCACTAGGCGACCATAACAACACCTACTGACAAACACAATAAATAGATACTAAACAAACAGCTCCCAACAAGTTCACTTAAAGAGATATTGAACTAAGTTGTTGTAATATAACTGTAATAATATACTACTGGAGCTCCATTTCCACAGCAGTAATCCAACTTTCTAAAATCTTGTCACTCCCATTCACACACAATTGAGACACCACAATAGATCGAGTACAATTCACTAATTGGCTCATGTTTCCTACAAAAACCCTACACCCACATTGCCATTGATATCCATAAAATTTCTAAACAAACATACCAACCCCAGTCACTTTTAGAGGTTAAAATATATGTCATATTATTAACAAACGAAAAGCTAAAAAAAACCTTGAGTCAATGTATCCAAAAATACAATTACATAGATGGAACTTGAAAGCCTTACGTAGATATCACATGTTCAAAAATTATGAAGATCTTAGAAGGGCATTAATCGGTACAAGTCAATGTCCTTCATCAAATATATAACAACTCTCCCCTTCTATTAATCTATTATTTGTCACATCCTCCCTTTCGAAAGCAGAAGATCTCTTATCAAAAAGCATATTTCCAGTCTCATAAAAATGTTATTTTACCAAATAAAGAGCACTTGGAATAAGGGATTTAGCTAGTCAAAGAAAATTTCTAGGTGCACTTGCTCTATAGACTAGTTAGACCTCCCATCCTGTGGTGGATAAAAGTTCTATCTAAATATTTTGAGTTGAGCATGTCGCAAGAGTTCTTGAACTTCTAGGAAATAAACGAAAATCCATAGGACCCCGTCCTCCATTTAATGGAAAGGAAAAATCATCGATCTGAACACCCTAGAAAGTAGAACCTCCATCCAATAATTCAAATACTGGTGTAGTGGAAAGAACATTACAAGATTATCATACTAAGTGAAATGTGAGAACTTTTGAAGCAATTCCCTTGAGATCAACAGAACCAAGTGAAAGAGGACGAGAAATCCATAACCTTGCTCAAGTATTTTAAAATCCATGTTTTTCCCTGTAAGAAATAATTGACTTCCTTCCTCAAAACATACATGTTCACATGACTCATTATATATAAATATTAAAAATCCACTCACATCAGATAATCTCCAAAAAATAAGGAATCATGAGGTCTTCCTGGTGCATTTTATGTCAAGGAAACAAAAGCATTTTACCATCCCTTCCTTTAACACCTAGAAGCCCAACTTCTTTGTATCTACTGCTTAACTTCTTGGAAATAAACGGAAGGTCGTAATACCCTGTATTCCATTTATTGGAAAGAAAACCAACCTTTGGAAAGGAAAAATAATCAATCTGAATACCCTAGAAAGCAGAACCTCCATCCAACAATTCAAAGACTAGTGTAACGGCAAGAAGATTACAATATATATATATATATATATATATATATATATATATATATATATATATATATATATATATATATATATATATATATATAATTTAGTGCACCCCGTATATACATATACATATACATATACATATACACACACACACACACACACACACACACACATATATATATAAAGCCATTCACATGAGATAATATCCAAAAATGAAGGAATCATCATATTTTTCTGGTGCATTTTTTGTTTAAGGAAACAAAAACATTTTACCATCCCTTCCTTTAACACCAAGAAGCCAAACTTCTCTGTATCTAGTAATTGATAGTACTACCTCGGATAGTAAATACCTCAGGAAAACTGGAAATTTTTCGTATACTGGTCATTTCAGACCCAAGATCCTGCTAAAAAGTTAAGATCCTTGCCACTGCACTAATTATATTGAGACTATGGTTTCTTTCCAATAAAATTATTGTCACCACTAGGGCCCACTACAAGAATTAGAAAAGGTTATGCCATGATATCATAAAATCAAAGCTAAAAGTGGGACTTGAGAAGTCAACAACATTACTCTCCAAGAGCTACAATGGATCACCAAATACGACTTGGAATTTCTACCAGGTTCACTCAATATATTTCACTCATGTTTGCTACAACCTCAATAAAATGCCCATCTTTGCCACAAGCAGATCATCTGAGAAAGGATAATTTTTTTTTCATACATTATTCACTCCCCTTTCCTCATAATGAACCTACATGCTTCCCATCGTTGAATGGACATGTATTCAGGAACTTGGAAATAAACAGAAATCCATAAGACCCCGTATTCCATTTAATCATAGATGAATGACTTACTTAACGCAGTTGAATCCAAAAAATGATATCTAATTCAGGAACTTTTTCAAGAACCTACATCATCACTTTCTCATATCAGTAAGGAACTTGGGAATTCAAAGCATACTATTAGTTAGTGAATATGTGACTGAGGAGTTTCTTTCCCTGAAGATTTATGCCTACATAAAGGAATAGTTTGTCAAGGAAAATTTCATAATTCTACTCTCTTATATAGGAGTGTACAGTGTTTCTCTACATTTAATATAAATCTGTTTAGTAAAAAAATTAGCAATTCCAAACCGCTAATAATATGCAGTATCCTTCAAAAGTTCCCTATTTCAAGTTCCACATACACAATAGGTCAAGATTGTGAGCCATTGCATGTCCATATTTGTGGTTACACCTTGCAATAGTTTGAGACATAAAAGCATTTTTCAAAATTGAAATTAGAGTATCACTTCCCACCTGGAAGTTAACAATTCGCTGTCACAAATATATTTCCCACATGGTCATTCTGCTAAGCAATGCATAATGTCTTGTACTTAACATCAGAAAACCAATTAATACCAAAAACAAAATTTGTGTCCTTTAGCCATATATTGGTGCAACATTTTCTTAGTTTATGTCTTAGAAAAAATATACTTGATATTAATAAAATGGTATTTTTCATACTAAATGTGATGAGAAAATAAAGCCAACCTCTCAATAGAAATTTAAAAGGGAAGACATTCCAATTGTCCTAGAAACTCTGGCCTCCAGATTTTTTTTGCTTGAAATTATTTGTCCACAAGTGATCTGAATGAGAACATTAGTGTTTGTTGTGCTAAGATCCAATTCAGAATATAAACAAAGTGCTTTGGATTATGAGGTAAATTCAAGTTAAACATGAGTTTTTATGTGTTTTTATGTGAATTTCTTGAGCAAATTAAGTTAAACAAAACACTGAACAACATTTAACAAACATTAACATCACCATAAACAGTAACAAAACAGGACATGATGAAGGAGTTCACCCCACCTGGGATACATCTCCTTGATCTAGCTTCCAATGGCTTGGCCCTCTTCTATTATGCTCAAAAGTTTGATTACATATGTTTACAATGCTCAAGCAGCTCTGAAACTTGTTCCATCAGCTCCATAATGCCCAAAAATGCATGTGTAGCCTCTTTTTGCATCCAATTTGGTCAAAAACTCCGAGCTTCTGCATTATTTGCTCCACATTTTTTTACCAAATCTAGCACCGAACCTACAAATCCGCTCGGAATTTTGCTCAGTGCTAATTTGCCAAAATACTGGGAAAATTTGTCGGTGCCTTAATTTTTCCAATAAGGCTTAAAAGCTAAATTCTAACCATAACGCATATATATATATATATATATATATATATATATATAATTAAAAATCCCACAGTTTTTCCGCCAACCATCGGGCTTAACACTAAGTGTGGACACATATGGCGATTGGTATTTAAATGTCATGATTATGGGTTTGTGGGGTGGCTATCAGACCAACAGTCCCAATGGTCTCATGGCGTTCACATTTGCCGACAGTGACATTAGTTGATGCAGTTTTGGTTAGTGGGGGGGGAGGCAGTGCTAGCATCCTGCCCATGGTCCTGCCCCCGACGGTGACCAGGGTTGGGGCTAGACCCTAGCCCCCACCCCCAATGCTCAAATCACATCATATCAAAACCATATTAAAACCATAGTATGTTAATACATGGCGGTATGGCGTATTGGTAATGCAGAGTGTTGTGTATTGTGAGATTGCGGGTTTGACCCCTGCACGCTCCACTCGGTCTATCACAAAACATTTGGTGGCCCTCAGGCTGCCGTGTGGCGGCCCCTGGCTGGGCCACGTGGCAGCCTGTGATTGGCTCCCACAACACCCAATAATAATTTTCCATTTCAAACCAACCAGACAGTGCCACTTGGCACAATTTCATTCGCCAAGGAGATTCATTGACTAAGTCAACCTGCCACTGTGCTTGCCCAGTCAACAGTATGGAGTGCTGACTGGGTTTTCCCTGCAATTCTTTTTATTTTTAAATTTGCATGTTTGACAAAATGGACATAACGTGTTTGTGGGAGCATACGGTGTCGGTTTTCTGCGAAACGAGTTGTGTTGGATTCAAAACGATGAGATCTACGTTGTCCTTCAGGTTCCACACCATTCCCACAACTTTAATTTTTTAGCATAATTTTGAGCACCTGATCACTCTTCCTAACTGGAAGCTTTTGGACCCCAAAAGATCACTTTCAGTTGTTCAGCAGATGAGGGTACAATTCCCTCACCTTTCAAATCTCATCCATTTGGCCTTAGAAGGATTTGTGCCTTTAAGCCCCACACGAAGGTAGTCTACACTCCCTTGTTTTGATGTCCTTATTCTTCTGTCAAGAATTATGTCTTGTTGAAGCTCATCAAGGTATTCAGGAGAAAATTATTCAATAAAAGGAATCTAAACATGTTCTCCTTGATCTTCAATCAAGGAGAACATTTGCAACAGAGTAAATTTGCATGTCTGTAGGCAAATCTAACTTGAAGGCATTTTCACCAATATTTTCTGAAATTTTGAAAGGACCATAACAAATTGGCTTCAGTTTTTTACCTTCCCCTTGAAGCCTCTCTTTGCTAATGTGAAGCCAAACTTCTTCGCCAACTTGGAACTTGTGATCTACATGATGCTTTCTGCGCCTTTCTTTATACTTGCCTTGCCTCTTTTCAAGCTAATCTTGAACTGTTTGATGTATCTATTGGATTTTTTCTATGAACTTCTTGGCTTTTTCTATGTCACTATGGCCATCAATAGCAACATCATTCCTTAAAATTAAATCCAATGAAAATCTAGGCAAGTATCCAAGACATGCCTCAAATAGTGATGTTTGTGTAGAGGAGTGTTTTGCACGATTGTAAGCATGTTGAATGTAGTGCAAGTTTTCATCCCACAACTTAGGATGCTTGTTGCAGTATCCATGAAGAAGATGTATAACAGTTTGATTGACAACCTTGGTTTGACCATATGTTTGTGGATGAAAGGATGTACTTTTTTAAAACTTGGTATCCATCAAGTCCCACAAACTTGACAAAAAATTCCCAACAAATCAAGAATCTTGATTACTAACAATGGATGTGGGCAATCCAAAATGAACCCAAACATGTTGAAAGAATAAGTGAGTTGTTTGTTCAGCAGTGATTTGCTTTTTACTTGGAATTAATATACACATCTTATTAAACTTATCCATAACTACATACAAATAATCTTGACCTATTTTTTACAATGGAAGAACTCCTACAAAATTCAGAGAAACACTCTCCCATGGACGTGAAGGTACAGGAAGTGGTGTGTACAATCCTAACTTCCTATTGCTAGGCTTATTGACTTCACATAATTAACAACATTTAATAAAACATGACACACTTTCAAGCATATGAGGCCAATAACAATACCTCTGAAGATGTGCCATTGTTTTTCTTACACCGAAATTTCCAATAATAAGAGAAGTGTGTGCTTCCCTTATGACATTCACTCTCTCCCCCTGTGGAATACAAAGCTTGCCCAAATGATACAACAAGTTATTATGTACATGGTAATCCAATTCCTCTA
The DNA here is from genome assembly GCA_034641835.2 of Pinus albicaulis. Classification (NCBI taxonomy): domain Eukaryota; kingdom Viridiplantae; phylum Streptophyta; class Pinopsida; order Pinales; family Pinaceae; genus Pinus; species Pinus albicaulis. Next base: position 446,429,125 of record CM076578.1, read on the forward strand.
CTTGGTTTCCTTAACTCAAGTTTGCATAAACATCTTGAAAGTCATTATCAAATGCATATTTCCCAACATAACTTTCATGAAAAATAGAATTATGCTCGAGTAAAGTAGCTGCACTAACAATAGGCCTAGAAATCATATCAACAACCTTGTTGTAAATACCTTTCCTATACCTGATGACCAAGTGGAATTGTTATAGGAAACCCATCCATCGAAAGTGCCTTGATTGCTGCAGCCTAGTTTGCGATTTCAAGTATTGCAATGGCTGGTGGTCGGTGTGTATGATGGTTTCCTTTCCCATCAAGTAGTGTTTCCACTTTTTCAAGGGTTTTAGCAGTGGAATAGGATGAAGATGAAGGTGAAGATGGTGGTGAGGATGATGGTGGAGTAGATGGTGGCTTATCACCATTTCCATTACCTCCTCCTCCTAGAGAACATTCTCCTCTTAGAGGCCTGGAGCTTTCACCCTGCAGCCTTGTATTCCTCTCTTCATATAGAACCTTCACCATCTTTGTCATGTCAAAGAAAGCCTTCCTAAAATCCTTCTCATCCTCTGTCTTGTTATCATTTCCTCCTTCATGAGACATGCTTACTTAAGCCTCGAGTACAATAGGAGGTGAATCTTGTGCTGGAGATTGTGGAAATTATTCCTCCTTCTCCTTGCTCCAATTAGAGAATATTCACCCACAAGCTTGCCTTCTCCTCTCTTGAGCTTCATCCTTGTAAGCATTTAAACACTTGAAAAACAATTAAAGCCTCCTTGCATAAGTAAACCTAGTGCTCTAATAACAAATTTATCTGAATGGGAATTTTAGTGTTTATTGTGCTAAGATCCAAATCAAAATATAAACAAAGTGCTTGAGGATTATGAGGTAAATTGCAAGATAAACATGAATTTTTATGTCTTTTATGTGAATTTATTGAGAAAATTAACATTGAACAACAACATCTAACGGACATGAACATCACCATAAACAGTAACACAATAGCACATGATGAAAGAGTTCACTGCGCCTGGGCTACATCTCCTTAGTCCAGCTTCCAATGGCATGACCCTCTTCCATTATGCTCAAAAGTGTGATTATATATGTTTACAATAATCAAACATCTCTGAAACCCATTCCATCAGCTCCATCATGCCAAAAAATGTCTATGTAGCCTCTTTCTGCATCCAATTTGGTCAAAAACTCCTCAAGTTATGACTTCCCCTAGATTCTTCACTATTCGCTCTACATTTCTCACCAAATCTGGCATCGAACCTACAAATTTGACAGGAATTCCGCTAACTGAGCACCAATTTGCCCAAAAAACGGGAAAAATTGTCGACGCCTTAATTTGTCCAATAAGGCTTAAAATCTGAATTTATAACCATAACACATATGGTTTTATATATATATATATATCTTAAAAATCTCATGGATTTCTCGCTAACCATCAAGCTTAACACTAAATTTGGACACATATGGCAGTTGGCATTTAAATGTCATGGTATGAGTTTGTGGGGCGGCTAGCAAACTAATGGTCCTAGCGATCTCATGGCGTTCACATCTGTCGGCAGTGACATTTGTTGTTGCGGTTTCGGTTAGTGGGGGGGGGGGGGGAGCGGGGCTATCCTCCCGCCCATGGTCCCGCCATCAGCGGTGACCAGGGTTGGGGCTAGACCCTGGCCCCCACCCCCAATTTGCAAATCACGTCTTAACAAAACCATATTAAAACCATAGTATGTTAAGACACAATGGTATGGTGTATTGGTAATGTGGAGTTTTGTGTATTGTGAGGTCACAGGTTTGACCCCTACCAGCTCCACTCGGTCTATAACAAAAATTTTGGTGGCCCTCGAGTTGCCACGTGGCGGACCTTGGCTGGGCCACGTGGCAGCCTATGATTGGCCACCACAACACCCAATAAGAATTCGTCATTTCAAACCAACTAAAAAGTGCCACTTGGAAAATTTTCATTCACTGAGGAGATCCATTTACTAAATCAACCTGCCAATGTGCATGCCCAGTTAGCAATACAAACTGTTTATTGGTTTGTCCCTGCAATTTTTTTTTTTAATTTCATGTCTGAAAAAGTGGACAGAATGTGTTTCCAAGAGCATACGGTGTCAGTTTTTCATGAAACGAGTTGCACCGGATTCAGAACGACGAGATCTACGTGGCCGTTCAGGTTCCACACCATTCCAATAACTTTCATTTTTTAGCATAATTTTGAGAACCTGATCAACAAGAAATGGAACTTCAATAATCGCCCTACAAAATATAATAATAAAAAGGGAAACTATAACAAAAACTGAAAACTTGAATATATAATTTTTCATGGAAACAAAATTCTTTGATTTAATTCATGATTAACGGAAACCTTACATTATTTCACAATAAAATGATTAACATTTAACTATCTCTCTTGCAGCTAGAACGAGACTTGAGAACTACTTATGAAGCAAATATTTCCAACAATATTAAAATCCAATTCCATTTTTAGCCAATCGTATCAAATATCTTTACTTTATGTGGATTTTTCCTCCAAAATTGAAACCATTTGTGGACAAGATTATATATATCAAGCAAAAACACAAAGAAGCAACTTCTAGTAAAACCCACTGAAATAGTATAGTTATAAGCTGACATGAAATCATAACCCTTCCATGAATATGCAACATCATGGTATTTAAATGAACAATCTTTGAAGCATCACATAGATATAAGGGGTTGAGTAACCAGCACTATTGGCATCGAAACTTTGGGAACACATATGACTATCTACATACCCCACTACAGTTCATATTGAAATTAACTTATAGTAACCTTTTCCTCAAGCCTTACTACAAATTATATTTAAATCAACATGTGATACCCATCCTTAACCCTTCACTAAAACTCATATTTTATGTCTCACTTATGATAACCTTGTAACTCACACTTCACTAGAACATAGATTGAAGTCTAACGTATGATAAACCCATCCTTTACCCCCCCAGAACTCAGATTGAAATCCCACTTCTAATCTCTTTCCACAAAGAATTGTTTCTTGTCATCCATTAGGACCAAACATGTGTCAGTGCTTACTTTTACAATTTTTATAACTGGCCTTGGCTAAAATGATAAGAACATAATTATGGAAGTATGGGAGAAAGCGGATAAACATAAAGCACAGGTTCTAACATTTTCCTATATCATGCATATGGTTCAAACTACTAGAGCTAAAAACATATAAGATCAAGTACATTTAAGAATACTTCCAACAACCATATATCCAAAATGACTACCATAATTTTAAATTCTATAAAAGGCCCTCAAATAACAAATCACATGCCATGATTTATTAAATGACGGGCTACAACCTATTTGAGTATTAAGCCTACTGTGATTATACAAATACATAACCATCATTTCAAGTTCCATTCATGACTATCAAATTATATTTTCTTAGTAATTTTAAATACAAGGATAATTTTTCCTCTAGATCTATATGGACAGAGTATGAACATGGCATCTTAAGCTTTATAAACAATTCCTATTGTAATTGTCAATAGAACTTCATCAAAAGACTAGAAGAGATTAACTTTGCAAAATTTAATATAAATAAAAAGACAAATATTAGATTATGCTTCATGTAATGATTTGCATTAAATGGCCAGACCTAAAATTCATGTTAATATTATATATGAGGAAAAAAAGTATCCAAAATTCACCAATGATTCTTAATGCAACACATAAGGCCCATCAAGCAAATATATATTTCAAATTGTGTAGCACAACTGCATATTCATAATGTTCAACCATCCTTGTCATAAATAAAAGTAGTAAACTTGCAAAAATCCTAATACCCTCCTATTTAATACTTAATTTCAAATCATTTTCCCGATTCAAGGGAAAAATACTACTAGATTAAAAAAAACCCAACCTAGCTCATCTTCGAGCTTGAGTGGTACCACTTCGAGGCATGTCATAACCTCCTAGTGCAAGGGTGGGTCCAACTCCATAAGGATTTCCATTCATAGGGGCGACTGGCATCTCATTTCATAAGGCATTCAAACTCAAGTAAAAATACTCAAAATATATCCAAAAAATGTAAAACAAGATTTGTGAAATAGAGTAACACACTTGTGAACCACCACCTCGAGGCACATCATATCCACCATGGGCAGCGATAGGCCCAACACCATAAGTCACAACACTTTCAGGTGTAAGAGGCTTTTGAATTCCAAACAATATTTATAAATAATAAAAAATGATAACAAATTAAAACAAACAAGACAAAAATAAGGGCTAAAAAGGGGCAATCCCAATTCTTTTGTGAAGTAATACCACATGGTTACCTTTGGGGATGGCGTGACCGAACACTCTTCAATGTTGCAAAAACAAATATGGTAGAGGATGGCATGAGTACAAAACCATCACAAGGATCCTGAATTTTTTCAAATAAACCAACCTTGAATAACAAGTTGGACAAGTTGTACATACCTTTGTCTGAAAATCATCCACACCAGCCTTAAAAAAATAGGTCTATGTTAGATTACAAGGTATTTATGGTAATCGCAACAATGGGTGTCTTGACTCCCATGCCAATCTTGATTTCCTTGTTTCTTGACATAAAATCAATCATTACAGTGATAAGAATGAATAAGAGAGGGAACCCATAATGGAAAATTTCGACAATTGGAAAGATGAATTTAGCAATCAGACACGTAAATCAAATGAAACAAAACTATGAAAACAAGGGATGAAAATTATTTATCTACCTTATATACATCCATGAAACACATTTCTTCCCTGCTTGAAGTAGTCCACTGCTACTTTTCCATTCCTAGCTTCTTCACAGTGAAGGTTTAAGGCTTGAATCACCTTCCTCAATATAATGTGGCATTGATTGAGAGAGAAAGAATGGTCGATATATTAGCCGAAAGCTTTAGGAAATTAAACTTATATGGAAAAAATGTACCACCTAAAAAACAGATAATGGATTGGGTCTTGATTCAACTTACTCTGTTAATTTTTGTGTCTTCCACCAGCAAGACTCACCCGAGGGAGTTAGAATCCCGAGGCATGAAGGAATTTTCTGACTTCACAGTTATAGCTTTGTGACTTATAACCTCAATCTCTGAAGCAATGTGGAGACAAACCCAAATGATGCATGTTGACCCGAAACCTGTTGCATCAATTTTACAAAAAAAAATTGAAATCAAACACAACAGAGGGAAGAGAAATGAAGAGGATCTCAGTGTAATCCAAACAAATGTAAACCCAATTCAATTCAGGAAAAACAAATGACACCCCTTTCAATAAAGGGGAAGATATCAATGAAATACACACATATGTAAATGAATCCCAATTTAGGGAGAACAAACTACACCCACTTCAATAAAAGGAAATCAACACAACCATTATTAGTGCACTCAAAACAATTGAGAGCACAACTATAAAATTACCTCTAAGACTATTTAACATAGCATTCAATAATTGCATAGGGAAATGGACCCTTTGATCCCTTTGGTTTTCATCCTCTACTCGGGTTCGACTATGCCCCATATCTTGACACCATGAACATGTCCTCCTTTTCTTCCAAACCACCCTAAAGAAACTCCATGTACACAGAAAAAACACAACCCCAACCCCCATTACCCTTAGGACCAAGGTCAATCCTACCATAACAACACACAAACTCTTCTCATCCCCTCTTCCCTTGACCTTCAAAGCATCCAAAAACATATAGTGGGCTACAAGCATGGCGATAAGACAAAACAAACAAAACCTCACACAATCCATACAAGCTTCAGAAGCCATATCCTTCTCAATCTGAGGCTCAGCTATATCAAATACAAAATCCCAATTATTTCTCAGGACACTGAATGAGATCAAATGGGTTGGATTTGGCAATGGTTACTGATAGAGAATGAACATGGCTCGAAGTATTTTCCAGTCAGAATTTGTTTAGTCAAAATCCTATTGGCCTGGTCTGTTAGGTGGATTCCATCCCAAATGATATAAGAGGCGAGATCTGAATAGGAGCCCACCATCACAGAATTTCCATTCACAGTGCCCGTGAGTCGACATTGTGCAAAGCAGGTGAAGTTTCATTTTCCTCCAACTCCAGAGCAAGCTTGAGTGGTGGCCTTGAATCCATAGGTAGAATGGTTGGTGAAGAAATTGTATATTATTTCATACTGATTAACATAGACAATGTTGGTTCCCGGGAGTTGCTTGCACAGAAGAGTGAGTTGTTCTTGAAGTTGTGTTATATAATTTCACAGCTTCATTGTATGAAATCGAGCATTCCTATTTATCAAAATTGTTGGGTACGTGACTGAAGTAACTAAGCCAAAAAGGTCTGCAGCCTTGAGGTCCAGCGTTCTTCATAATAATTATTTGTGCACCCTAATCGCGCAGCTCCTAGATAGTCACTGCAACAGACTTGGAAACTTTGGGAAGAACACTCTTCTTGACATGGAAAGAGGAGAGTCTAAGGCTTTTGTATGCATTGTCGATGGTGTCGAGAACCTGTTTCTTGAATACCTTGAACTCAAGAACCGTAAGAGATATGGGAGCATTAAAATCTGTCGAGGTCGGTCAAACAACAACACTGGAAGCGATAAAGTTTGCTCCATGTTCGAACCTTTACCCCACTGACTGCAATCCCAATGCATGTGCAAATTAATACCACATGTTTACCTTTGGCAATGGCGTGATGAAATTCTCTTCAATTCCACATAAATAGATATGGCGAAGGATGGCGTGAGTACAAAATTGTCACAGGTATGGAGGATGACGTGAGTACAAAATCGTCACAGGAAATTATGCGGAGAATGTGGTATACAAATGGAAAATTTCCATTAGTTGGAAAGACGAACACATGGAAAAATTTAATTCGGTTGAAGGGTGAAAATCGAGCTCTCTCATTGGTTGGAGTGAAAATTGTTTTTCCACCCCAAGCTAGCATAGAAAACACCTATCGACATAAATATAAATCTCTTGATCAAGATTACAAAAAAAACATTCATGAATTTTTAAAACATTAAATGGTATGCATTTTTGTTTTTTCATGGTGGAAGTAAAATCTAAAATAAGAGTGGAGTGAACGTAAATGAATGGAGTGATTTTCATCGATTTAAAATTCTCCCTTTTGTTTAGTTATGTGATAATATTAAAATACAATATTTTTGAGTTTGAGAGAGTTAATGGAGAATATGATTTTGGCATGAAAGAGAATTAGTAGGGCAATGGGTTTTTTTTTAATGGGAGGAATATTCTTATGTTGGTTGAATTGTACATGTGAGAAAATATTTTTTTTGTAAAGGCTTTTTATATTTTTTTTTCGTAATTCGTGAAAAAATATTATATTACCTTTCCTCTTATTAAGATATATTGTACTCATTGAGAAAATGCATTAAGAGAGGAAGTCTTGAAGGAGTCTTGTTCAATCTTTGATAGAATTGAACTTCTTAGCTCTTCATTGTACTTAAACATTAACAAGAGGGATATTTTGTTGTGGTGGTTGAGTACCAATTTCTTGGACATTGGTTCTTTTCTTGGATCGAAGTGGGACACATTGTGCTCTTTTGTGCATTTTCTCTCTCTAATTCTCTCTTATTCTCTCAATGGCGATGAGCACTGTTGTATTTTCTAAACTTGTTGGCACAAACTATTTTTATTGGTGCAAATGCATGCAACCTATATTCATCACTAAATATTTATGGGAACTTGCAGTTGATAGATATACTATGCCTTTTCCTAATAAATTAAAAGCAATGAGTGATGATGATAAGAAATCTCTTAAGAAACATTTTAGAAAGATAATGAAGCACTTTCACTTATGGGAAACATTGTTGAAGAATCTATATTTCCAAGAACTAGTGGTACAGTATCATCTAAGGAAGCATGGGATATATTAAAGAACAAAAATGAAGGTGTTTTTGTAGCTAAATTACAAATATTAAAGAGGTATTTTGAAAATGTTCATATGCAAAGTAATGAATCCATTCATGATTACATCACAAAAATGCAAGATCTTGTTAATCAATGAGGCCATTAGGTGAATATGCTCCAAAAAGAAAGCTAATTCATAAGATTTTAAGAAGTGTTATGTGCAAGTTTTAGATGGTAATCACCAATATTATGGTCTCACAAAGCCTTAAATACAATGAAAATTGATTAATTAAGTGTATTTTTGTTAACTGTTGAAGAAAATTAACCATCTGAGCAAGTGGAACATGTTTTTTTTTTTTTTGTTGCAAAGGATAGAGGAAGAAGAAGGAGCAGGGGTAAATATCAAAATTAGAATCAAAATAGAAATTAGTATATTTCACAAGAAATTGCATATCCTTCGCGAGACAGAGGAAGGAATTCCAGTCAATTCAGAGGAAGAAGCAAAGATGGATCTCGCGGAAGAGGACAAGGAAGAGGATGGAGGAAGAAATAGATGAAAACAATGTTATTATTACCAAAAAATTGGCCATATTGAAAGAGATTGTTATGCAAAAATGTGAGATATGGAGCATAAGGGTGCCAAAGCATTTGTTGAAGAAACTAGGAATGAGAATTCATTCATCTCAAGTTTGATTGCACGTAGTGAATAAAATGAACAATGAAAATTTAATTTGGGATGTTCAACTCATATGACATCTCAAGAGGAGTTGTTTAACAAAATTAATGACAATTATTCCGGTAAAGTCATATTGTTGATGATAGTATTTCAGAAGTGAAAGGGAAAGGCATAGTTTCAATACCAAAATTTACATGGAAATAATAGTTTAATTGAGGACACTTTGTGCATACCAACATTGAAGAAAAACATACTTTATATAGGAAAAATGATGGAACAAAACTACAAGTTATTTTTTGATAACAAAAAGTTCTTAATCATGGAAAGTTGAGTCAAAATGAAGTTGTAGCAAGAGGCAAAATGAATGAAGATAGAATTTTGAAGCTCTCCTTTGATTCAAGTAATTCACATAGTTTAAAAGTAACATAAAAAGAAAATAGTAATATTTTTCAATTAAGGATGGGACATGTTGGTGTCCCGTGTTTTGATAGTTTGGAAAATCAAAAGACAAAGCAACATCGGAACCAATATTTAGAGTTACAGGATCTAGTCCTCCTGTTCTCAGAGAGGGATCTCTCAAATGTTTGTTTGCAAAGGTTTATCTTGTGTTCTTTGAATATTGGTTTTAGACTAGCTATTAAGTGCAGGTGTTTGTTTATTTGTTTGGTTGAATTGATACAACAGAACATGAAAGGTCTAGGAAATATATATAGAATGGAGAAACGTCTGGTTCATTGGGCAATGGAGTCAAGAAGAGGTCATAAAATACTCATCAATGGATATGGGATATCAAAGGGAAAATCTAACTTGGCCGCAGGATCCTTTGGTTTTGGAATGAGATGGACATCAATTATTTGGAAAGAGAAAATTGATTCTCAACGAAGGGAACTTGAAAACATAACTTGAACAATAAAGAAATATTTGATAGACAGGGCTAACCATAAATTCTACAAACATTCTTTAAGCAAATAATGACTTCAAGATGACTTTCAAAATGAAATCTAAGATTCGGGGAACACCCTATTTCCTCAAAGATTTTATTCCAAATGACTTAGAAAACAAAAAATATTCATTGATAATTGTAGTCATAGAAGAGGGAACACCTAACACATCTATGATCACAACTATAAAATACCTTTAAGACAACTGTTCAAGCAAGGACAAGGGGCAAGATCAGAACAAACCTCCTTGGTTTACTATAAACAAAGATACCTCAAAGGGAGACTTCAATAACAGCCTTTAAGTGGCAGCAGACAAGCATGGAGAACCATAAATCATGCTGAAACCAACTATTTGAACTTATTAGAGAAATAAACGAGCATGAGGACTAAAGAGAAAGATTTAAGCCTCTAAAATACCTCAGCAGAAGAAAACATAAAACAGTGAAGGACAAACAGGTCTAAGGTGCTTCCAGGAGTCATTTCTTAGCCTAAAAATTTCATCCTACTGTAGTAAGAAATTATGGAACAAGATGAAAACAGGAGAAAACATGAACAATTTAGAATACTTCACCAGTAGCCAAGCTCATGGATCCAATGATAGAGCCTTCTCAAAAACAGGCATGCAACAACATCATCAGGGCTTCCAGGACTTCAATTTCTTCTTCAACTTCAACAGACTATGTATTATTTCAGAGAGTTTCAATATTACAATTAGTGATCAACCAACCCTTATCTCATCTTCTTCAGAAATATTTTTAGGAGAGATGAGGAGGTGGAATGGGATCAAATATCTTCTAAGTTCAATTAATACAGTTTACTGTTTCTCGACCTTTTGAGGGGCTCGATGGAGAAGTGTACAGATAGTTTTACTGTATTAATTGATTTTTATTAAAGATTAAGCTCGGTGGGAGCTTTTGTTGACTTTAAGGCTCTGTGTCATCTTTTACAATAACTCTGCTGATAGTTTATATTAGCTTCTTTGATTCGAAATAACTATTCAGCTGTAAGGAGCAGATATGCTCTGTTCTGGTCATTCCTCGACCTTTGTTTGAATGCTGTGAAGGCACAGGTGGAAATCTGGTAGCTGAGAGACATTAATTTGCCTCAAATGTGGTGGTGGAGGCTTTTCTGTCTAACAAACATTTATGATTTTCTTTTAACGGTGTTTTAATTTGGAGGATTAGGCTTTTGATAATCAATTTTAGCCGTAGTCCCCCAAATCTGTCTTTAATCTTCTGTTATGGTATGTTTTGTCTTCGACACTGATACTCTTTTCTTCTTCTATGTATTGTTGTGTCTTGTTGATGTGCAGCCCGCGCAAGGCTCATATGGCATCAATGCCTCATGAAACATTGACGACACGTAGAGTTTGAGCCGAGCAAATGGTTCCCTTTGATGAATCAAGGCGCAGGAATCGTCATTCCCAGCCTTCGGCTTTTTCTTCCATTTATAATGTAAAACCATTAATCACCTGCAAAACACGAAACTAATTAAGAAATCATGTGTTATTTGGGATAAACTACTTCAGAGGGTGTGGGGGGTAGAGCGTGGTCGTTGGATGGCATCATCCAACGGTGTAGATCCGTTAGAGGAGGTCAAAAGAAGAGTAGGGGGAGAAAATGAGTTAGATCTGTCGATCGCGCAGAGATTGACGGTCGGGATTGGTCGAAAAAACACTATGAGCGGAGGGCATGATTTTAAACCAAAATCGGGGAAAGCATCCTAGACCGTCCGATCTGGACACGTGGATGGTCTAGATGCAATCGGAGGCAGAGGCATCGGCGGGTCAAAAGACATGGAGTGCGACAGAGCGATTGAGCGCTGGCCGTTGATCTGAGGATCAGATCAACGGTGGGGAGTGAATCGGAGGGATGTCAATCAGAGGTGGAGAAATGTAAAGGCACAATAGACATCTCCGATGAGATTGGCATGATCGGGGAGGGCCGATGCAATTGCGCAATCAGGCCATCACAATCGGAGGTGGGATGAAATGGAAACATGTCTATCAAACATTTGCGATGTGATATTGCGCAGGCCGTTTGATCGGCTTAAGATCAACGACGGAGATTTGTTTGTTATCATACATGGCGGAAAACCTTAATACTTAATGAAACCCAAAAATTTAATAAAACAAAGGTTTAATACTTCGGGGGCGGGATATATATATATATATGAAATGTTTGGCGCCCGATTGCGGGGCCTTGGTCTATATGGAATGATAATAGGCCCGGGGCGTATACAATAAAGGGCCAATCGCAATCGGAGCTTCAAGCTTGGGCTTTTCAATCTAACCATTTAACTTTTCCGATGCGATAAGCGCTAAAATGGTTAGTGCTTGGTTCTTAGCACCAAGGCGTATGGAGGGAAAGTGGTTTAGGACTTAGCCCGAAGGGGCTTAAGTCCTTAGTAGAAAACTTAATTTTTATGATATTTTCCAAGTTTTTTAACGGATTTGGGGGTTTTGACAGAGTTCAAAAAGGAGTTTTAAACTCTGTAAAAAGGATTTTATGAAAGGGGAATGGGGGAAAATGAAAAGTAGAGGAATTTTATGGGAATGAAAGGGGTAAAAATGAAGGTTATTTTTTTGAAGTGGAGGAAAGGGAAAAATGGTGATTTTGAAGCAATCTTTTCTCTTTGAAATCAGCAGAATTTCTGAGCTTTGAAATGAAAACAACAATGAAGATTGGAACAAGGGCATGATGTCTTCAAGAGGCTTCAAGAGATAAAAAAAAAAATTGCAATAAAAATTGTTTCTTGAAGGCTCCAAAAAATTTTGGCCACCTTTTGATATAACAAATTTTATAGGTGGCCAACAGGACATTTGAATTTTCATAGTTTGGTGTTTCTAATAAAGCAAAAAACATGGTGAATAGTATTCCATATATTAAGTTGGATGATGAAGTATGTGAAGGGTGTATTTTTGGGAAAGAACATAGGGATAGTTTCTCAAATAGAACATGGAAGGTAAGATATCGTCTAACATTGGTGAATTCATATTTATGTGGTCCAATGGAGACTTTCTTTTGGAAAAGCACGTTATTTTATAATTTTCATTGATGATTGTTCTAGGAAGAAATGGGTGTATTTTTTATAGGATTTTATGAAGTCTGAAGTATTCTCTTGAACTTTTTTTAGTTTAAGGCTTTAGTTTAAAAGAAAAGTAGTTTGAAAATTCTCACCCTAAGAATAAATAATGGGGGGGAATGCATGTCAAATGAGCTTCTGAAATATTACAAGAAGAATGGAATAAAGAGATATTTTACCAATTCATACTCTCCTCAACAAAATGGAGTCGTGGAAAGGAAAAATAGGACATATTTGAAATGACTAGGATCATGTTAAAAACTTGGCATATTGGAAATGAGTTTTGGGTTGAAGCAATACACATAAAAATATACACTCTTAATAGATGTCCTACAAAGGTAGTGTTGAATTTTACTCCAAAAGAAGCATGGTCAGCATAAAAACCAAGTTTTGCACATATGAAAGTTTTTGGTTATACTAGATATGCACATGTTCCTAAGGAAAAGAGGAATAAATTGGATGATAAGAGTGTGAAGTGTATCTTTATTGGATACAGTATTGAAACAATAAGATACGGGTTATTTGATCCTCAAGCAAAGAAGGTGATAATGAGCAAAGATGTTGTGTTTGATGAGAAGGGAATCTATCAGCAATATTAGGTATAATTTGAATTGAGGAAAGAAGTAGTGAATATTGGTGATGAATAAAATTCCAAGTCAGTAAAGATAGATGAAGTTAAGAAGAAGCCTAAGTGGCTTCAAAGGGGTCATTCATAAAGTAATATGTTGCACGGAAATTTTGAAAGGAGGATTACTAGATATCAAACTTCTCTAGTGAATTTTACACTTATGGAACAAGTAATGAAAATGGACAAACCATAGAATTATGGAGAAGCATAAAGAAAGAAAGAATGGAATGAAGCTATGGAAGCAAAATTGAATGCCTTCGTGAAAAACGATACATGGGACTTGGTAAAATTATCAAAAGGAAAAGATGGCATTTCCACTAAGTGGGTTTATAAAACAAAGTATAAATCAGATGGCACAATTGATAATTACAAGTTTCATTTAGTTGTAAAGGGATATGCATGAAAAAAAGGCATTGATTATGCTAAGACATTTTCTCTAGTGGAAAAATTGGATACAATTAGGATGGTTCTTGCATTAGTTGTTCAGTACCAATGGACTATTTTTTAGATGGGTGCTAAATTAGTTTTTTTAATTATTATGTAGATGATGAAATTTATGTGGAGCAACCTCAGGTTTTTGAAGTGCCAAGAAAATAAGATTGTGTTTATAAGTTGAAGGCCTTATATGATCTTAAGCAAGCATCAAGGGCTTGGTATTCAAGAATTGATAAGTATTTTCAAGATCATGGCTTAGTCAAAAATTTATCTGAGCCAACTCTATATATATTTTATTTCGTATGGGAAATTTTTATAGTTGTATTATATGTTGATTATTTGATCTACACAAGGAAAAATTTTGAACTATTTCAAATATTTAAGTCACGTATGATTGTTTAATTTGAGATGGCAGGCTTTTGTAACACCCTCCTCCCACATCTACCCAAGTAACCAACCAACTGGGGTAAACATGTGACGAAGAGTTATTATAATATTATTCAACCTCCTAGATCACCTTAAGGAAGTGGAATTGACACAAGAAAACCTTATTGGCCTTCCTTGAGAGCTACGAGACCCATTGAAGCTAAACCAAACCTCCAGGTGCCCAAGCCTTGAGTCAAATTTCCTTTTCACTAGATAAACCCCCAGTCACTCCCATGAAATGGGCATGCATGCGACTGGGACCCTCTAGTTGCTCCCGCTTGCATGGGAGATACTACAATCTTTTTCAACCAATTTTGTGCCAGAAATTGCAAGATTTAAGCCACTTTTTCAGGGCTAGTCTCCAACCATTGCCCGGAACTTGATGAAACTTTCTGTGACAATGAATGACACCAATAAAAAACCTCTAACACAAAACTTGATCAAGGACTTGACCTAACCAAGCCAAACCATGAGATTCATTTCGTCAAACATGTCACAAATATACATTCTACAGGTCATAATAACATATTTGAGCATAGGGGTCTCATACTTATCTGAAAATCGTCAAGAAGAATTGCTTCCTTATCACATTAGCTGCATTATCATCTATTAGGTCACATATTCATTGTTCATTCATTTAAAAATCAAAACACGATGAGAGCCATACATCATCACTATCATAAAACATGCTCGTAACCTGCAGATAACCAAAAATAATAATAAGGATACAACATCCATAGGATCCACATATAAACCAACATTTTCACATAAAATACCAAGGAGTAGAAACTCTTATTGATGAATACAAAGGCCAACATGGTATGGGACTACCACGTTCCACCCGACTATAGATTGGCTGAGCCAAATATCTCGTCAACCAATCACCCCCATGCCATATTCCAAGCATGAATGTGGGATCTCATAAAACACGTCAATCAAAACCAAACTAAGGATTCCAGAGGCCAAACCACCTCAACCCTCAACCAATGATTCCACCTCACGGTTGGACATTACTAACCATCACCAAATTTGTAGGCTACCAAAGTTTTCCGGGGATCTAGAGTGTTTGTTCCAACCCGGATTCCAAGACTATTATCTCAACCCACGGCTGAGGTCGGGCTCTAGAGCGTTCATCTAACCAAGGCTCCATAACTATTAACTCAACCCACAACTACTTCCAGACTCTAGAGCGTTTGTCCAATTAAGGCTCCGGGACTAGTAACTCAACCCACCAAGGGATCCAGAGTGTTTGTCCAACCAAGGCTTCTAGTACTAGTAACTCAACCCATGCTGTTACAGGGCTTCTAGAGATTTTTTCCAACCAAGGCTCCAGAACTAGTAACTCAACCCAATTCGTTACAGGGCTTCCAGAGTGTTTTTCCAACCAAGGATCCGGGAACTAATAACTCAACCCATAGTCATAAGGAAAATGAACACCAACCAGAAACAAAGGTAAAACCATAACACCATGGCTATCCAATAAATGACAAGGCCAGGAAAAACCATTGTCAATCCAAGAAATCCTCCATGACAATGATATAACTGTTGGGCAGTGAAAGAGGTATGAAATTACTATGTATTTTCTCATTCTTTTACCATAGACATACTCCTTTTTGCCTTGGAAAGGTAATTTATCATAAGAATTACAATAGAATTGGAAAGGTTTATGTTTAGTGCAAAAAGATGACTAAAGGTTACTTTTTGATTGACAAAACAAGAATTCGACGAGGTGAACAACTGTACCAAAGGCGGGGTTGAAAGTAATGTAACTGTTGCTCCATAGCGTTGAACCATATCCAGCCAAAGGCAAGGAGATCTGAACGAATAGCCCAGAAAAGGCAGGGGACAGCTCGGCCTCGGTCAGAGTAAACAGGATGATGACTAAACAAAGAGGAGCGAATCGTTGTTGAAACTCATCTTATTCCTTGATTTGTCTGTCGAGATTCGATATGTAAAGCAATGTCCTTTAGTGATAAGGGGACGGTGTTGTTGAAGTCAGTGAGTTAGTCGAAAGACTTTACATTTAAACATTTCCTCTCTAATATAATGTTTTATTGACTCTCGGCTTTGAGAGAACCTTCTCTGTAATGCTTTATGTTGGTTTAATATAAGACACGCGTTTCATCCATCTTCTAAAGTCCTGAATTAGCCCAGCAGTATTTCACTGGCACTAAGGGCCCGACTCTGGTGGAATCACTTCGCTGTTTGTATTTTTAATCCTTGCTTACTATCGTGTGAAGTGTGTTTAATGTTTATTTCAATTACATAATTGGTTTATTGTTGTTAGATCAAATACAGAGTCATTTCTATTTCATCCTTCACGAGAAGCACATTTGCCGTTCGATTATCTTTTTATCCTTATAAAACTTTGTTGTTCTGTATCTGATTTGAGTTACTGTTCCATTAGTTTATGATTTGTTATAATTGATTGTTGCGTGGTAAGTGGTTGTCGACAGGATTGAAGCATAGAAATCTAGTTGTTTGAATTGTAATTACTGTTCATTTCATGGTTGTTGTTCCATTTCTGTTCATTATTTATTCATAGTCTTCGATTAGCAAATAGATGAGTTATAGTTACATGCCGCTGTTCCTTTCCAGATTTCATTTCTTTTAAGTTACTTTCATTGAAGTTTCTTTCATTTCGATTTCTTTAAAGATCGCCAACTGTAGAGGATAGAGGTTATTGCTTCAAACTCCCCAGATTGGTTATCTTGCATCGATTTCTAAGGGAAAGAGTTACTGCTACTGCATCCCTGATCGATGTTTTGAAAGATTGATGTAGTTTAATATTTCCATTCATGTCACTGTAATTAGGTTTCTTTACACGCACTTTGTTACTTTTTCATTTAATATTATGTACTACATCTTCACAGCATCGCTCTTAGATAATTGCAGCCTCAGACAGAGTACACTCTTGAAATAAAAAGTCGCTCCCGGATTGATGATTAATGTGAGATAAATAGGTGTTCAAAAGATACCTTTTTATGACTCGACATTTTGGCGTCGTTGCCGGAGAGAGTGTATGCCATTTTAAAGGAGTAATGCACAACTGATTTTCTTCTGCTTGCGAAGAATTGGGTATTAAAGATGGAAGGTAAGAACCTGCGCACTGGGCAAGAAACACACTTGCTCGCAGCCCGCTTCACAACAGAAGTAGGTACGCTTCTTTCTCTAGGTAGGAATGAAGGTTTGTTTCCTTGAATGAATAAACCAACTAAGCGAAACAAAATTCCTCCTAAAACTGAAAAACCTAAGGGACCGGTGACCCTTGGGCGCACAACCTTTATTGACGAAATCCTTAAAAGAACTGAATCTCAGCCATCAGTGGGATTTAAAAGAGCTACTTCTAGACAGCTTACTAGTTCCCTTCAGGTTACAGAGTCACCATCTGAAGCCTTTGCTGAGATACACAGTCAAATAGAGGGAATTGACAAGATTCCCAAGAAATTAAGAATCCTTGCATAAGTTTCCTTCAAGAAGGGAACTCTAGCAATCTCCGAGAAGGAGAAGGGGAAACGGGAGAAACCAGAGACTCAAAATATCCTATTAAAATTGCCAAAACAATAAGTAGCCCAGATAAGGGAAGTGTTGTTCAACTTATTCAGAACCAAGGTCCTGAATCACCTCAAACAGTAGGTCAACAGGAAATACTTATTATTCCAGACAAAGGGAGTGTTGTCAAATCCATTCCTACCCTTACTCGTCAACCTATAAATTCCTTGGAAATCCCAGAAGGACATTAGCATATCTTCGATCAAATGGCCCAGAACCAAAATCAGAATCAGCAGGCATCCCAGCAAACCTCTACGCTGCAATATCCTATAGTAGATACTGCAGTCAATCCACCTATGAAAGCTATCCCCCTTCAACATATTCCCACATTTCATGGCTTAACATCAGAGGACCCAGATGCGTTTCTGTTTGAATTTGATGTGCTGTGCAAAGGCTATGATTACACCACCGACGCCCAAAAACTAAAACTATTCCCTTCTACATTAAAAGGGGCAGCCTTACGATGGTTTATGGGATTAGGTGGGGGTGTCATAACTGATTGGGATCATATGAAGGCTGCATTTTTAAAGAAGTATCAAGATTATTGCAGGTCTCGGGAACTAAAAGATGAAATATTCCAAATGACAGCAAAACCAAATGAAACTTTGGAAGAATATGTGGAACGATTTCAATAAAATCTTCAGAGATCCCCTTATGCATATTTACCCTTACCTGATAATGTTTTGAAAACCACATTAATTAGGGGAATGAAATATCAATGGATTGAAACATTTAATATTATGGGAAAATGTGATATATATTAGGAAAGTTATCCTAACATCATTGATTTGTGTATCAAGAGTTCAAGGGGAAATACAGGGTTGAAATCAACAGAACATGATATAATTACAAGGGAAAATAAGACCTCTAATGAAGGTGTGACTCATGCAGAGATTGGAAATCTGCTAGAAGACTTTAAGACAGACATACTTGGGACTCTAACAACGCAATTCGATATTATGCAAGCCAAACAAAAACAGGTAGAAGCAGAGAAAAACTTGCCAATATTCTATCCCAGATGTAGAAAGAAACACAACCACAAAGAATTCCCGTTGGATGTGATTAAAGTCTGCGCCATTTGCACGAAAGATCACCCTATAGAGGGATGTCCTTCGCTTCCTGGCCTAAAAGTAGTTTATAAGGAGGCAGAAGAAGAATTAGAACTGGTATGTCTGCTTAATCAGCGCCGACAATGGCAGCCGCGACCATCAGGTATGCCAAATGATCCATTTTCTTTTCAGCCTCCTCAGTATAATGCTCAACAATATAGTGGGATGTGGCAAAATCAACCACCTTTCCCCAATTGGCCACGATAACCATTTCCTCCCACATCTTGGCCAAATCAAACAAACCAAAATAATTGGCTTAGCTTTCCTTTCTACCCACCATTTTGGAAAAATAACTATTCTACATAATGCTCCCCCTCTACTTCCCAGAGTCAGGCTTGGTAGTCAAACTAGAAAAAACCTACAAATCAGCCAGCTAGATCAATTCCTCTCTCTCAACCTACACTGCCAGCTCCTTATACAAACCCCCAGACCAATTTAAGACCACAAATCCCAGCCCAACCCAACCCAAACCCAAACAATAGGCCAATTTAGTCTATCCAAATAATGGAACCCCTAGAAGTAGAAACTGAACTGAGGGAGTGCAATGATCTTCAATTAAGGTCTGGGCGCATAGTGGAAACAGAGAGAAACAATGATGTCCATATTGAAGATCCATTACCTGTAGAACAAACAATACAAAATGAGAAGGAAGTTCAACAACAAAATCAACAATGAATTCAACAACAAGAAAAAACTTCCTCTCCACCATTCCCAGAATGATTAATTATACCTCGTCCATTAGAACAACCTAGTTTTGATCTTCTGGGAGAATTAAAAAATTTGTGTATAAAAATCCCTCTCCTCCAAGCTATTCAAGACATTCAAATATATGAAAAAACTATTAAGGAATTATGCATAAAGAATCCAAAGAGGAGAACAATTACCAATCCTGTTGTCCAAATAGTCGGTACCTTATCTGACTTATTATCAGGAATGGAAACACCTATCAAATATGAAGACCCAGGAAATCCTATAATGACAATACAAATCAATGGGCAATCATTTCCAAATGCCTTAGTTGATTTGGGAGCAGCAATAAATATTTTAGCAAGCACCACCTGTCAAAAACTTGGCATTACATCACTGAACCAACAACAACCTTGTTGGAACTGGCTGACCGATCAGTAGTCAAACCAGAGGGTATACTACAGGATGTAATGGTATCCGTAGATTCCTGGGAATACCCTGCTGACTTCCTGGTTATCAATCCAAAGAACCGGCTAGATGGACACCCGTTAATCTTAGGTAGACCTTGGTTGGCAACTACCGATGCTTATACTGGATGCTGACAAGGCAACATGACAATAACAAGGGGAAACTATGTCAAGAATTTAGCCCTATATCCCCAACCCAGCCAAGTCTATCAATAATCAAAACAAGAAAACCACCTGCATCATATCTTATGGAAACTATGAGATCACCTCTAACTATAGAAAACGCTTTTGATTTTAAAGATCAAATAGAGGATGATATCATTAATAGTTTTATCAATAAATCACAAACCAGATCTCATTTGCAATGTCACATGATCAAGGTAGCATTCGATAATAAAGAAGAAGAAGATCCTTTCAAAGATATTCCTGATCAAGAAATACCTACTACTTCTGTGTACAATAGCAAGGTTGTAGAAATTGAGCCAGGAAAAACTCTAAACATTAACAAAAATCTCACTGCTAAACAAGAAGACAAATTGGTCCAATTATTACGAAAATACAAAGCAGCCTTTGCATGGGATTACCCCGATATGAAAGGAATTGATCCTTAATTGTGTACTCACCACATTTATATTGAAAAAGATGCAAGACCCATTCGCCAACCTCAAATAAGACTAAATCCTCACCTTAAAGATATTGTGAAAGTTGAATTACAAAAACTATTGGATGTTAATTTCATCTACCCAATATCTGATAGCAGGTGGGTCTCTCCTTTAGTGGTGGTACCAAAAAATAACGGAAAGTGGAGGATATGTGTAGATCATCGTGAACTTAATAAGGCAACACAGAAAGACCACTTTCCCCTTCCTTTCATTGACCGGGTATTAGACACATTGGCAGGGAAGAAATTCTTTTCTTTCCTCGATGGCTTCAGTGGGTACAATCAAATCCAGATTGCCCCTGAAGACCAGGACAAAACTACTTTTACCTGTCCATGGGGGACATTTGCCTACAGAGTCCTACCTTTTGGCCTATGCAATGCCCCTGCTACATTTCAAAGGGAAATTCTCAGCATCTTTGCAGAATTAATAAATGAAGGCCTCAAAGTATATATGGATGATTTCACACCTTATGGGGATGACTTTGAGCCTGCATTGGAAAACCTAGAAAAGGTATTGCAAAGATGTATTGACACTAGGCTTTGCTTAAGCCAAGAAAAGTGTCTTATGATGATAACCAAAGGAGTTATCTTAGGGCATTGTATTTCAGCAGCTGGAATTCAAGTGGACCTAGCTAAAATTCAAATAATCTTGTTAATTCCCACACCCACCACACAAATAGAGGTACGTAGCTTTCTTGGATTTTCTGGTTACTATAGAAGATTTATAGAACATTATTCTCGAATAACTGCACCTTTATATGCACTGACTGGAAATGTTGATTTCATTTGGATAGATAAATGTGACAATGCTTTTAATGATCTGAAAAATCTTGTTTCAACAGCCCCAGTGCTGAGGGGCCCAAATTGGAATTTTCCATTCCAAATTTCATCCGATGCCTCAGACACAGCAATTGGAGCAGTACTTGGGTAGGAGGAAGATAAGAAGCCATATGCAATTTATTATATTAGAGAAAATCTATCCCCTGCTGAATTAAATTATACTGTGACTGAGAAAGAATTTTTAGCTGTAGTTCATGCTATAAACAAGTTTAGACATTATATAACTGGGTATCCTGTAGTACTATATACTGATCACTCTGCCATTAAATTTTTAGCAAATAAACCTGTTACAAACAGAAGAGTGACAAGATGGTTGATTTTACTGCAGGAATTCGATATCACAATCAAAGATCGACCTGGGAAAGAGAATCCTGTAGCTGAATTTCTGTCAAGAATGCCAAAGCCAACAAATATAGAAGCAGTTGAAGACCACTTTCCGGATGAACATCTCTTCGCTGTTACCATCAGAACACCGTGGTATGATGATATAAAAAACTATTTGGCAATAGGTAAATTACCTAAACATCTATCCCTTAATGAACATAAGCAAATAATACACCATAGTACCTGCTTCCCTTGGATTGGGGGCTACCTATTTCATACAGGTGCAGATATGCAAATAAGGAGATGCATTAGGGCGGATGAGGTATTTGACATCTTGAAGGCATGCCATGATGGACAGTGCGGCGGACATTTTGCAGATCGTAGAACTGCCCATAAAGTTTTATGAACATGCTATTATTGGCCTACTATCTTTAAAGATGCCAAAAAATTCGTGCAGGCCTGTGATAGCTGCCAAAGGGCAGGTCACCCTGGGCAGTCTGATGAAATGCCTTTGAACCCTCAACTAGTGATTGAACCGTTTGAACGTTGGGCCCTTGACTTTGTTGGTCCTATTAGCCCTCCATCAAACCAAAAAACATACATCCTAGTTGCAACTGAGTATGTCACCAAATGGGTTGAAGCAGAGGCTCTTTCAAAAGCTACAGAGGACTCTGTAATATAGTTTCTTTTCCAAATATTTGTGCGCTATGGCCTCCCAAGGGACATAATCACAGATGGAGGACCACAGTTTGTAGGTAACAAATTAGCTGAAACATTGCAAAACTACCACATTTATCACAAGATTACAACCCCATATCACCCACAGGCCAATGGCCAAGTAGAGAGCACGAACAAAGTAATCGAATATATATTAACAAAAATTGTTGCCTCACATAAACGAGATTGGGCCTATAGATTTCCAGAAGCATTGTGGGCATATCGAACAACGTGGAGACCTACTACAGGATATTCACCATACCAATTGGTATTTGGAAAAGAACCCATCTTTCCTATAGAATTTTAAATTTAAACATTAAGAACAGCTCAAAAGGTGGGTCTAAATCTGAATGAAGCCTAGGCTAAAAGACTGCAGCAAATTAATGAGTTAGATGAAATTAGGCTCTCTGCTCTTCAGCACATAGCATTAATTCAACAACAGAGAGCCAAATGGCATGACGTCCATATCAAAGAAAAGATCTTCCACGAAGGAGACTGGGCACTCCTATATGATTCTAGGTTTCAGGATTTCCCAAGGAAACTCCAGACACGATGGCTTGGACCATATGAAATACAAAAAGTGCATGGCAATGGCACTGTTACATTAGTTACCATTGACGGATCTGGACATTCCTTTAAGGTAAACGGTCATCGAGTACGATTGTATCATAAACCGCTTACCCGAGAATCCTTTTACCAATAGTTATGGGAAGATTCTACCATGGAAATTCTTGTTGAAGGAGAGAACTCCTCCTCGACACCAGTTTGATAAATCATTTTTTTTTTAATTTTGTACATAAATCATTTTTTCGTTTCTTGATTGTTGTTTTACAATTTTTTTTTTTTTAAACTTCTGTTAATATCACTTCTTTATTTCTTCATCATTTGTTTCGTGAAATTCAGTTTCTTTAAAAAAAAAAAAGAGAGAAAAAATTATGTTTATTTCGTTTGTTTTGTTGTTCCTTTCCAAAGGAACAACACTTCTGCTATTCCTTTCGAAAGGAACAGCAGTTCAGCAGAGTGCTTTTGTTGTTCCTTTCTAAAGGAACAACAATTCCGCAGAGTATTTTTGTTATTCCTTTCGAAAGGAACAACAGTTCCGCAGATTTTTTTTGCTGTTCTTTTTAAAGGAACAACACCTTTTTGAGTGGATTGTTTTTTTGTTTTAAGCCAGCATTTTGAAATTTTTACCACTTTTCCAAAGGCAAATATATCATTTATATACAATCATACAAATTAAAGCTTACTGTAATCAGCACATCAAAAGAAATCGTCATTTTTAAGGAAATTGTCTGGTAATGATAACAAAAAAGGAAAAAGGGGCATGATCAATAACATAACTTTGTTATTTTATTACCATTGAATTAATTTGATCGATTATCTTTATCATGATTGGTTCTTTCCCATATGCTATAACTTTCTTTGATTTTTATTTATGGAATAGGAATAAGGGCATATTCTTTTCTATTGAGATGTTCAGACTTCTTCCACCATCCCTACTCTTAAGGAGTGTTGAGCCATCCCTTATGAATAATTGAGGAAAAGTGACGTATGAAAAAGAAAAAATATTTACATATTTTATTAATAATCTTATAATTTTTTAGATGGAGGATAGGGGGTCTCATCAAGAGCCAACCTACCGTGATCATAGGGAAGACAATGAAGTGGCATTCCCTTGGCCACCAAACCAGGGAAATGGTCCAATAGACAATTGAAAAATCAAGAAGTCCTTGGAACAAGAGGTCTCATCACGAGCTGGCCTGCCCACCTTTCACTTCTTCTCGGTGAATGGCATTGTGGTTTATCTGGTCACCAAGCCAGCACAATGACCTCCGTCATGATATTCAACAAAAAGCACTTCCTCAGTATAAATAAAGGACAATGGTTCCGTGGGTAAGAAAGCAACTCTGTCAAGGTTATGGACACCTATGGGAAACAGATCTTTGTTGATGGTATTGGATTCACATTTATACACATCAATAGTTATATTTAACCCTTTTCCTATATCCCTATTTAAATGTCAAATGAAAATATGAATCCTTTACCTCTACTTCCGAACCTATTATACATGAAAATCATTACAAATCGATCATATTAGTTCGAAATGGTAAATAATGCAATCGTACATATGTTTATCTTATGATGTCCCTTCTCCTCGTATTTGAATCATTACAAAACGATTTTCTATTCATTACTGATTCATCACATGCATTGATTTCAGTAATTGCTATAATTTGATTGAATGTATCATAATTACGCCTGCTTTTTACTGTTGTGCTACTGCTGTGCCACACTTGCCTCTCTTAATTGACGGTTGAGGACGCCCTATCATTCATTCGGGGGGAGCAGATGTTTGCATGCAGATCAAACCCCGAGATTTCTTTACCTGTATATGAACTAAATCCCTGCATTTTAGGAAACAACAAATTTTCAACGAACCGTGTTGTGTTATTCCTTTGTGATTACTGGGTGTTGAGAAAAATTAACAAAGCGCAGAGACGATGGGAGGATGGCCAATTCGTAGTGAACCACAGGTGCTGATCGTTTCTGATGCTGCACGAGCAATTTTAGAAAGACTGGGGTGGATTACATATTTCTTGAGGATGCAATAACCCCATGAAGCAGTGGCCACCGAATTTTTACTGAACTTGCAGGAAGGATCCTCCATGGTTAAAGGAAGACAGATAGCTGTATCTGACGAAATAATTGCAGAGGTGTCTGGCATCCCAACACAAGGGATTATTTGGACTTAGAAAAAGATTAGGATTCGAGAAGCCATGAAGATTTTTCAAGATGACGGACAGACGTTAGTTATCAAAGGTAAAGGAGTTCAACCAGCATCATTAGGAGAACCATGGACATAGTTGGCCAAGATTGTGCAGGCTTACATAACGTGCGACGGAAGAAAGGATGTGGTAAGACCTCGCCACCTTAAGCTACTGGCTGTATTAAAACAGAAATGCACCATTAATTTGCCTGCATTCTTAAATTCTTTGTTGCATGATACTGCTCGTGGTATAAGAAAATCTCAGCATGCAGATATGGTGGTCAGCCACCATTGTCTAATTCGATTAATAGTGAGTCGTAGCCTCGCCCAACAACAAACCAGCTGGGAAGAGTTAATATTTTCCATTGAAAGAGGGTTAGCTTTACCTACTCCAAAACAGAAGAGGATGGCCGACTCAATAGCTGAGCCTTCTACACACAGACTTTCCCTCCGATCGAAACGAAGTAGGAGGATGGTGGAAGGACTTCCGGGCAGTAGCAGCCAACCCCTGGAATTGCACAGCTCAGAGGATGAATAACCTCCACAATTGGAGGGAGTAAGCCCTCGTACTGATGAGGAAGAGGAATTGGAAGGAGAAATTCGCTACTCGGACGAAGAAGAAATAAGTCGCCATACCGGTAGTGAAAAAGAATCCAGCGTAGAGAAAGGAGATAATGAGGAAGAAGAAATCGAAGGACATACTGAGGAAGAAGAAGTTGAAGGAGAAATTCAGTATTTGGATGAGGAGGAAGGAAGCTATCACACCTGTGAGGAGGATGAAGACAATCATAGCAGCAATAAGGATGGAACAGAGCCTCCCGAAAATGCTATTGTAAGCCCTTTACAGAAAGACCAATTGGCCCAGATTTTGGCCAATATGAGTGATTATGCACGGCCTCATAGCCCCTTGGACCTCAATATTGATATTAGTTAACTACTATAATACTCTGCTATCGATAAAGAAACAGCTGGAGAAAAGTTGAATGAAACAACAAACCCTAGCAAAGCTAGGGTTGCTTCTCCTGAGAGGCGTGAACAGGAGAAAGAGAATACCGAAGATGGAAGC
Source organism: Pinus albicaulis (assembly GCA_034641835.2). Taxonomy (NCBI): domain Eukaryota; kingdom Viridiplantae; phylum Streptophyta; class Pinopsida; order Pinales; family Pinaceae; genus Pinus; species Pinus albicaulis. The sequence continues at coordinate 446,455,367 of CM076578.1, forward strand.
CCCCAGGAGATTGCAGAGTCAACTGAGAGTATGATTCCCGAAGAATTTAACCAAGGGCATAGGAATGTGGAAGAAGAACCCCAAGGAGAAGATCAAGAAGAGAATTTAACTGAAGGTATGGCTGATATAGATCAAAACCCTGTTGAGCAAACGGGTTCAGATAAAGGAGCGACTGTTCCATTAAGAAAGAGGAGGAAAACGAATGAGATTGAGAAGCTTCGCAGGGAACGAATAAAGCTTCATAAACTAATAGAATAGCTCAGGCAAACCATTAGGGTTTTGAGAATGAAACAGATGCCTAAGTGAGCCCCTAAGAGAAGAAGCATTGCTATCAAAATAATTTCGAAAAAGAGAAAGGTGACCACTAATAGGAACCCCCAAGCTACAGAAGAAACCATACCTGAGCCTAATTATGAGGATGCAGAGCAACAAACGGCTGTTCCAACACAAGTTGTTCCAGAGGAACCTGTTCTTAGTGAAAATGTGCAATCTAGCAGTCAGCACACTTTTAGTGATCCGACACTGGTCAGACTCCAAGAAGAATTGACACAGGCCCAAATAGAAAGGCAGAAATTGGAGGAAGATACTGTCCCAAGAAAGAGATATCAGGAATTGCAACAACAAATGAGAATTATTCATGAAGCAGAAGCTGAAGCTCATGAAAAATGTCGGAAAGCAGAGGTAAAGGTTGATAAGGTAATGAACCAATTAAAACTAGCTTACAATCAAATGGACACTCTCTGCTCCTTGTATACTGATGTCTTAGCCTGTAGATGCTCTGCCAAAAACTATGCTTTGTTTTTACTAGAAAGATATTTGCAACTAAAGATCAAGGCAGTTAGGGCAGGGAAGTCCGTAGAGCTAAAAACCATAGATGACTTCGTATCATGCTGCAAACTTTATGGGATCAAAGTACAACGCCTTTTGTGTGAATTTTACTTGCATAATTTAATACTTGAAAATGACTGTGAATCAAACCCTAGCCCTTTTATTGGAGATGTTCAGTTTCAGGAATTCATTTCCTTTGCTGTAAATCAATTAAAATGGCTTAAAGCCTATAATTCCTTTCAAAGGTAGGAAAATGAATTAGATCTGTGGGTCAGAAGTGAACCTCAGAACCCACTTCAATTTTGGGCTAGACAGAAAAGTTTGATGAAAAAGGAAGGCGTTACCCAAACCCTGGGGCCTATCCACAAATCAATTATTTTGAATGGAACAGATTATTTCTCATCCATTAGAAACCAAGCTTATATAGAAGCCAAGGTCCAGTGGAGAACCTCGAATCAGAATGTGCAAAATATGGAACCATTTAATTAGAGAAACTTTGGGCTAGCTGCAGACCGCTTGATTTCCTATAGCCATCTCATTTTAAAAGAAGGACCATACTGGTTAGGATGTAGGTTCCGCATCCCTATTGCATGGTACCCTGCTTTGGACTACAAAGCTATTTATGAACTTCCTGAAGGGCAGACAGAACATGTTTTTGAGGAATTAGCTGCACTACGTGTTTTTAGGCCTGTCGATGACAAACCTTATCCAGCTTATTCTTTAACTGCTCTCCATGTGAACTATAGTTTTCATGAGGGCATGAAAAAGATTAAGCAGGGGGGTATGTTGGGCAGTGAAAGAGGTATGAAATTACTATGTATTTTCTCATTATTTTACCATAGACATACTCCTTTTTGCCTTGGAAAGGTAATTTATCATAAGAATTACAATAGAATTGGAAAGGTTTATGTTTAGTGCAAAAAGATGACTAAAGGTTACTTTTTGATTGACAAAACAGGAATTCGATGAGGTGAACAGCTGTACCAAAGGCGGGGTTCAAAGTAATGTAACTACTGCTCCATCAGTGTTGAACCATGTCCAGCCAAAGGCAAGGAGATCTGAACGAATAGCCCAGAAAAGGCAGGGGACAACTCGGCCTCGGTCAGAGTAAACATGATGATGACTAAACAAAGAGGAGCGAATCCCCTGACCCGACCAGAGCCTTCAAAACTCATCTTATTCCTTGATTTGTCCATCGATATTTGATATATAAAGCAATGTCCTTTAGTGACAAGGGGACGGTGTTGTTGAAGTCAGTGAGTTAGTCGAAAGACTTTACATTTAAATATTTCCTCTCTAATATAATGTTTTATTGACTCTCGACTTTGAGAGAACCTTCTCTGTAATGCTTTATGTTGGTTTACTATAAGACACGTGTTTCATCCATCTTCTAAAGTCCTGAATTAGCCCAGCAGTATTTCACTGGCGCTAAGGGCCCGGCTCTGGTGGAGTCACTTCGCTGTTTGTATTTTTAATCCTTGCTTACTGTCGTGTGAAGTGTGTTTAATGTTTATTTCAATTACATAATTGGTTTATTGTTGTTAGATCAAATACAGAGTCATTGCTATTTCATCCTTCATGAGAAGCACATTTGCCGTTCGGTTATCTTGTTATCATTATAAAACTTTGTTGTTATGTATCTGATTTGAGTTGTTGTTCCATTAGTTTATGATTTGTTATAATTGATTGTTGCGTGGTAAGTGGATGTCGACAGGATTGAAGCATAGAAATCTAGTTGTTTGAATTATAATTGCCGTTCATTTCATGGTTGTTGTTCCATTTCTGTTCATTATTTATTCATAGTCTTCGATTAGCAAATAGATGAGTTATAGTTACATGCTGTTGTTCCTTTCCAGATTTCGCTTCTTTTAAGTTACTTTCATTGAAGTGGCTTTCGTTTCGATTGCTTTAAAGATTGCCAACTGTAGAGGATAGAGGTTATTGCTTCAAAGTCCCCAGATTGGTTATCTTGCATCGATTTCTAAGGGAAAGAGTTATTGCTACTGCATCCCTGATCGATGTTTTGAAAGATTGATGTAGTTTAATATTTCCAGTCATGTCACTATAATTAGGTTTCTTTACATGCACTTTGTTACTTTTGCATTTAATATTCTGTACTACATCTTCACAGCATTGTTCTTAGATAATTGCAGCCTCAGACAAAGTACACTCTTGAAATAAAAAGTCGCTCCCGGATTGATGATTAATGTGAGATAAATAGGTGTTCAAAAGATACCTTTTTATGACTCGACAATATCATAACCATGAAACCACATGCATGTACCATGCATGCCAAAACTAGCAAGGAAACCATACATGCAACTCGATATCTAAAAATAAATCCAGTTGTAGCTGCTTATACTGATGTCCTCTTGCACTCTCTTTCTTTTCCTTTACCTTCTTTCTCCAAATCCTATGTATACCACCCTCCTCCAAGAGTGATCCAAGAAAACTCTAAGTGTCCAAGAGTATGAGAGAGAGAATAGAATGAGAGCTCCAAAACCAAACTGACCAAAGTCTGAGAAAAATCTTTACAAATGATCCGTATAAGCCTTTTTATTGCTGAGGCCTCTATTTTCTTCATTTTCCATTATTTTCCTTCATTTTCCTCCTCACATGCAACCTGTGACCTTTCACCTTCATTTTCTCCTATTTTCCTTTATTTACATAAATAAAATGCCAATTAATGCCTCTTGCCTTTCCAAAGCCTTTGTCATTGCCTTTGCCAATTTCCTTATCCATAATAACTGAAATGAATACCCATTAGGATTTTTTTTCCCACCATTCAGATTGGAATACGTGTCCCATGACCTTGGTCTTATATTTTTTTACATGGATTTTTAACCAGGGCTGTTATAAAACCCTCCCCCTTAGGGGAACACTGTCCTCAGTGTTCAATGACACCTAAAACCAAAAAACCACTAAAAAGAAAACATATTGCCCATGGAGCTTTATAACACAACTCGTTGAAGTATTTGTAATGACAACCTACTGAAAACATGACAATCATATCGTTTACTGGGGCTTTATAACAAAATTCATTGCGGTATTTACAATAACAACCACATACACTTATGTGCATTTTCTTCAACCAAAAAACAATCATACTGTCTATGGAGATTTATAAACACAACTCGATACAGTATTTATAATAATATACACATATACACATGCACGTTTTCTCAACCGGAAAATAAAAGGATATGATGTTCGTATCAAAAACAAGGGAATCTAGAGGCTCACACCTACACCCTCAAAGTAATACCAAGATTCACCTCCTTCCCAAGAAGTATAGAATCCAGTGCCAAAGTCAAAGCTGCATCCAATTTCCAGCGCCACAATCCTATGCCACTTTTCCTGTCAGTGAACAGTTACTGGCTCATTGTTCCAGGCCACACTCCCAATGTACATATGATTCCATATGAAAATGTTATGATAAAAAAAAAATCCAACCCTGGCCTTCCCTTCTTTGCTACACAGTCCCTCGGGAAATCTGGTCACCATATTTCATGCAGTCACATACCTTCCAAGTTTCGCGAGCATCCCCTTCTCCACTACACAGTCCCCTGGGCGACCCCTCCCTTGGCAAGGCTTCCTCGCATAGGAAGGTCCAAAAACCAAGGCATATATCTACCTCAAAAAAATCATACTGGTCACATCATGCTTATGGAAATCAATGGACACTATTGGGTACTAGTGTCCCACAGTGGCCCTGCTCCTTAAGTGCTTTATTAGCATATTGTTGCTTGTTCCAATTCCTTTCACTTTGACACTGCTAATTCTTGTAATCAGTTTCAATCATCCAAACTAGGCATTTTTTTCCATGCTTTCCTGTACCAAGCACGTAGCTTCCATTAGATTCAAAATAAATTGAAATAAACTGAAATCATACCTCATTAATAGCTTGTTAATAAGGTACACTTGCAATCCTGTTTACTTCCTATCAAAACAAGTCAAACTAGTCGTTTGATCAAATCATTATGTATAAACATATCACATACGTTAGAGAAAAACACAACCATCATAAATCAAAATCATGAATCACATGAAATAATCATAAACCATAATCATAAATCACATGTAACCATCATAAGTCAGAATCATAGATCACATGCATAATAAAACTGAAATAAAATACTAATAATTATCCTTGAAACGATCCTTTCTGTATGCACACTAGATTAGTTTCCACACCCGAAAAACACCCGGTGTCTTCTCTTCAACCACGTACACATACATACAATGTACATCACACACACACAACCACACACGACATACAATACACGCACCTACACTTGACATACGACACATACGCCTACATCTAGTGTACAACACAACACAATGTATACATACGTGGAGTGCAACACAACAAATGCACATATCACGACACTATGACTACATAATGCACATACCTAGTATTGCATGTACACAACACAACATGTACAAAATTCCAACAATACCACATGTGCACAACACAACATGTACAACATGCACACAATACCACATGTCCAATAGTACCACATGTACAGTCCACCACCTGCATAACATGTACACAGTACCACATGTACATGGCACCACTAGCACAACATGTACATAATGCCACATGTGCACCGAACCACCTAGAAAACGTGTAGACAACACCACATGTGTAGAGCACCACATGCACGACGTGTACACAACATCACATGTACACGGCACGACCTACATAACGCCACATGTACACCGCACCACATGTACAACGTGTACATAATACCACATGTACACAACACCACATGGACGACATTTACACGACACCACATGTACACATCGCCACATGCACGACATGTACACAACACCACCTACAGACAACACCACATGTACAAAATTTACACAACACCACATGTACAATCATGCACACAACACCATATGTACATATCACCATATGTACAACATGCACACAACACCATATGTACATAGCACCGCATATCCAACATGTGCACAGTACGATATGTACACAACACCGCATACCCAACATGTACATAGTACCATCTATACCCAGCACAACATATGCAATATACACACAACATCATATATACAACAGACACACAACATCATATGTACATACTAATACATATACAACATTTACTCATCACCATAGGTACAATCACTAAATAGACAACATGCACAACATATACACTATAGTAGTATTGCACATCCAAAACCATGTTGTCTCTACCAAGCAACCTTACTTCCAGTGCCTCTCTTCCATCTATGCTTATCCTAGCATGTCGCATATCACACTACTTTCACTTTGTTGATGTTCCCCTCAGCATTACATGTCCATAACATAAACATAGACATAGTATAATCACAAATATCAATTCCTATCCACATGAAATCGACCTCATAGATCTTTCAGGGCTACACTTCCCACTTGATTCCGCATAAGACCGAGAACCTCTTCATTACATTCATCTACATAAGAAATCATTCCTCCACAAGAACGATCCCTGAAAACCATGTCAGACAGTGACATAGATACATACATATATACATATGAACATTAACAGATAATAATCATGGTCACTGACGAACCTATTAGACAATATATATACATGTGAACACTAGCACAAAATAATCCTAACAACCTTTTCCGTCAATGACATACCTACAAACATATATACATATGTAAACATCAACATAATCATAGTCACAACACAATTAGCCGATATCATAGGTTCTAGGTTAAGAGAACTCCCTTTATCTGTGTACATGTACAATATTGAGAACCACCATTCTCAACATAGTCAAGGCATATGACACCTCAAATCAATTTACTTTACCTTTTATGTTTCCTTTCTCATGTTTGTATTATCACCATCTATTTATCACAATAGACCCAAGCAGTCCAACTAACTGTCATATTCTTACCTTCCATTGCTCTTATACATGCACCAGGCTTCATTCGAGTCTTGCATTTCCTATCAAGTTCCATTCAACTCTTCCTGAGCTCCGTTAACTTTCCTCTTTCCCAACCAATTCCCAAGACCCTAAAACATAAAAGGGAAGAAAAAGAAAAACCAACAAGAAGAAAAAACTGAAAAACCAATAACTATATGACACCACAAACAAAGTGGCAAGGCCTTGCACTAGACATAAAAGAAACTGCAAATCAAGCGCAAACAATCATAAAAGACTGAAAGAAAAAAAACTAGAAAAAAACACCATGAATCAATCCCTCATGGTTTTTGAAAGCTTCCAAGGGAAAGTTCAACCTGAGCCTTTTCAAAGATTTCATGGCGGTCTCTTTTTCCATGCAATCCCCTGCATCATACCGCCATAAACACATAATTGTCAATGTATTATGTAAACATGCAATATACCAGTTACCTTTTTTTTGTTATGCTAGGCATACTCTCTTGTATCTGAACATATACATATATCATCTCTCAAGGGACTCCAATTCCCTTGATAAATCCTGCTATAACTAGAAACTAGTTATTATACCTGTGAGATGCATGTTCATGAATATACCATATATCACCATAATGTTAGAAAAAATATAGGTTAAGCATACCTTCTTGAATTCAAATCATTCATTTGTTTGGAAGTACAGCTTTCAAACATAGCCAAAGGAATTATCACCCAACTCCTTTTTTTTACCTTTTACCTTGTTGCAATTGAGTCTTACTACGTACAGTCACATCACCTAATTGTTAGATTTATAAACAAATCAATTATTAGATTGTCGTGCTAATACCAAGCATGTTTCCCTGCAATTATTTACACATGTCAACCACATGTTCCAAGGATCAAAACATCATGTATAGTAATTTAAATTAACGTTTACCAAGACTATCAACCATGTCATAATCAACATTCAACGCATAGTCATAAATCATAACACTACAACTAGCACTCACTAGAGAATTTGGTGGAAATTCTGACGGCCAATTCGTCGCTATTCCGACACATAGTCATCGCAAGAGCGACAGTTCGGGGGCGGACAAACCGTGGTTTGTCATGCCCTCGCAGTTCCGACGCACGTAAAAAGTGTCGCACTATCGACACTTCTTCCGTCGTTCCGAACAAGCGTCACTCTTCCGACGTCTCACAAACCGTCGCGCCTCCGACGTTTGTAAACTGTCGCACTTCCGATGAAATGTGGTTCGACGTTTGGAACGTCGCTCTTCCGACGCTTGTAAACCGTCGCAATTCCGACTCAACGTGGTCCAATGTTTTGGACGTCGCTCTTCCGACGCTTGTAAACCATCGCAATTCCGACTAAACGTGGTCCGACGTTTGGGACGTCGCTCTTCCGACGCTTGTAAACCGTCGCAATTCTGACTAAACGTGGTCCGACGTTTTGGACGTCGCTCTTCCGACGTCTGTAAGATGTCGCAATGCCGACGATATGTGGTCCGACGTTTGGAACGTCGCTCTTCCGACGTTTTCATACTGTCTCTCTTCCAACGTTTCTGGGTTGTCGCAGTTCCGACGTCTACAAGGCGTCGGTAGACCGACGGAGGGTTCAATTTAAAAAAAAAAAAATGAAATTTTAAAAGACGAGAAACACTGTTTTGAATATATTATATGAAGTAAAACAGTCCATGAAGTCATTACATTTTCACATCTGAAGATTGGAACCCAAATATCCATCCAGAAAAGTGGAAGTCCCACCCCATACAGTGATAGAAAAATACCCCATGTCACATACATGGACTTGATATAAAACCCAGTAACGGTCCACATGGAGATTATCGACAAATCTGAGAAAGCATCCAAATATGCCCAAGGCATCTATAAGAAAGTGAAATAGCAGTATGTAGAATAGTAAAACAACAGATAGAGTACCGACGTCCATTGTTCCAAATACAAATTAAAGTACCCAAAATCCTTGAAAAGAGAAAAACGCTAATCATGTGAGGAGTGTGATATGTCCAAAATATAAAAAGACCATCAGACCATATCAATAAACCAGCAACATAGACCAGCATCGCTAGTTTTGAAGGCAGAGAGATAAACATTAATCATTTTTTTTTTCACAAGAGAAAAAACGTTGTTTTGAATATATTATATGAAGTAAAACAGTCCATGAAGTCATTACATTTTCACATCCGAAGATTGGAACCCAAATATCCATCCAGAAAAGTGGAAGTCCCACCCCAGACAATGATAGAAAAATACCCCATGTCACATACAGGGACATGATATAAAACCCAGTAACGGTCCACATGGAGATTATCGACAATCCGAGAAAGCATCCAAATATGCCCGAGGCATCTATAAGAAAGTGAAATAGCAGTATGTAGAATAGTAAAGCAACAGATAGAGTACCGACGCCCATTGTTCCAAATACAAATTAAAGTACCCAAAATCCTTGAACAGAGAAAAACGTTAATCATGTGAGGAGTGTGATATGTCCAAAATATAAAAAGACCATCAGACCATATCAATAAACCAGCAACATAGACCAGCATCGCTAGTTTTGAAGGCAGAGTGATAAACATTAATCATTTTTTTTTCACAAGAGAAAAACGATGTTTTGAATATATTATATGAAGTAAAATAGTCCATGAAGTCATTACATTTTCACATCTGAATATTGGAACCCAAATATCCATCCAGAAAAGTGGAAGTCCCACCCCAGACAATGATAGAAAAATACCCCATACAGGGACATGATATAAAATCCAGTAACGGTCCACATGGAGATTATCGACAATCTGAGAAAGCATCCAAATATGCCCAAGGCATCTATAAGAAAGTGAAATAGCAGTATGTAGAATAGTAAAGCAACAAATAGAGTACGTACCGACGTCCATTGTTCCAAATACAAATTAAAGTACCCAAAATCCTTGAACAGAGAAAAACGCTAATCATGTGAGGAGTGTAATATGTCCAAAATATAAAAATACCATCAGACCATATCAATAAACCAGCAACATAGACCAGCATCGCTAGTTTTGAAGGCAGAATGATAACTTGAACAGAGAAAAACGTTAATCATGTGAGGAGTGTGATATGTCCCAAATATAAAAAGACCATGAGACCATATCAATAAACCAGCAACATAGACCAGCATCACTAGTTTTGAAGGCAAAGTGATAAACATTAATCATTTTTTTTTCACAAGAGAAAAAACGTTGTTTTGAATATATTATATGAAGTAAAACAATCCATGAAGTCATTACATTTTCACATCTCAAGATTGGAACCCAAATATCCATCCAGAAAAGTGGAAGTCCCACCCCAGACAATGATAGAAAAATACCCCATGTCACATACAGGGACATGATATAAAATCCAGTAACGGCCCACATGGAGATTATCGACAATCTGAGAAAGCATCCAAATATGCCCGAGGCATCTATAAGAAAGTGAAATAGCAGTATGTAGAATAGTAAAGCAACAGATAGAGTACCGACGTCCATTGTTCCAAATACAAATTAAAGTACCCAAAATCCTTGAACAGAGAAAAACGCTAATCATGTGAGGAGTGTGATATGTCCAAAATATAAAATGACCATCAGACCATATCAATAAACCAACAACATAGACCAGCATCGCTAGTTTTGAAGGCAGAGTGATAAACATTAATCATTTTTTTTTCACAAGAGAAAAAACGTTGTTTTGAATATATTATATGAAGTAAAACAGTCCATGAAGTTATTACATTTTCACATCTGAAGATTGGAACCCAAATATCCATCCAGAATAGTGGAAGTCCCACCCCAGACAGTGATAGAAAAATACCCCATGTCACATACAGGGACTTGATATAAAACCCAGTAACGGTCCACATGGAGATTATCGACAAATCTGAGAAAGCATCCAAATATGCCCGAGGCATCTATAAGAAAGTGAAATAGCAGTATGTAGAATATTAAAGCAACAGATAGAGTATCGACGTCCATTGTTCCAAATACAAATTAAAGTACCCAAAATCCTTGAACAGATCAAGAAAAATGCTAATCATGTGAGAATTCTAAGTAAAGTTAATCTATTAACATTGGGAATAAAATTACACCGAAGTCAAAAACATTGCCTGGCCAGACTCATGGCAAATTTGTCATCAAAAAATCAAAAAATTAAGAAGACCGCCCTCATACGGGGAAACCAGTCTTGAACGTTTAATTTACAGAATTCAAAAATATTACAAAGGTCCAGCACAGTAAAATAAACTAAAAGCAGCCCAATTAAGTGGGCCTGCTAAGCAAGAAAAACAAATTAACCAAACTACTCCTCCGATGGTTCCTCCACGATTCGGCACCATCCTTCGGAAGGTCCAGGATCGCTAGGTGCTACCTCCACATGCATGCCACGGCTCCCCTCCTGAAGGCCCGAATGCTGGCCGGATTTTTCCGAGCTCAGACCCGCCGGACGGGTGCATTCTTCCTCCATTTGGGCCTCCTCGCGGAAGACCACAGTGACTAAAGCCGTGATTCGCGGGCGGTTGAGAGAGAAAATCAAAGGAAAATTGCGCAGTTGCGCGTCGTGGGAGAAGGTGAACTAGCGTGGGGAAGCCAGGAGTGGGAATCCATACTAAGGCCGTATGCTACAAGCCGACCCCGCCCACTCCTAGTATTTGGATATCGACCTAAGTAATAATCACCGGGACTGGCCCAAGTAATCTCGTTGGAGGTGTCGGAGGGAGCGCGCCGGGATTGACCTCTAGTGCTCCCCCGCGCAACGCATCCTATGACGCACGCGAGGCATGGGTGCAATCTCGTTAGTTGGGCACAAGAGACGAAGAAGCGTAATTCCAATTAATAGAGGAAGACAAACACAGACCGAACCGAGAGAAATGGAAATAAGTGCAGCAAAGTCTAGGCGTGTTCCGCCGGCCACTTCTCTCCTTATCGTCACGCGTTACTGTGCAGTTGTAATCCAAAGAACCGGCTTGTCCGAAAAACCATGGCTAAATGCCATTTTGTCGACTCATCCGCAATGCAATCAAAGGACGCCCGTCATAATTAATCTCTCGATCATTAATAATGAGAGCCGAAGGCCGGATCAAATTGGAGCGTGCGGAATCGCTCGCAGGAGTGGAGGTCCGATCTTGACTGTTAAAAATTAATTAATGCGTATTTGATGTGAAAACTTAATTGAACGTCGTTAAATGTTAATGCGATTGATATGAAATCGCCATATCCATGTCCCATCACCTTAAATGCCATCGAATGCACCCGCGCCGGAGCAGGTGTATGCTTTTATTGAGGACACGTGGCATAAATTGATTGGAGCGGATCTTTGTTCGGGGCCACTCGCGCAAGGGAAATCTAGACCCGTAAAATATTAGGGCGACTTGATAAGAAATTCGCGTCACAAAATTGGCCGACGTCGTTGTGCTATTTTGGAACGTGAATTTGGTTTGAATTATGGTTTATCTCCGTTTGAAGTCCGGCGGGCTCGACTTAAGAACAATTTTGTTTGATCCCATCTTATAAAATTTGTGTTGGTTTTCTTTGATAATACACATATTAAAATCCCGCTTGATAAAGAGACAAAATTGTTGTGCTTTCGAACCCGACCCGAGGATTGGACATGAGTTAACAAACAAAAGGATAGTGGAACCGTACATGCACACGTGGTCAAGCCCTCTACCAAAACCACGCAGCGGAATCACAAAAGCGGGTTGCCCATATCGCACCGCTTGCGGAGTAGGCGTATTTCCTATACTCGCGAGCGATTCCATAGGGAATGCGACACGTGGCGAAGTGACCCCGAAAACAACCGCTTAACCCACGCCATCGCACGTTAAAGCCCGACATTGGAAGCCGAGTGAAATTGCCAAGAGTCGTTGATTTGGAGAAGGGCCATCGCACTATGGTCGCATGTTGAACTTGCCCGCAGGTTAACTAAGGTGTAAAGTGAGGATAGCCAGGTACGATACGAGTGTTTGATTGGTTATTGATATATATAGGTGGGGCCGCAGTATAATGAAATTGTTTAATTAAACGATTGGCGGATAATTAGCATAAGTCCGGAGCGTGATTGTTGTAAGGCCGGGGTGGTGAAATATAGAGCCGAAAGTTCATTACAAGTTATTTATTTAAAAAGAAACGTGAGCATAAATACAAAGTGTTGAAAGTTAAACATTGGTTATAAGGATTGGAGATAATATAAAGTCGGGAATATAAATTAAAGTCCAACCATTGTGGATAGTATTTATTTATCAAATTCTACGAATTTGATAAATAAACCCGAAGAAAGAAGAAGTCAATTAAGACTCAAAGTTGGAGGAAAAGAACTAGGTACACCAAGGAGCGTCGACAGAAGCGATTGTAGACACACCAACTCTCCTTGGGGGTCCAATTTCAGTTTTGTTGCGTCACACGATGATCTCTCTTCTCCGGCATTTATTGTATCAAGATCACTATTCTAGGAATAAGGAGTTATTTTCTCCAAAAATAACCCTAGCCAAACATTGACAATGCATCAAGGATATATTTCTATGCTTCATAAGCACATTTGTTCTACTTCTAAATCATGTTTTGGAAGTGGTTATTGTGCTGGAAATTATTCACCATTGGTTTCATACCAAAGTCTTTTTCACATTTTCGCATCCAATACATGAAAAAGATAATGGTTTAAAACAACCTAAATATTTGAAATTTTGCAAGAATTGTCTCACACTTTGAATATGAATTTTGAAGTCAAGTGCATGATGTTGTATAGGATCAAGTGTCATTTTGAATACCAAATGTTTCACAAAACTTCTCAACATGCTACCCCGGCAGCAAGGATTAAATGACAATATTGCATCAACTATTTCCATAATAAAAGTGCACCCGGCCATAAGACTAAACAACTACAAATGTTGTAGATCTAACAAGACCACACAATCAAATGTATTCCACAAGGCCAATACCGTATGAAAATGAAAATGAGTTTGGGCAACTAAAAATACCTTAGGCAACTAATTCAATTAGATACACCAAACCATCAAAGAAAAGGAAAACTTAAATTCCCTACTCAAAAGGCAAGCGTTTACCTCTTTCGACAAAATTTGAGTTCAAACAAGGCCTTTATTGTCTTGTCAATGCCCCTAGTAATTTGAATGGGGTTTGCACCGCCGTAACAACCTAAACAAAAAGGTTTCATTTCAAATTATTTTCCACAAATTTAAGATACAACCATCACGCTTTTGTATTTCCTATCAAGCTCATAAATTTTGACAAAAGAACCAAAATTTTTGAATAATTGGAGTAGCAATTTTTTCACTCAAAAACTATCTTAAACACTAATAAACCCAACCCAAAACTAAAAAACCAAACACCATAAGACCCTACAAAAATGAATAGATGATCTTAATCCAAGACTTCCATCGACAAAAAGTTACCTTTACACCCTCACTTATTAAACCCCGTGCCGTTGAATTTTACCTTCAACTATCACAGTTATAAGGACGATGCAAATAAAACATTTTTTTTTGGAGGTTGCTTCGCATGCCATCCGTAAATTTAATCTCGCATTTAAAATTCTTGCAAGTTTTTTTGTATTTCGCCACAGCCCATATTTCTCCGTACCAGGATTGTATTTAAACACAACAGCCGCATTAACGCAATTCACTCAACCGTAAATTAAAACAAACAAATTTACCCGACAGCTTTGTAAATTCAAAAGGAGGACACGTGGAGCATTAATATTGGATCGCATGAAATTGAAGGGAATCAAAACCTCGAAACCGGACCCGAATTTTTTTATGTGGCACAATGGATTGAGAATTCTAGTTAAAATTAGGCGTACGTCGCATCCCATTTTGGAACGCGAATTTGGTTTGAAATTCAATCTATTTAGACTTTTGAAGTTCGACGAAAGGGTTCTTTAATGTTTTGATAGTTTAATATATACATATGTTATATATATATCATATGCGAAATGAAAGGTGGGCCATAGAATTTAGTTTTAATTTTATTTTTTAAAAAGAGGGTTTATTATAATATGTTTTATATGTTCCGCATATAAAAATAAAAAGGTCGAAAAATATTGGTAGTTTCTTTTATGCATGCGTACGTAAATTTTTTATTACATAGCAAAGGTAAAAAGTGAAAAACTCGAGTGTAACTTTTTAAGTGTGTATGCACAACAAGCAGTGTGAAAGGGAAAAAACACAAACAGTGTTTTAGAGACAGTATGTTTGTTTTGAACAGACAATGAGTTGGTTTTATGCATCGCGTTTTGTAGCGCTCATAATTTTTGTAATCCCTCTGAGGAAGTAGTGTAATAGTTTTTTTTTGAGTTATTGAAGGGAATAGAAGTTCGTTTTCAAAGTATTGAAACTCGTCTCCGTCAAAGAAATTTTTATTTTCCGAGTTAGAGGAAGGGAGATTTATGGGTGGTTCTTATGAATCAACCAACCATTCGAACATGCTCATCAATCCAAACCATAAGTATTATGTGACAATATTCACAGTAATTGAATCGTATCAAGCTATGTTAGAGAAACCCTAAACTCTCACTAAAAATAGGTGAAATGTGGCACCACTCGTAGATTGACATGTGCCAATTGGTACAAGTGGTAGACAATTGGCATGCTCAAACAACGAGGTGATGCGTAGGAATGACATGAGGGAGAAAATATCGTAAAAGCCCCAAATCCGGAGAACTAAAGCTCATCACCAACCCGAGATTGACAACTTCACATGATGTAACCTATGAAATCGTAAATGGAGAAATCATAGTAACAATAAAGTAACCTATGTAACAATAAAGTCGATTCATCCCGGGAGGGTAATGGGAGAAATCATAGTGAACAACAGAAACATGCATAGTTGCTTACAATCAAATAGATGAAAAAACACATACAAAACCTAGATAATAATCGTGAACAAGCTTAATATTGAATTATGAACTCGTAAAGGAACTTACAAAATGTGACATTACGAACTCGGTCAAGCACACAAGCAAAAATATCCCGGACATGACCCCGGTTGACAAGTTGTATCGCTCATGATGCAAGAGGATTTGTACCGCACCGCCAAGTCAATCAAAAATCCATCATTATCTATACAATAAATACAAGTAATTGATGTAGTATTTTTACCTCTAAGATGCATTCTTATGATAATGTTAGAACATATGTTGAAAATGTCAAAACATACCGAATAAGCTCCTCTTCGTTTCAAGAACACCCCATCGGAGTCGCATGAACTTGGAACAAGCCTCCCACGATCCGAAAGAGATAGCAACTAAGTCAACAATGACTTTTTTGTTGCTACGTTCGGGATCAAGGGAGGTTTGCTCCAAGATTAAATCGCTCCAATAAATTATTCTCTACTAAATGTATTAACCACGTGAAGGTGGAAGCCTCATGGCCCCTCCACCCCCCCCCCTCACATCACTCTCAATTCCCCAATACCCAATCTATAGCTCTATTTTTTACTTTCATGAGCATAAAAAATATTCAATAACTAATAAAAAAACAATTCAACAAAAAGTACGCAAGGAAACATTGCAATTAATGCTTGACATAAAAATAGTATGATAAATGAGTTTTTTATATAACGCAAAAAACGTTCCAAGTATGGTAACGTTTGTCTTATAATAATACAATATTTACATCACAACTTTTCTTCTTCCTATTTTTAAAGCTCCTAATTACATCATCAATATCATCGTGCTCGCTCCCCGTTTCGTGCCTTTCAACCCGCACCGCCGACCTAGTTGCGTATTCACGATGTCCGGGCTCATCCAAGACGCGGGCATCGCCTACAAAAACGTATAATATTAAATTTTAATTGTCGCTTTTTAAATATCATTGAACTAGTTCTTGTGAATATTAATAAAAAAAATTACAATGAGATTATTTACCCGGTGCACCGCCTGTCGCCGGGCCGATCCAGTTGCATCGTCACGATGTCCGGTCTCATCCAAAGGATTCGGGCATCGCCTCCAAAAAACATAATATTAAATTTTAATATCGCTTTAAATATCATTGAACTAGTTCGTAATATTAATAAAAAAAATTGCAATGAGATTATTTACCCGGCACCAATTGTCGCCGTTGGGACCGTTGCCCCGTCTTCCTCTCTCCGGTGGTAAGATCCTCAAGGGAAACATTCTCTCCGTCATTTAAACAAAAAATGTTATAAGGACAACCATCAAGGTATAATTAGAAAAAATTATAAGAGGAAATTAATTACCGTCACGCCCCTCACCGATAGTAGCATTGTCGGCCTGTCCCCACTACAATGATCAAAGTTGCACGAGAGGATCATCTACATCCGGCTCTAAACCGGGTTATTTACCTCGTCAGAGTGTCATTCTCGATTTAAACAAAGTTGTTAGACATTAAATTTATGGACAAAACAAAAAATATCGAAAGGTTAATGTTTTACCTTATCGTGCACGTAGATCTTGGACCTCGCCCCAAGCTTCGGCGTACGTTCAACTATAGCTTGATAGCCAAAACTCGAAAGCGATACTTTTATCTTCCGTAGTTATTGTTCGAAGTCATCACCCTACATTATATATGATTGTGTATTTTTAATCATATCCTCGATAGGATTACAAAAACGTTAAAGGCGATACAATTAATTATAAGATGTTTAGCTACTTAGTTACAATTCTTACAGCTAATTTCAAGTAGCCACCCTGGTCGAGCTTGTGATGGCCCTTTTTCTCAATCCTAGCTTTGGTTGTCTTTGAGGTGTTAGGCAACCTAGCATCAAAATATTGAAGTCAGATATGACGTAGCACACTTTTATTTTAGACATAAAGAAAATTAAAGCTATTGAATTAAAGTTGTAATTTACTCTCACAGTCCAAATACATTTTCCTTCTTTTCTTTGCCCTTTCTTTCCGTCATGGATGAGTGCTCTCCACTCACTCTCTCGAAACTCGCGAGAGGACGCTCATATCTAGGGTTAAATTGCAATTGCGTCCTATAGGTGTCCCCGGTATATTTCAAATATTTGTTCGCCACTCGAGCCACCGCTTTTCCGTCAAATGTGCCGACCCCAAAAAGGGCTTCTAGATAATCTAGAAGTTCTTTTTCAAAGCTGGAATTCGGGAATGCCACCGTACGCATGGTTGGGCCAAAAATTAACAACGCATGGCTCTCCAAAATCCCGTAGAACTCATTGTTTCCTACAATAATAAAACCAAAAGAAAAAGAAGATATTATCATTAATTTAAAAATAAAAATCATGATAAATATGTTTTAGATAAAGTACATGAAATAGTTAAAATATTAAAATTTACCTCGGGAGTTGTACATGTTTTATAGGGACACCATCGTTCACCAACAACGTGCCATTAATGGTCCCCGTGGAGCCGACACGTGTACCTCCAGGAAACGCAATAATGTAGTTGGCCATACGCTCATCATTGCCAACACGTTCAGCTTGGCCGGGTGTCCGCTTGGGCAGGTGTGTTTTCAAGCACCTAAAGGAGTAGAAGGTGTACGAGAGGGTTGTTGGGCAATCTCTTGCCCTTGTGTCCCACTACCACCAACACCGGGTTCAAGAAATGCCGAAAAACGCTACATACAAAAGAACTTTTTGTTAGTTTAGTCAATGTAAAAATTAAAAATCAAACTATCACAATTCATCTCATGCAAAACAAAAAAAATATCCTTTTGACTTTTTATTATTACGTGATATCTATTTAGCTGCCTCATAAGATGTTGTATTCTCTTCGTTTCGTGTTTGAGGCGCGTTTCATCAAAGCATTAAATTCGAATTTGCATCTCGTGCCTTTTTTTGCAACAACAACGACTGAGATAGGGATGAAGAAAGATCTTCCTCAAAGAGGGAATCATCAAAGCGTACCATGGCTAGGTGTCCGTATATTTGAACAAAATTAATATTATTTCAATTATGTAAATAACTAAAATACCTAAAGATAGAGCAATGGCCGGGCACTTTACATGTTCTTCCGCTGGCCTCTTTCCGCGATCATCCCGTCTCGGGTTGTTCCCGCACCGCTCTCCGACTGTACCGCCACATTGCAATAAAATTATAAATGTAAAAACTTGAAAACAATATCTAACTTGAAAACACAAAATGAAAACTCGAAATAATTTCTAATAAGACACCGAAAGACAGAAAGTTAGAGTTTCAAATATGCCTTGCATTGAATTCACCCCGGAAACATGTCATTGCACATTAAGGCACCCAAACATTCAATCCACGAATGATATATTTAAGTAGGCTTCTCCTATTCTCGGGAAAACACCATACCTATAATGCATTCACTTGCATGTATAAAGGGAAAGGAAAACATGTTTTCATACAACGGACAAAGGCATCTTGGGGAAAGGTATCTTCACTTTTTATTTATGTTGTTCACCCACACCACTCTCGTGTTTTCACTAATCCCGTTTTGTCATTTTTGGATTCAAATTGCTAAGGCCTTAAGTATTTTTCGACCTTTCTGTAGTTTTTATAAGTGGCATGTATGGATTTTCCACACTTCGCACTTTTTCTCTTCATGCGCATGTTTCCCCGGAAATCAAATGCATGATTTAGTCCCATACATTTAACAAGTTGTTGGATCAACTCCATAGGAAATATCATGTTTCCTATTCAATCAAAAATTATCTCGCTTTAAGGTAGGTAGGAAGGTTTTCCCTTTGTATTAATAGGCACTTCTAGCTTGCATTTTTATTATATCTTTCAAATTTAGTGTCGTTTCAATTAGGGCATGATTTTTGAAACTTTCAAGGTGAGAATGAACAAAGACAAATTTTTGTGATGGATGACTCGTATATGACCATGGCCGTAAGGAAAAGGCACTAATCTACTTCTTCAAATATCTATAGTTCTCATTCACCTCACGAAGATGGTCCCCGATTTTGAGCCAAATGTTGCGTTAAAAAGTTCCTCCATAATTTGATATTCAATGGAAATTTCTTAAATTGATGATGGGGTAAGATTATGGAACATTGGCACATACATATGTAATGAATTCAAGATCATGATATATGTTTGCATATGTTTATGGCAATGTTCCACCAAGTCCTGGAGGTGGGAGCGAGTGGACGAGGGAGCGCGGGAGCGGCCTATGCAAAAAAGCTCCTACCAATTTTCAGAAACGTGGGGACGTCAGGGTCATAAAATTTATAAAATTTAATATTTAAAATGTAACTATATTTTTGCAAGGAATGTATATACGCTCATCATACACTTGCATCATGAAAGATAAATCATAAATGATAAAATTACAAATCGATGAATGATGAATCATATAATTGAAACAAATTTAAAGTTAAAAGTTAAAACATACATCATACAATTCCATGTAAGTTTGTAAGTTTGTAACTATATAATCATTAATGTAACTACTAACAATGTACAATGAAAAAAACTTTAAGATATCATATGACATATTATATCAAGATTCAAAATAGAGTTTAAACTCTAAGTTTACAACTCAAGTCTCAAACATAAAACTTAAACGCAAATAATTTGAAACATAAAACATAAAACATAACATATGAATATCAAATGATATCATCATATCGATAAATGAGCATAAATGCTCAAGTTAATGCCCCACTAGTCTCTCGCATCCAACTTCTCGCACGAATATATCAAGATCAACCATGTCACCATCCTAATCAATCACTTGGATTCTCAAATATGCTAAGTGGCACATCAACTTTTAACACGAAACCATAAACTGGGAAAGGGGCGGTGAGGGGACGTGAGGGGGCATGAGGGAAACATCCCCTAGAAGTCCCCAAGACCCCGAGCGCGAGGGGGCGAGGAATCTAGACCCCTAGGTGGGGGGGCGAGACCCCGTGTAACACCGGTTTATGGAGGTGGTGGAGCAAAAAAAGAGCTCAAATAAATAGCTGAAATTTTTCACATAAAAAGGACTCGTGGGCTTGACTAATGGTTCCATTTAAAAAATGATATCTAGATAGAGAATAAGTGTAGCATGCAACATGCATTGAAAATCCATCCGAGTTTGCATTGGTATTACTTATGATGGATTCAAATTTGGGTTTCAAAATGCCAGGTTATGGCATGATTTTGCGAGAAACCCTTAGCTGGATTCTCATGTTGGTTTAATTTATATTTTAAGTTTGTTTTGCAATCTTTGGGTGATAGTAACTCATGAACTAGGTTACCAATGTGTAACAACTATGGCTCTTCAAGAATAAAGTTGTGATTTTTTTATATTATTATTATTATCTAGTAGCTACAGTAATACACCTAATGCCTGGAATTTTGACATCTTGATAGCATGGATAATTTCGAAAATGTTTCTAGTAATGTTAACATAATAACTATCATTACGTGTCTTCACTTTTTTCACCATAATAGACCCGTGATATGGACTCATCACACAACTTCATATGCTATGTCCCAACAAGTTCAAACTCGGGTTGAACCTACCTCATAGTGTGGTTATTAAGGACAAGTTGCTTGATATATAACTCGATAGCACGTACCACGTTGCATTTCTAAAAAGAATCCTCAAGTGTCAAAAACTTCACAATATGTTCTACTATAAAGCCTTTTGGGATACCCTCGAAATAATATATGTATCATTGATGACTTTTAAAGTATGACAAGATCCAAGAGGGAAAGGAAATCAATGGAAGAGTGATCCACCAATGAGAACCTAGAATTTAGCATCAGATGAGTTAGAGTCTAGGAAATTGAAACCCCATAATTTTAATTAGTGATGAAGGACATCACATAGGTAATTATATTTTCATGTAGAATAATTTGTTAATTCAAATTTAAACTACATAATATGAAAGGCATACCATAAATTTTTCCACGTAAGTCCAAACAACCTATAAAAAGGGAAAACCTTATTTTTCCATGGTAAATAATTTACCTTTCCTTTTTCAAGGCAATCTAAATCATAAAAAATATGAGCTACACTGCACACATTCTTGGATAATGTGAAAGTGGAAAAGGAATACCCTACACAAGTGATGCACACATGTACATTTGAACACTAATAGATTTTTGTAGTTGAAATGCAATGCTTGTTTTCATTTAAATGTAGGGTTTTTAAAGCAGGGGAGAAATAATGGCCGCCAAATTAATAAGAGTTTCTTTGGGAAAATTTTAAATCTTGTATTGGGTGATGAAGATAATAGAGGGTATTGAATCTTGATTTCGACACCTAGAGAGAACCACATGCTCTCTAACACAATCCAATAGAATTGACCAAAAAAACCCAAATAGAGTCAACCCTACTATAGGAGGAAGGGCCTCAAAGAAGAACTTACCATTTTGCAAGAGGTGAGGTCGAATGTCAAGCCTCTCCGCAAAAGCCGAGGGCGAATGCCGTTCGAAGAGCCGAGGGCGACGTGTGGCGAATGCTGTTCTCAAAGAGCCGAGGGCGAATCCGTGGCGAATGCCGTTCGCAAGAGCCCGTGCACGTCGAGGGCGAATGTTGCTCCGCAAGAGCCCGGGGCGACGTCGTCTCCGCAAGAGCCGAGGGCGAACGTCGAGGGCGAATGTTGTTCGCAAGAGCCGAGGGCGAATGCGCGCGTGATATCGTACGTTAAATGTAGCACACATGTACATTTGAACACTAATAGATTTTTGTAGTTGAAATGCAATGCTTGTTTTCATTTAAATGTAGGGTTTTTAAAACAGGGAGAAATAATGGCTGCCAAATTAATAAGCGTTTCTTTGGGAAAAATTTAAATCTTGTATTGGGTGATGAAGATAATAGAGGTTATTGAATCTTGACTCTTGACATCTACAGAGAACCCTACAGCCTAACACAATCCAATGGAATTGACCAAAAAAACCCAAATAGAGTCAACCCTACTATAGGAGGAAGGGCCTGCAGTAAGAACTTACCATTTTGCAAGAGCTGAGCGCGAATGCTGAGGGCAAATGCTGTTCTACAAGAGCAGAGGGCGAATGCGCGCATGATATCAAACGTTAATGTAGCTATTGCGACAAATACGAAACAATAAAATCATTTTTATGTAGCGCACATATAAGTTTAGAATTTTTATGTAGCGCGCATATAAGTTTGGTACTTTTATGTAGCGCGAAAATAATTGTCGTTATACCGACGGCGAAATAGGCGTCGCTATTACGACGGGTACCTCCAAACGTCGCAATGGCGACACCTAGACATTGTGTCGCAGTTGCGACGTTTAGAGTCGTCCCAATAGCGACGCTTTGGGCCATGGTGTCGCAATTGCGACGTCTTCCTCTAAACGTCGCAATTGCGACACGTTTTAAAGTGTCGGTATTGCGACACTTTTCTATAGACATCGGTATAGCGACGGTTTCGGGCGGGATGGAAAAAATTTGGGAAAATTTCCGACATTTGGTCAAAAGCGTCAGAAACAAGTGTCGGAATTTCCGCCAAATGTAGTAGTGACTCACTTACACTCAGGTACATATAAGCTATCTCAACACATATCATGTTAGTACAACCATCTTAAACAAGTTCATGTATTCATGCAATCTCATATACACATATAATTATATCATGCAATTAATCAAACTTTCAAACAAAAAATAGACGACATAAGAAAACTCATGCCTTAATGTATCTTAGGGGAGGCTATCTTATCTGCAAATCAATATATATTAGTACAATACAACTTCTCAACATATAAACTCAAACATGAATAAGGTCATGACATCCATAACAGTAACTAGCTAACATGTTCACATCATAAACTCATAAACAATTTTCATTCATGCATAACAATCACATATGCACAGTCACTCTAAATTAGTACAACACAATATAAAAAATATGTCGACTCATACCTAAATATCGTACCCATAACCATTTGCATAGGCCAATCTAGATTAACACGATACATATAACATCAAGATCTTAATGCAATAACCCTAATCATCAAGTTAACAAAAATATAACAACAACAAGTTAACATATAACATACTTATCACCAACATATAACATAATCATCAAGTTAACTATCATAACAATCAACAAGTTAACATATAACATATTTATCAACAACATATAACATACTCATCAAATTAACTAAAGTAAAACAAGAACAACAATGCATATAACAACATATTACTATCATTCATGACTATTCGACACACGTGCATATGACCACACTGATTCACTAGCATCTACCATGCATGTAACCACAACAACAATAAAATGACAAACATGTATATAACCCTAATGCATATAAAAATCCATTAACTAACATACATGCATGCCAATCATACAATACATGTATGATGTCTAATCTTACCCCAAAGTCTAGTGTTGCAATTTCACTTTGACGATATGCATCCCCTTCTCTATCTCAACCAACACATCAGCATCATAACATATTAACAACATCATGATGACCTAAAATTCCTACAATGACCTCATGGAAAACAACCTTAACCATGAAAATGCATTAATAACAACATATAGACACTAACATGCATAGCAAATGCATAACCGACATGCACTCATGACAATCACATCCAACAACAACACCATTAACTTCCACATGGCTACACAACTACAACACTGATCACCACCATGCATACACAACAAGAACAAAGTCCACAAACATACAAAACACATATGCAACTGACATGTATGCATGATAATCACATTCCACCCATCCAATCCAAGTGTTGAACCATGCGCTCATACCACTTTGTAACACCCTGCCCCCACATATAGACAAGTAACTGACCAAATAGGGTAAACATGTGATGAAGAGTTACTATGATATGATTCAATCTCCTATATCACCATAAAGAAGTGGAATCGACACAATAAAACCTTACTGATCTTATTCAGGAGCTACATGACACAAAACTACTAAACCACCCCTCCAGGTGCCCAAGCCCTGGGTCAAATTTCCTTTTCAGTGGTAAAAACCCCATTCACTCCCATGACATGGGCATGCATGTGTCTGGGACCCTATAGTTTCTCCCACAATGCTTGAAAAGGAGAGACTACAGTATTTTTCAGCTAGTTTTGTGCCAGAGACTGCAAGATTTAAGCCACTTTTTCAGGGCTAGTCTCCAACCACTACCTGAAACTTTATTAGACTTTTCGAGACAATGAACAACACCAAGATAAAGCCTCTAACACAAAAATTTATCAAGGAATTACCCTAACCAATCCCAACCATGACAGTCATTTTGTCAAACATGTCACAAATATAAATTCTATAGGTCATACTAACATATCTGAGCATAGGGGTCTCATATTTATCTGAAAATCATCAAGAAGGATTGATTCATTCTCACATTAGCTGCAATATAATCTATTAGGTCACATATTCATTTTCCATTCATTTAAAAATCAAAACATGAGGAGAGCCATACATCATCACTATCATAAAACATTGTCGTAACCAACATAAAACCAACAGAAATAATAAGGATACGACATCCATAAGATCCACATATAAATTAGTACATTTGCACATAAAATACCGAGTATAAAATATTATTGATGAATACAAAGGCCAACCCGGTATGGGACTACCACGTTCCACCCCACCATTTATTGGTTGAGCCAAATATCTCATCATCCAATCACCCCAATATCATACTCCAAGCAGGAATGTGGGATCTCATAAAACACATCAATCAAAACCAAACCAGGTCTTCCAGAGGCAAAACTACCTCAACCCTCAACCACTGATTCCACCTCACGGTCGTACATTACTAACCATCACCAGATTGGTCTCTACTGAAGCCTTCAAGGGCTATAGAGCATTTGTTCCAACTCGGCTTCCAAGACTGGTAACTCCACACACAGCTATTGTCAGACTCCAGAGCATTTGTCCAACCAAGGCTCCATGACTAGCAACTCAACCCATAGCTGTTGTTGGGCTGCAGAGAGTTTTTCCAACAAAGGATCTAGGACTAGTAAATCAATCCACCAAGGGCTCAAGTGTGTTTGTCCAAACAAGGCTTCCAGGACTTGTAGCTCAACCTAAATTGTTACAAGCTTCCAGAGCATTTTTCCAACCAAGGATCTAGAACTAGTAACTCAACCAAATTTTTTACAGGGCTTCCAGAGTGTTTTTCCAACCAAGGCTCTAGGGATTAATAACTCAACCCATATCCATAAGGAACATGAGCACCAACCAGAAACAAAGGTAAACCCACAACACCATGGTTATCTAGGAAATGGAAAGGCTTGGAAAAACCATTGTTAATCCAGGAAATCCTCCATGCCAATGTCATATCATAACCAAGAAACCACATGCATGTACCATGTATGCCAAACTAGTAAGGAAACCATATATGCAACTCAATACGTGAAAATAAATCTAGTTATAGTTGTTGATCCCGATGTCCTATTGTGCTCTCTTGCTTTTCCTTTACCTTCTTTCTCCAAATCCAACATATGCCACACTCGTCCAAGAGTGCTCCAAGAAAACTCTAAGTGTCCAAGAGTATCAGAGAGAGAATAGAATGAGAGCTCCAAAACTAAACTGACCAAAGTCTGAGAAAAATATTACCAACTGATCCTCAGAATTTATTTTATCAATGAGGTATCTATTTTCTTCATTTTCCATTATTTTCCTTCATTTTCCTCCTCACATGTAACCTATGACCTTTCACTTTCCTTTTCTCCTATTTTCATTTATTTTCATAACTAAAATGCCAATTAAAGGCTCTTGCCTTTATGAAGCCTTTTTCATTGTCTTTGCCAATTTCCTTAGCCGTAATAACTTATATGAACACCCACTAGGATGTCTTTTCCCACCATTCATCTTGGAATATGTGTCCCATGACCTTGGTCTTATATTTTTTTACATGGATTTTTAACCAGGGTTGTAACAACCTTTCATTATTTCTTAGGTATAGAAGTTTGGCGGAAGGAAGATGGTATATTTATGTCACAAGCCAAGTATACTTGGGACATTCTTAAGAAGTTTAGAATGTTGAGTTGCAATCCAATGACAACTCCTTTGGAAGTTGGATTGAAAGACAACACTGTTACCGATGAAATAGGTAACCTGACCTCAAAACGGGAACTCTAGCCCAAAAACGCTCAAAAAACATGAAAAAACACCCAAAAAAAAAAAAATGTGTCTTCCAGAACGCACTTGTTTTTTTTTCGAAGGTCAAATTTCAACATTTTCTAAAATTATGCTAAAAACAAAATTGTTTGTTGAAAAAAGGATTGAAAACACCCCCCCAAAAAAGTGTGTCTTCCGGTAACGCACTTGTTTTTTTTTTAAGGTCAAATTTCAACATTTTCTAAAATTATGCTAAAAACAAAATTGTTTGTTGAAAAAATGATTGAAAAACACCCTCAAAACAAAACCAAATAGATGCTCGAATAACAAAAAAAATTGTGTCATAATTTCGACACTTGTGACAATGGAATTAAAGACAACATATTAGGACATTTTTTAAAATCGTAAATTTCTAACATTTTTTATAGATGATGTTAAAGATAAACAAATACATGTCTCGAGGGCTTATAATTTTTTGAACAATTTTCATTCATATTGTTAAACATAAAATATCTTGACTTAAAACAACCTTTTAAATTTAAATTATTAAACTATAACTAAAGATATAAAATTTCCAAAGTTATCTTATGTTCACACTTGAACAATGAAATTATGAAGAGAAATATAAGACTTAACTATTTAAAGTAAGAACAAGTAAGAGTAATTTAATTTTAAAGAATAAACTTATATTTTTCAAACTTAGTATAAGACGATTTAAATATAATTTTCAACTAAAACTTAAAACAAGTATTTAAACAAAAGGTTCGTTTAATGACTTATATAATTATTAAAACTTTTAAAATTATCTTATACCAAATGGTAACAATACATAATATCATGGTAATATCACCGCATAATCTAAAAATTCAACATTAGTTTCTATTTTCTATTTTACTTATAATTAAAATATCAACATTGGTACATTGAATATAACATAAATTATTTTTGTAATTCATTGTTACATTGTCGATATTCTAAAAAAATGAATTCTTCATAATTAAAACGTATAATCCAACAAACATAGAAATGTCTCGAATCCCCCATGAAAAATGAGATGGAAGTCAAAATTTTTATTTCAAGTTACCATGCAAACATCAATGTTTAAAAGTGTCTTATATAGTTATTCAAAATCGGCCTACAGTTCCGGCACACCATCATAATCTACATCTTCGCATGAATGGCTCGATGCAATGAAGATGACCCATTCTTCCTTTCATCAACTAGTGCTCCATCTCGAGTCAACATGCAGCCTCACCATTCGCAGTTCAAAAGTCTTGTAGATCTACGTCTACATTCTACGTAGTCCCATTTCAACAAAAGAATTGCTCCGGTAGCAATTTCTTCAAAATATTTATGGTCTCAAGAACCGAAGAGTTCCCTCTCTTTGTCAAATTGAAGTCATACACAAGTATGTCAACATCCTCCAATTTTAAGACATCCGTGCGGCGAATACCATTTGCGCCTCTTTCTTTTTCTCTTCTCGCCAATTCTTTTTTCCACTACCATCTCCTCGCTTCGTACACACCATCGAAAGGGTGGGTACTTGTGGCATACCAATGTACATCAACAACTGTAATCTCTTCTATTTTCATTAATGACCTTTATAACCTTGGCAATCCGGTAATGGATAGCCAAGTGGATCTTCATCGCTAACACCTGCCATCATGCAACCCTCCTTAAGATCCCGCATTTAACCCCTATAAAGGTCTTCCATGGCTTCACGTTGTGCACGTGATCTTCTAGAACCAATAAGTAGATTTCTCTTTTCCTCTACCCGTGGGAAATTAATAATAGCTTGAGGTCATGTTGTTGTTCAACATTGTGTGTTTCTTGATGTTCATGTTCATTTGGCATATTTTGTGGCCAAAAAAAGGAGTCTTCAAAAGCGTATCCTCATTTACCGATCTTGAAATCATATCACTTTGATTACCGAAAAAAGACTCCCACCAAACCGAATCAAAGAACATCGAAGTATTCATATGTATCTCTAATACATCTTTTAATTTCCTCTAGACATTCAAAATAATTTATCTCTCTTCTCGCTCGTGCATTATGGAGTTCTAAACCGACCGTAATAACAATATCTTTGATGAAAACATTGGACGTCCGGGACGAACTTCAAAAATGCTAAACCTTATGATGGTCCCCATTCTTCAATAGTTGAATACTTCTTGCCCCATATAAGTGTTATCCCATCAATTTTTTTTGATACGAAATCGATGTCGAAGTTGAATGTCGTTAAGTTTTTCAATGCATTTTCTCTCACCATGCGATCCAAAAATAAACCTTCGCATGTCAATAGTTTCTTCCAACACATGAAAAATGTGCTCCGGAATGTACGATTTCTTAATACATTCAATTAATGATGGCAAATGCTCCCAACACCTTCCTCCTCAATGTTACCGAAAAACGACCGAAAATTTGATCAATATGATCATGAGTATGCCCAACAAGAAGGAAACCAACCTTTATCTTTTTAAAAATCCCCAATTCAACAAGCATGTTTAGATACCCAAAAAGAACTTGATTTTTGTTCTCACGACTTGTGTCGTTTAATTGTAAATACAAAACTTCAGAAGAATCCTGCACCAATGAGTAACCACATCATGGATTATAGTTATGGTCGTATTTGCATCATTGTGAATATTTGGAGTTGTGAAGAAAACTCTTGGAAACATCTTCATTAAATACCATACAACCAACCAAGTGAAACTAAATGAAATTTTCCTCCCGTAATTTTTTTGGCGTGCGTACAAAAATGTGGAAGAAGTGTTTTCTTTTGGTCCATACCATCAATTATCAATCCCGTATATTTATTTGGATGATCATAACACTTCTTTCGATATTTATACAACTTTTGTCTTTCACTTGTTTGCCGATTGCGATGGTCTTGAAGTTCTTCGACAACAATCCGTACATAAAATAAAAGAAACATATGAATAAATATATTTTCATAGTCGATATCAAATTTTAAAAAACAATGTTTTGAACACATACCTCTTTCTGCTCCTTGACATTTATCTCTTTTTGCTTTAAGAGAAGCACATGTGCCGCAAATCCCCGTCCTTGTCTTCTTAGGAATACGAACATTGTTGAATTCAGCTTTCCATATCCTTGTAAAATAAGAATATGTAATAAAATTACCAATTCCTTCAACAACTTCTCGCATAATCTTTGTATACGATGAATATTTCTGGCTCCCGAGAAACGTCCGGAATATGTATTGTGTCTTTATTTGGCATACACTCTCCATGATTTGAAAAGAAGTCTTTCATCCATGTCTTAGCGTATTTGCAAACGGCCCCACCTCCCGTTTATGACGTGCTTCCGAATAATATGTGGGATCCTTTTCCAATCTATCCCGGGATTCTTGACAAACGACAATTACCACCGAATACAACATTTTGAACGCCTTCGCAAAGCAATACATTCCCAATATGATAATCATAACTCGCTAGGTAGATTGCATGCAACCCACTAAATATGAATTTTGCATGCTTTTATTCATTGACATATATGTTTTCCTTCGCAAAGCAAAGTTGAAATTCATATTTTTCAAGCAACTTTCCCGACAACATGCACTTGAAATCAAATGAACGACAACTTTTGTCGTGAGATATTTTGTCCTCGCCTGTATAACCGGAATGCTCGATTGATATGAAAAGGTCTACTTCTACCCTAGTTGCAATATTTGTCATAAATTCAGCTTCATCATTCCATCATCCTCGTAAAAGTAGTTTCATCACCATTAGAAGGAATATTATCCCCACTATCATCATCCTCAACATAGTTAAGAAATTCATCAACATCATTGCATGGAAATTTTCTTTACCATCACGCTGAAGAAAACATTTCACAAGAATCATCGACACTTTTGTAACCCCGACTCAAAAGAAATTCTTCACCATCTTGACCCATGCTTTCAAATTCTTCCTCGGGAGGATTCAATTCTTCATCACCATGAGTGTCTTTGAAATGGTCACTTGGAGAAAATGCAATATTCAAATCGTGTCTTTAAAATTATCATTTGCAAGAAACTCTTCATCTTCCCCTTCCTGGCGCTCTCATAATCCTTGGGATTAGGCATAAGTGGAAGCTTTGAATTTGTATTCACTAGAATTTCTTCACCCCCGCCCTCCCCTTCCTCACTAAAGCTCTCAGTCCTTAGGATTGGGAATAAGTGAATGCCTTGAATCTATATTTATTGGAAATTCTTCATCCCCCCTTCGTCGCTGGTGCCGGCATAATCCTTAAGATTAGGACGAAGTGGATATTTTGACGCCGCAAATTCTTCATTCCCTCTTCTCAAAGGGGTGCCGACATAATCCTGGGGATTAGGACGAAGTGCATATTTTGACTTTGCAAATTCTTCATTCCCCTTCATCCGTGGTGCCGACATAATCCTTAGGATTAAGACGAAAATGGAATTCCGACTCCGGAATTTTTTTTCGTCTCTCTTCATCGTTGGTGCTTTCATAATCCTTAGGATTAGGACTAGAGTGGAAATTTTGACGCCGTAAATTTTTCATTTCCCTCCTCTTCATCGTTGGTGTTGGCATAATCCTTAGGATTGGGACGAAGTGGATGTTTTGACCTCGAAACATTATCATTCCCCTTCATCGTTGGTGCTCGCATAATCCTTACGATTAGGACGAATTTGATATTTTGACTCGAAATTTTACATCCTTTCATCGCGTCGCCGGCATACTCTCAGATTACGATAGAGTGGATATTTTGACTCTACATATTCTTCATTCCCTCTTCATTTGTTTTTCTCATATAATCCTTAGATTGCTTCTAAGTGGATATTCTTCATCTCCCTCTTCATCAATGGAGTCCCTCACAATCTCGGGATTAGGACGAAGTGAAACTTTGACTCGCAATTTCTTCATCATGCCCTTCATCATCGTTGCTTTCATAATCCTTAGATTAAGAGTAAGTGGTATAACTCGGGCGCCGATTTTTTTGACTCTCTATTCATGGTGAATGAACTTCCGTTATATTCATCACTCGAATAGAGTTGTTGCGTGACGAAGATGTTGATGTTCTAGAAAGAAAAACTTCGTTATCGAAGAAACCATGGCTTCCAACAAGAATAGGTTGAATGATACAAATTCCTCTCCCACTTACAATATATAGCTTAAAGACCTAAAATTTCCCTCCAAATTTTCCCTCCAAAAAATTCACAAAAAATTTCCCTCCAAAAAATTCCTTCCAAAAAAATTCACGAAAAAACTTTAACTATTTTAACTATAATGACTACACAAAAATATTTTAAATTTTTTATTTTAAACTTACGTTATATTCATCTAAAATATATTTCACTTTTTTTTAAATATTCCTTTCATGCATGTCTTCGAAACTAAAATAATTTTCTTATTTGAATAGTTTAAGATTGACTACATGTAAATATTTACAAAAATAACGTGATGTAAATATTAACTATTTAAACTATAATTATTAACTACATGTACATATTTTAGATTTTAAAATTTAATCGCATGATTTTAAACATTGATTACATATAAATATTAACTATGATAACTAAATACAAATATTAACTATTTTATCTATAATATTAAATATAATTAACTACATGTAAGTATTTCATATTTTAATATTTAATATGAGATTATATTTGAATTATTCAACATTCAAGACATGTAAATATTAAATAAAATATTAATTATGATAACTACATGCAAATAATAAGTAGTTTAATTATAGTATGAACTATAATAAATTAAATGTAACATTCAAGACATGTAAATATTAATTATGATAACCACATGCAAATAATAAGTATTTTAACTATAGTATGAACTATAATAAATTAAACGTAAATATTTTAAATTTGAAATTTTAATCCAACATTCATTAAACAAAAGAATCAATCAAACAATATACGATATTTAAAGGAATGATTGTTTCTATTCATCACATCACATCAAGTTTTCTCTCGGTATTTGCGAGCAAATTCTCTGGAGGTGTTGCGTTGGTACTGTAACTTCGTGAGGCATTGCATTGGCATTGGAAGCTTGCGGTCGCTATTGGTAATTTTGTGGAGGTGTTGCATTGGCATTGGTAACTTCGTGAAGGCATTGCATTGGCATTGGAGGCATTGTGTTGCTATTCGTAATTGTGTGGAGGCGTTGTGTTGGCATTGGTGACAACAAACTCTTCGCATTTCAAAGGTTAGTTTTCCTTCTATTCTCACAATTAGAGATGATTTTGGGAAAAATATGTTTTTCTATAGTTTTTTTGTGTTCAAAAACTACTTTTTTAAGGTTTTTAGGTTCAAAAACCTTGATTTTTTAATATTTTTTTAGTGAAGAAAATGCAAAAAAAATCGAATTTTTTAGGGTTTTAAGCAGGGAACAAAATTCTAGATTTTTTTTTCTTTTTTAAGACTTATAGGTTCATTTACACATAAAAATCCATAAAACGACCATGCACATAAAAAAAAAAAAAGTTGCCTTATAACATTTTTTATTTGTAATTTTTTTATCATAAATATATGAGTGATTTCATTATTTAATTTTTTTTTTTTATGTGAGAATTTTATATTTTATATTTTATTTTATTTTATTTTTTTAATTTTAGATCTTTGTTTTATTTTTTTAATTTTAAATCTTTAATTTTTTTTTTCCTTTATTGTTTTGTTATATATATACATATATATATTTTTTAATTGTATTGTGATATATATATATATATATATATATATATATATATATATATCTTAAAACATATATTTTTTTTAATAGTTTATTATATTGTTTTGTTTTTTTTTTTTAATTATATGTTTAAATTGTAAAATTTAAAAAAAAATTATGTATTTTGTTTATATGTTTAAATTGTAAAAATTAAAAAAAAAATTATGTATTTTGTTTATTGGTGGTGCCGCGGCCGCCCGGGTGGCGCAACGGGGGCGGCCCACCCACCTCCCGGCGCCCCCATCGGCCGAAGGCCGATTTCGAGAATCGGCTCCCGCCCGCGTCGGCCGCCGGCCGCGCCACGAGGGCAGCCCACCCGCCCCGCGGCGCCCCCCATCGGCCGAGGGCCGACGAGAATCGGCCCCCGCCCGTCGGGCGCGGGGAATGCTCGGCCGATGGGGCGCCGAGAAGCGGGTGGCCGCCCCCCTATGGCGCGCGCGCCGCGCGGCACCACCAATAATCAAAATACATATTTTTTTTAAATTTTTTTTTTTTTTTTTAATTTTACAATGTTTTGTTTTTAATTGTTTTTTTTTAATTTTTATTTTTTAAATTTTATAATGTTGTTTTTTTAACTGTTTTTTTTTAATTGTTTGTTTTTAATTTTGGTTTTTTTTTTTATAATTTGGATTTTAATTTTTTTTTATAATTTTTTTTTTGTTTTTTTAATAATTTGTTTTAAGAACACATTTTATAATTTTGATTTTTTTTTAATTTTATTTTGTTTTTTAATTTTTTTTTTAAAACAATTTATTTTAATAAAACAATCATAGAAACATTGTTATATATAAATATAAAAAAAAATTGTTATATAATGTAATAAAAACATTATTAAATAATAAATGTTAAAAATTTCAAAATATAACAAATATATATATATATATATATATATATATATATATATCAAAAAAAAATACAATGTAATAAATTTACAAAAAAAACATTTGTTTTAATATAACAGTAAAAATTAATTAAAAATATATATATATATAACAATACAATTAAAAAAATAAAAAATAATATAACATTATAATATTTGTTATAAATAGTTAATAACTTTTTTTTTTTTTTTTAAATAATATTAAACACAAACCGAAGTTTAAAAATACTAGTTTATTTTTTAAGTTTAATTTTAATGCTTTAATTTCAAACTATTTAGTTTTAGAAATACATTTTGTTTATTAAATTTATTTTATTCGCAATATTTTTCCATTAACTAATATATATATATCAAAGAAAATGGCATCAAAAGATTGTGAATGCTTCGCACTCAGTAAAGAACTCCCAAATCTACTAACAGCCTCCCAAATCTACACCGGCAGCTCGACGCACTATGGATACAACTCAAATCTAAAGGTACCGAACGCACTATGGACACTATTGGACGAATAAGGAAATTGTTGCACACTAATAAAAGTCAAGCAAGTGGGGCACCAAAGTTCATTAAAGGTTATTTTCGATTGGAAAAACGCCAAGGAAATAGATAAACCGATTTCTCATGGTATCTTGAAGACAAGTGAAACTGAGGTTGATATACACATCTATCTCGATTTGTGGTATGATTGACTTAAATGAGAAATATGAGGTGATGCGCAGTACGAGACATATGTATGGTCCCGAATACAAACACTATTTATGTTCTTCTAAGGGAGGCCTTAAACGTGAGAAGGTTAGATATCGTCTATCAATCGTCATAATGGCTACGTATGAAACAACTTCAAAATTTTCGAAGAAATAGCAAAACAACATTGCAAATAACATTGTAAGTATGCTTATTTTTATTTATGCATTATTGTAAGGATGATTCAATTTTTTATAAATTATTGATCATTGACATGTTTTATTTTGTTTCACAAAGATCTTGTTCTAGGTCTTTCAAACATGTTTGATGGTATTTATATGTTGGTGCCAAATGTTATGGATGTGATCAAAACTTTCCACAAAGACAAAGCGTAGGAAAGGAGATTGGCTAAAAGAGCACAGTCGTGACACCGCAACAATACAAAGAGGGGATCAACCAAGTGTCACTAAGGTGGGTCAATCTAATAAACTTAAACATGTTTCTTTTGAAGGTGTCGAACATGAAACAAAATTATGATAGAATTAGTGAGGAGGAGATGAGAAATATCGTGCAAAAGAAGAAAACAGATCGTACACCAAAAAGAAAAAATTACCAAAGATCTCTCTTTGTACCTCATAAAGAGGAGAGCTTGTTTATAAAGAAAACCTATATGTTATCCAATAAGGCTAGAAATCAAATATTGGTGAACCCGTAAAGGTCGTGAGCATGTGCCAGTTGAAGAACAAATTGGAAAGCTCTTACGTGCTGCAGAAATCATAACACCAGTGGCCGAGTTAGAGGATGGCATTATTAAAACAAAACAAAAATGCTATTCGACAAGAGTTGAGGAAGAATAAATTAATTCTTGGTGGCCAAACATTTGAACTTAATGTTAACCAATTTTATGGCTCGTATGAAGGGCAATCTCAATATCAAATTAGAAAGGCCCATCACCTACATGTACATAATCCGAAAACATTGTTCGATGTTCAATCCATATGCGCATGTGGTGGATTATGTGGTTCTTGTCGATCCATGTCGTGTTCCCAACAAACAAGCAAGCATTTGACAAGGCAAATGTTTTGATTATAAATATTATGTAATTGGAGGAAACCATTCAATAGAGGCTAAAAGACAATTGATTGCGAATATCCCAATAACTATCTTTTTCAAACAAGGAAATGCATCATTTACGCTCGGCTTAATAGAAATGGAATCAAAGTTATTGGCATGGGATCATAATGCAGAGCACGAGTGCTGCACGAAAATGACTTTCATCCAAAGGGTCGATTTATTCATAATGAATTCATAGAAAAATGTCGTGGGGATAAGCATTTAAGTTAGTGTAGCATTTCGAAAGGAATGTTTAATGGAACGGTTATCAAATTGATGAAAAAAGCAAAAGATGGAAAATTGAATACAAATCTCTTCGTGAGGCACAGATAACATTTTTCAGTTGGCATTTAGAACTGGGAGGTAAGGGATTTGACGATGACATTTTTTTATCGATGGGAGAATATTTCCATAAAAATCGAAAGTTAAAAAGAGTAAACCCATAATATGTACCAACAAAGTAAGGGGGGGTCCCGAAATGAAGCACTTCCGTAGGATATGACTATTACACCTTGGAGAACAATGCAAGGTGAAGGATGATAAATTAGTCAAATCGCATTAGCCCGTGTGAAGCTCAAAATTATCAATGGAAGAAATGTGTGCGAATTTCAAAAGTAAGTTTCTTGAATTATTTCTTTCATTATAATTTTATTTTTAATAAAACATAATGATGTTGGTAGAATTTGTTATATATGTCAATATATTAACGTTTTTAACTTGATTTATTCACTTTGAATTTATATGAAAATACAAGAACACATGGTTAAAATGTTGAATGAAGACGTTGGGATGATGTTGTACGCAATCACCTGTGAGCAAGTTCTACATCAACACTAAAAGAGTTTTATATTGCATTCAATAAGGTATGTTGATTTATAAATTTATTTTATTCATATTTTAACTATTTTTATTTTATTACTTATACATATCTATATATATATTTTTATGTCATTAAAGATGTCGAAGAAGGATGGAAATGGAGTACCGTACACTTTCAAAAGCCATTTCGAAAAATTAAGATGGAGAACATGAGAAGGAAGCCTCTTATGAATGTTGAACTAGATCCTGCTCTTAATCATTACATTTGGAATGGGCTCGACAGTGTCCAATATCAAATAATACAAGGTGACTGTGAAGATAAGTATGGCCTAGTTATTGCAGATATTCCTCATGGTTTCAATTTCCCAGACATTGAATATGATAGAGAACCATATACTTATCAAGCTTTTAATAAAGTGGTTACGGGTTTTCAAGAAGTGACAACATCACCACTTTAGCGATTTGTGACATTTCATCTGCATACAGCTTTCCAATGTTATTAACAAGCTTCAAGGGTAAAGCAAACTCAAGGATGCAACTTACATGGTAAGATTTTGAAATTGTATGTTTGATTCCTCCTAAAAAAAATTATTCATGTAAAATTTAACCGAACTTTTACTATGTAACAGAAAAAGTCAAATATTGTTTCTTCCGAAGATCAAATCCATATAAATGACTGTGAGTTCATCCATGTTGAATGTTGGATAAAAGAGGATAGCTATAAGCATATTATTATGAATCAAGTAGATGGGAAGAGTCATAGTCAAGTATCGGGTTACATGCGGTGCTGGTAAGAAAACTAACATAATGAGGATAAGATGCAAAAGGAGATATAGTTAACATTTATCAAAAACCACAAGCATTGATTAACTATCTTATAGATCTATGTTCAAATGAAGGAGAATGAGGTTTTGGATTTATTCTCAAAGTCTGTGTTTTTAATATACAAATTTAAATTTAAATATTGTCTTTTTTACTTTTTATGTCTCCATAGTAATTTTCTTACTTATTTTTTTTTGTGCTTGATGATTAGGTACAACACTAGCATGTTGCCTACAAAAGAGAAGAAATTGCATTGCCATTGAGAAAGATCCACTAATGCAAATTTATTCAACAAAGAATTAACGCTCTTAAATTCCTTCCGTATGCGAAGCAAAGAAGTTGGTTTGAGGAAAGGAGATTTTAATGAATCAAATTATGACAAAAAAGCAAAAGAACCTCAACCACCATTATATGGAATGATTGGAAATGGACACTTTGGAAGATTTGTAGACATGAAAGATCCATTAGAAGATGACAATGACCAAAACAAAGTAGAAAATGTTGCGGAAGAATCCATCAATGATGTTCTAGATGATGTTGAACATGTACTAGTTCATATTGTTGAGGATCTTTAAGTTATTAACGCAAACAAAACATTTTGAACAACTAATCGACTGCTTGTAATGTTTAGACTTTGATATTTTATGACAAGAATCCTTATTTTTTGCAAAAAACATGTGATTACTATTATTTTTTGACATAAAATTCAATAAAAATGATATTTTCTTAAGTTTTTTTGTTAAGATTTTCCCAAAAATTAGTTTATTTAATATTTTTTTAACAAAAAGTCTCTAGAAGTGTATTTTTTGCATTCTATTTGTATTGAAAATTTGTATATTTTTGTCATATCGTTCAAAATATTGGTTTTTTAGCGATAATTTTGATATTGCGATGAAAAGTATTTAACAAACTTTATAAACATGAAAATACAAACTTTAAGAATATTGAAGCCTTTCCATGGTTGTAATAACTGAAAAAGTGAAGATATCATTACAAATTTTTATTTTTAAAAAAATTATTTTTTTTTTATTTTTAAAACACAAGTACATAAATGCACTTAAAAATAAACATCTCACAGAAGAAGAATACATTAAAAAAATTATAGTGTCAAAATCAATGCTATAAAAAAAACGTTGGTGATGATACACCACCACTATTCAAAATCGACATAAAAAACACCACTTTAAAAAAAAAAAAAAAAATTATTTAAAAAAAAAAAACAAGATGAAAAAAAATTAAAGTGCCAAAAACATGCTCAAATTTTTTTTTCGTGATTCTGCATCGCCACCTTTTCAAAATCAGGTGTTTTTCTTGATATTTGAAAAAGTAGGTAACATTGAGGTTACCTATTTCATCGGTAACATTGTTAGACATGATGAATCCAATTCAGTTCATGTTACTTTGTATCGTCAATTGGTTTGAAGTTTGATCTACTAAACTAAAACTCGACCAAATATTTCGTTTGTAGTCAATACTGTCTCAAGATTAATGACAAAACCAAAGGAATTGCATTGGAAAGCAGTTAAGATGATTTTAATATGTCTGCATGGAACAATTGGTTATGGTTTTATATACAATTATATAGAATATTTTACGTTGATTGGTTATACATATTTAAATTGGGTTGGATGCATGGATGATAGGAAATCAACATCAGGGTAAGCATTCAACATGGGTTCAGTAGTAGTTGCTTGGAGTACTAACAAGAACCCCACAGTTTCTCTCTCCACATTATAAGAAAAGTATAAAGCAACAACGACAACAACATGTGAAGCAGTTTAGTTCAGACAGATTCTAGAATATCTACATGAGCAATGAGAGCAACCCACTCAATTGATATGTAATAATAAGAATGTTATTCAAATGGCGAAGAATCCACTTTTCATAAGGAGGCCAAGCATATTGAAATTTAGTATCATTTTGTTCGAGTTTTGGTTTAGTGAGGAATGATAGAGATTGAGTACTACATAACAACTTAACATGTGGCTGATATATTCACCAAAGCACTATCTAAGTAAAAGTACTCGATCTTGGAATATTTCCAAATGATCATTATGGGGGAGAAATGTTGGAATAGTGATTCATTTGTAAAGTTATTATTTTTATTTATTTTTGTCTAACCCACGAGGATTTGAACTTTGAATCTCTTGCTTTAATGACGTCATAACAAAGGAATCACCAATTGAGCTACACCCCATGGGTGTAAAGTTGTTATTTTGAGTAATAGATATCTTAAGAGATTTTTGGAGTGATTGATTAAGATATTTGTGCAGATGACATATTTCCGAAGACAAAAACCTATTTATCATTAATAAATAAATAATCATTGATAAACCATTCTTCATTATAGAGGGAAAAAAATCATGAACTTAATTAATTAATTAATTAATTAAATTTTTTTTTTTTTACCATAAGAAACAAAAATATATATAATTAATACATAAATATCATTTGAGCCTTGAGTATGCTCTAAAAATGCTTCTTGGCTAAAAACTTGTCTTATTGAGATGTAAGGAAACAAGTTAACAACCTAAGACCCAAAGGCATCCGACAAGAGTGAAAACATGCCTACTTATGGACCACAATAATTCTAGTTGGCCCAGTTTTCCTTGAATAACAATGATGAGTCAACTTGCTTTTGCTAATAGCAACCAATGATAGTTATCGCCACTATTGATTTCACAACTAAATTATAATAGATTTTCCCACAAAAAGTACACAAATATCATTAAAACTAAACTATCCAAAAAAATGACATGTATAAGTAAATATTATTAATTTTAAATAAAATAGTGTAAAAAAATTATTTCTAAATAAAAAATGGTTTTTAATAAAAAAAACCATTAACATTAGTTATTAATTTTGAATAAAAATAATTAAAAATATATATTTAATTTTTTATTAATAAAAATTCTTCCGTAAAATCAAACATTAAAAACAAAACTATTATAATAAAATATTATTAATTTAAATAAAATTAATATAAACAAAATCTTAAAATATTAAAAAACCATCTCCAACTTTCACTTACCATTGTCTTATCCTATAAACACATAATAAGCCAGATAAAAACAAACACAAGAATTATTCAATTTTAATGAAGAGAAAGCATTTATTTAGTTAAAATAACTAACTCGAATTTAAAACGAGTTAGAAACCAGCATTTAAAAAAAAATTTATGAACCAAACATATTTTCACCATTATTTATTAATAAATAAATAAAATTATTATAAAAGTAAGTATTATTAAAAATGTATATTATATTAATGAATATAATTATTGTTAATTAGATTTATAGTTAAATAAAATAATTGTTATTTTTTTCATTAGTTCAAATTTCCACTAGTAATATAATGAACTATAACGTCTCAATAAATATTGTTATAATGATATTAATGAGTATAATGTTTTGATAAATAATAGCGTAATAATATTAACGAGTATCATATTTTAATATATATTATTGTATTGTTATATTGAGAAATATGTTTTGATATATATTTATATTGTTATATTGAAAAATATTATTATAACGAATATATGTCTATAAATATTATATTGTTTATATTTTTGTAACCTTTCAAGTATATACGTTGCCTCCAACCCTAGGGTTCCCTAGGGTTGAGAGAGAAGCTTATTTCTTTCTCAACAAAAAGCAAAGAGCAAACTCGACATAAATTTAACAAAACAAGATCAATAACAAAGAAAATTCCATTAGCATAATTTTTTTTTGAAGGGTTGAGAGAGAAGCTTATTTCTTTCCCAACAAAAAGCAAAGAGAAAACTCGACATAAATTTAACAAAACAAAACAAGAACAATAACAAAGAAAAATCCATTAGCATAATTTTTTTTAAATAATATAAAATAAAATCACAACTTTTTATAAAAGTTCTCAATTATTTCCTATCAAAATAATATATATATATATATATTTTAACAAATAAAAATTATTAAATTTAAATAAAAATAATATCAAAACAAAATCAAATTTTCCACTTTTATCAACTATGATTTAATCATACTAGGAAAAACTTCTATATTTCTTGGAAGACAGAGGAAATTATTGGACGAATCGTGCTTTTAACTTTGTCAGTCGCCTAGTCATGACAAAGACGGTTCTTCAAGCCATACCGCACTACATGCTCTCCATTCTGCAAGCATCGAAAGGAATCCTTCAGAGAATTAGAGATATCCAACAGAAGTTTCTATGGGCCGGTAAAGCTAACAACAAGAAATGTGCCCTTGTGGCATGG
Organism: Pinus albicaulis; assembly: GCA_034641835.2. Lineage (NCBI taxonomy): Eukaryota > Viridiplantae > Streptophyta > Pinopsida > Pinales > Pinaceae > Pinus > Pinus albicaulis. Next base: position 446,497,378 of record CM076578.1, read on the forward strand.
AAGAGGGTCTGCAAGCCAAAGATCCTGGGAGGCCTCGACCTTCAGGACCTTGAATCAGTGAACAAGGCCTATGGGGCCAAGCTTTGGTGGAGATGGCTTAAGGAAACTACAACCCCTTAGGCGGTTCTATAGGAAGCCAAATACGCGGAGGACTGGACACCCCCTGAACTCGTCAGATTGATAGGGGATATCATAGGCTCCCCTATTTGGAACTTAGCTTGGGCAAACAAACATATTATTTAGGATCATTTCTGCTGGGAAATAAGGAATGGCTGGACTGCGCTCTTCTGGGAAGGTGTGTGGCAACAAATGCCTAAATTGGGGAACCCTAAGCACCAATCAGCGCAGCAGAGTTTCAGAAGGCTGAGCAGAATAAATGTTAATCAGTATTGGATCGCAGATCATTTGGACCCTTAGTGGCACCATTGGTTTGCAGACCCTCCTTCTCAGGATGAAGGGGTCCTCAACCAAATGAACTCTCTGCAGTCGTTGCTGGAGAAAAGAAAGTTGTGAATTTCTCAAGAGGAAGATCAGCTATGATGGGGAAGAATGGAGGGAGGGGAATTCATGCTAAGAGAGGTCAGAAATTACTTTGAAAATAGAGAAATAGAGGAAAAGGTCCAATGGCATGACAATGTATGGGACTCCATCTATTGGCCTAAAATAAAAACTTTCCTATGGCTTATAATGCATAGGAAAATCCTAACTTGGGAAAATCTGTTAAGAAAAGGGTTCATAGGCCCTTCGCGTTGTTGCCTTTGTGAAGTGGAGGAGGAGACCATGAACCACCTCCTGAATTCTTGTAAGTTGGCAGCTAGTCTCTGGGATTGGATGGCGGAGATCTTTCGCCAAACCGATCGCAGCAGAGATTCCATCCAAGACACAGTCTCTAGGTGGAGGGTTAAGTATGCTAAACACGAAACAATAAACCTCTTATGGTGTCTTGGCCCTGGTTTCCTCATTTGGACAGTGTGGAAAAAAAGAAACAGAAGAATCTTCAAGGATTAAGGGCACCAAATGGATCAGCTTAAAATTGAGATCCTGAAAAACATGAGAGAAACGACACTAACCAAGGTAAAAGGGAGTCAGACTGATAGGCCTTCGGCAGGGGAGCAACGTATCCTGTAAATTTTCGGCTTTGGAGCGGAGAGTGTTCCGGGTCCATCTAACCTGCGTCTTGAGTCCCCTCCCACCCATCAGACTTGGAAGCTCCCCCTCCCGGGATACTAGAAGTTAAACTTCGACGGTGCCTCGAGGGGTAATCCAGGCTTGGCTGGTTATGGAGGGGTTATCAAAGATGGCAAAGGTGAAATTGTGCACATCTATGGCAGCTCACTGGGAGAAGCAAAAAATAATGAAGCGTAATTCATAGCGTTGGAGCAAGGCCTGAGGATTTTGGTTAGTCTGAACAGCGGGAACGCCATAGTTGAAGGTGATTCAATGTTGGCAGTCAATGTAGTGAAACGCTTGCATAATGGGGCTAAGCCGAGTAAGGTAACCAAACATTGGTGCGTCTCGCTAGCCACATTGCATATCCTTACCCACATGTCTATGCTGAAAGGTATTGTATTTCAAGCGGTCCGTCGTGAAGCTAGTTCCCTGGCAGACACGTTGGCTAATCATGCGGTGGACCATCCAGAGGACGATCTCGATGCCCGCTGGCAGGATGAGATAAACGGAAGCCTTCGAAAGGAGTGCGAGCAGGTGGCCATCAAGGATCTGAGTGGGATGGCAGATGGAGAGGCAATCTCCCATGAGACAGAGCAATAAGGTGGATGAGGTAACCCCAGGCTATTTAACCCTAAGCACAGGTACCAGAGTCCTCTTTCCCATGTGAGGCATGTGAAGAGGTAGAGGAGTAATAGCGGGGACAGGGTCGGGTACCTCATTCCCTGTATTCCTATAAATTGTCAGATTAGAATCATGAGAGATCGAGGCATTCCTAGTAAGGATAACCACCTGGGGATGGGAGATCATCTCCATCTCATGATTAGGCGGATAGGTAGCAGGGATGATCGTAGCAAGTGGTCAACTATTCATGCCAGCCTCCAGACTAAATGCCTCAATGATATAAATACAGGTAAGGGTCGCGAGTGTGAAGGCACAGACACTCCACAGAGGGATTCAGTTCTTGTTCTCTATTCCCGTTTCCTCCTTGCCATTAGTAGTAAGTTTGAGAGGAACGGTTGGCTGGATAGTATGGCTAAGCGTTCCCTTCGTCACTCTCGTTCGAAAATAGAAGTTCAGGAGGCAGCAGAAGGCTATATCAGGTTTGTTTCGTACAAAAGAAAGAAGACAGTGGAGACCATGTAAGCCGAAGTCTGAAAAATGAGAGACAGTGTGGACGATATGTCCATTAAAGAGGAAGTTGACTTGATTATTGACCCAGGCACCCCTGCCACTCGAGCTACGCAATTCCCTGCGAACCCAGGCCATGGTATGGCATATGAAGACCTTGTTGGCCAAGTCTATGAACCAGCAGGAGAACTCCTTCCATGAGGCCATCCAGGTCTGCAAAAATGGGTTTGCCAGAAATTCAACTCACTTGGACAGTATGGAAGGAACTCTGAGATCTCTGGTTGGGGAGATGCAGGAACAGTCGAGGAAACTTGAGGGCTTTCTTCAACTGTTCAAGACTTATCTGAAGTATGTGGAAAATGTGTCCATCTAGCTGCCAAATGAGACCAATAAGACAACGGTGATTCGTCGTTTCAAACCCCGAACTACTTCTGTTCAAGAGGAGAATGTTGGTCCGAGCAGTGCTGCCAACAAGGAGGAAGAGATCGCCGGTGAACAGGATTAACCCCCTGAGTAATTTCGACATGTGCATGTTCTACTGGATTTCCTATTTTGTGTTTGCAACCAATACCATCAATTGGCAGGTTGGTGATGGCCTCCTAACTAGTAGGTTGGCCAAGTTTTGTCGAAAGCATCAGCGGTTTTGTAAGTCCTTTGGGGCGAAGCAAAATGTAGCTAGGTTTTCTGTTCTGTTGAGTGTGCAACATTTCTGTCACTCATTATGTCTAGTTGACAGGGGTCCCTTTTTGAACCACAACCAGCATAACCATTTTGTATCACTATGAACAATATTTTCTCATTAAAATACAACTGCTAATTTACAAAGAAAAAAAAATGATTTAATCACATAATTATCAAGAAAAAAAATATTCAAAACAATTATTCATTATTACTAAATAAAAACTATTAAACTTAAAGTCATCAATTCATTTTTCCAAAATATTTGAAAAACACACATATAATCCATTAAAAAGAAAAAACCAAAACATTTATGAATCACTCACTTTTATCAATCATGGTTTAATCACATAACTAAACAAAAAACACAAACTCAGAACAATTATTCATTATTATTAAATAACAAATATTAGACTTAAATTCATTAAATTTTATTTTGAAAAATTTTAAAAAACATATTATATTATATATATATATATATATATATATATATATATATATAATCAAAATATTATTTTAAAAAAAAAAACATTTGAATCAACCATTTTTATCAACTATGGTTTAATCACATAATTACCAAAACAAAAACTTGGAAACAATAGAGAAAGTTGTTGTGTTGTTTAGATTGTGTTTTTTATTTAATATTTAGATCCTTTTTTCTAGTTGTTTGTTTCATATTCCTACAAACTCCTATAATATATGTGTAATCTTGTTTTGATTTTACTAATGAAAAGGAAGCACTATTTTGGCACCCTCGAGATGTAGCCACTCTCACAGCTACACTCTCACATGTGAGCTGCAAGTTCATTCATCAAATTTTTTCTTCCTATTTTTCAAATTGGTATCAGAGCAGGTTCGTGAGGTTGTAGTTGATTTAGTTTGTGTGAGGGGTTGTGTTTATTCAGTTATCTGTTGATTTATGACCTGTCAAGGTGTGGAAATCTTGGGACAACCTTTACAACCTACTCCAGGCGTTGCTCCTCAATATGGCGACAAGGCAACAAGGTGTTGCTCCTTTCCTAGAATTTATTTTCGCGGGCTCACTAGCATATAGCTCACTGTTACATTGAACTTGGAGGTAGATCATATCTAAAATCAAATCTTGTATCAAATAAACAGGAGGTGCCACTCTTACGAGGCCGAGAACAACTATATCACTCTCCCCTGATTTTGTCCACAATCATTGTCGCATTCGACGTGGAGGTAGATTGGAGCATTTCTTGCTCATTTTTGAACAACGTAGATTGGATCAGATCGAATGGGATACGATGTTGACTCTTTCATTTCCACAACATAAATGATAAGCAGAGAGGATTGACACATGAGAGGGTTTAAGCCTATGTCCCTCCTCCTCGCTCTTGTGATCCCTGGAGTAGCAGTTGAAAGGAATTTCATACATGTCGGCGAGAGTTGTGCTTTGATCTATCGTGCCCTGTATATTGTCTTAATTGGAGTCTCGGACGAGTGGTTTGTCGGCCTGTAGGAAACGAGGAAATTCAACTAAGATTTGGTTTAAAATTATAGAGGCGACCAATGCACTATCCATCTCAGTGAAAGGTGTGATGAGCATTGTAAAATTACGAAATTGTGAATTGTTGCAATGAAACAAAGTCTATGCATCGAAATGTGCGATAGGTAGTTTCACTGAAAAATCTAGTCAGCACGACTTGTTTTGTGATGGGTAGTTTGGTTTAGAGTTTTATCGTCAAAGTGGCACGTTTGGTTTTGGGGTTTTATTATTATTGTGTGCTTTATAGCTGTTTTGGCCCATTTCCAATTGAATAATTGTGAAACTAAACTTTTATTGATGGTGTTGAATCCGCCAACATTCAAGGGATATCTCCAATATGAAGTCTTAATTAGACCTCACTCTGTTTGGTGTAGGGGTCTTATTCAGTATAAATTAGGCTCAGTTGTTATATTCCTAAAGATTTGTCTTGGCTCTAACTGTCAGCAAGAGAGAGGGATGCAATGGTGCCTTTGAAAATCAAGAAGGTATGTCTGGTGAGTGTTTGATTGTAAATGTGTGAAAGTTATTCTATTACAGAGGGGAGAAAAGTGAGCCTCTAAGAGAGAGGTAACAGTACCACCCAAGAAGAGACACACATGAACCAAAAGGACATGTCTAGCATCCAGCGCAATAGTCCACAAGGGATGTGACAGTCGTTACAACCAAGAAATGAAAAAGGTTTGTCTAATATCCTATAGAGTAGTCTAGAAGGATGGGAAAACAATGACAAACATTACAACACATTCTCAACAAGATAAGTACTAAAATAACCAAAATATTTTGACTATTTTAGCACGTGTGAAAGAAAACATGAAGTGCAAACATCCGCAAGATAGTCATACAAACATTCATAATCTATGCATGAAGAACGTGATAGCATTGAAGGCTTTGGGTATTAAGTAAAAGTTCCAAGACATGTATACAATGAACATCACTGGGTCCAGTAGTGGAGAATTGGAGCCACTCCTTGCTCCCAAATAGAACTAGTTTATCTCTTTAATGCTTTGCGGAAGGAGCCAAGTTTAAAATTCCTTCTCTTATAAGGAGGGAGTATATATAACAATGAGGAGGTGATGCTTCACCTTCCTTGTGATTCTTCATCTACCCTCATGATTGTTTGACTTCCTATAACTTTTCAACTTTACATGACTCTTCGCATTCCACACATGTCCTTTGGAATCTCATTTTACAATAAGTTTTTGAAACATATGTCACATCATTGGGCACAAGGTGTGGCATGTGACTACTCATGACATGACACTGCTAACATGGATTGTTTGATGATGTGGCAATGTCAACCCACTGATGCTGCTGAGTGTTGAATATCTTCTTGAGAATGCTCTTCTTTTCACCTCTGCATGGCTTGGTGATAAGGAATATTTAATGATCTCAAGTCTTGATTAGTGGTCGCAAAGTAGTGTCCCTTCACTTTTCTTGTTTGATCAGCTTGTGTGTTCAACTACAAGTATGTCTTTCAGCATGTGTCCCTCCTTCATCTCCTTCATCATATTTCCATCACATGATAGAGTACATGTTCCTGCAATTCACTCATGACGAGATGACATCAATCCGGAAAACCCATAGTCAAAGATTGAGCATACTGATAATTTAACTGAGCCAGAACCAAATGGAGAGATGAAGAAGAGGCTTAGTGACTGCGCAAATCAAGCATGTCAAGGGAATGCTTGAGCCTTGAGACTGCGCAATACATAGTTCATGATGGGCCAAGGGAAAAAACTGTGAAGTTACAGGGGACAATGGGACAATCTAAGGGGATGGGAATTGGGTGAACATATTTTGTACTTACAGGAGACAAGGGAGGCTAGGCCATTGTGCAGTTCAAGGTCTGAGGGAGTGAGCTTGAGGCTAAACACTGTGCAATGTGCAGTTAAGGCCAGACTATGAGGAAGAATTGTGCAATTCTGGAGGTCAATGTCGGTGCTTAAGCACAAAAACTGTGCAATGTGTAGTTAAGGCCAGACTACGAGGAAGAATTGTGCAATTCTGGAGGTCAGTGTCGGTGCTTAAGCACAAAAATTGTGCATTTTGCAGTGCCAAGAAGCAAGTTCACAGCTAGAAGGTTGAAATTGCGCAATGCGCAGCTGAGGAAGATCAGGTGAAGCTAGGTTGCTTGGTCAGGAAGTTTTTCTGAAAATGGTTGTGTGGGATTGGTGAGACTAGCGTGAACAATGTGAAGAATTTGACTGTGATCACACACTTTGAATATCTTGATGACTCAATAATATATATTACCCATAACATATAAACAATATGTTTCCCTCTATGTGACATCTGTACGACAAGTGTGACACTAAAGATACACTTTGCAACCATTGTGACGACACTTGTGCGATAGTTCTCAATGTTGAAGATGGCAACAAGAAACAGTGAAGGAGGCATCCTGAAATTACATCTTTCCTGATCCTAGTTGGAAAGTGATCACCTAAACTAGGTGGGGGACCACACAGGTGATTTTTGTCGCAAAGTCTATTTTTAGACATACGGAGCATGATTCGGGGATTCTAGTTGGAGATTCTTGAAGTATGCGACATGTTGGTAAAAATAGATGAGACTCATATTTTTAGGTCACAGGCTATTTTTAGACTGCCTCTCCTAAAAATATGGAAGTCAAATATTATTTACCCTTAATAATATTTAGACTATAAACAACAGTTTAATCTCTTGGAGCACTTCAGTTCGAGTCATGGAGGTGGCTCATGCAACTGACAGAGGAATCACATGGTTCCTAGGGTTTGATGGCATCTTGCATGTTAGACTTCAGTTAGACTCATGTGGCAGAGTTTTGGTGGAGTTGATTGAGGAAGTTAGTGAGAGTGGTGTGAATTAATTATTAATTAATTCACTAATTATAAACTCATAAATCAACTAAAGAATACATCAGTTTAACTTCAGTGCATGGACAGTTTCAGTGGAGACCAGTGCAGAAATAGGTGAAAGAGCAGGTTAACTATCAGTTGTGACTATACTATTGCTATTTGCAACACACAGATAGGTGGAGTAATCAATGAGGATTGCGCAGTTCAATCCAGGTGGTTTATCTATATAAAGAGACCATCCCATAGCATTGAAACACGCAATTCAGGTTGGCTATCAAGTGGCTAAAGGTTGGGGCATGAGTTTTGCTAGATCTAGCTTGATAGTGTGTAGCAAGGGAGGTAGTGCATGAGAGCTTGCAAAGAGCTTTGTACTATGATTGTTACATGATCTCCATGACATGTATAATATACAGATAGTTGGGGGTTTTCAGCTTTAAGCTTTCCAATGAAATACTGTGTTCATATGTGTGAATTTTTATGGCTTTAATGTGTGCATGCAATTGATTTTATTTCCGCATGTGATGATCAATGGTAGAAGAGATTCTGTATTATGCATGAAGCTAAAATAGTGTGTGATCAGGAGAATCTCGGTGGATAACATATCAGTTATTCAAATTTCTACATGGTATCGGAGCAATATTAATTTTCGAGATCTATTACGGTGATTGCAAACTTATTTCCTCGGACAGAGCCTGCATACGGGCCAGATAGCCTCCGGATTCATCTTTCTTTGGAAAGTGAAAGGTCTGGTAAAAGCCCATGCAGTCAATCTCTGATTTGGAAATAATTTGATCTCAAGTGTAGATCGGAAGCGATTGAGTTATCAGCTGGTGGTGAAATTCGAGTTTGCAGATTTGTGTTCTTGGTGCCGCGGTGAAAATGTCTTTCATCGGTTTGCGACTAGAATATGCCTTGGAAGGCAGTTCGAATTATGTTGCATGGAAGGACCGCATGGAGGATGTATTAGATGATCATGGGCTGTTGGAATTCGTGGAGAAAGAGATTCCAAAGCCTACTTCTACTGATGCAGCTGTTGTGGAAGCATGGCAAAAGAAACAAGCAAAATGTCGAAGGATCCTGTTGGAGGGTGTAAAGGATCACATTGTATCCAGTTTACACGGGAAGGCCTCTCCATATTTGATGTGGAAAGCCTTGACAGATCTATACCAAAGCAAGAGCGATCAGAGGAAGCTGGCGCTCAAAGATAGACTCGGGAACATCAAGTGTGAGAAGGGGGAAAGTATGCCGAAGTACCTCACGAGGTTCACCCAATGTCGGGATGAGCTGGGAAGTGTTGGTGTGCCGGTGGAGGATGAGGATCTGGTGAGTTTGGCGCTTCTTGGTTTGCCGAAGAGTTGGCATGCATATCAAGATAGTGTCAATGGTCGGGAAAAGTTGCCGGGATGGGAAAAATTTGGCAGTGCGATCATTGAAGAGTCCGGCGAAATGCAGTGTTGTCAGGGCAGTGAAAAGGCTGACACTGGCTGCCAAAACAAGAAGGAAAGTAAGGAAAGGCTGTCAATGGGGTGCGGATAGTGAGCGTGACATGTCCAACGTGAAATCTTTCCACTGTCACGATCTATTGAACCATTATGGTCACCCCAGAAGAAAAGACAGCGAACAACGAATGTGCATTGGTGAGCTCTTACCTGCAATTTTAATTTGGACTTCTCATTCATGTTGCATCACATGTTGCTCTGATGCATTAGGATCGGGGTGAAAATATAATAGTACGTATTGCTATGACGGGAGATGCAAATGTTTCGGTGACTTGGTGGAAAAATTAGGATACCGTGTTGAGAGTTGGCGGCACGGTGGACGATACAATGCGACCGACATTGGTACCATAACCTTTCAGAGGGAGTCAGGTAAACTCATTCTTTTACAAGATGTATTGCATGTACCCGGTCTAACAAAGAATCTGATCTCAGTCGCAATGTTAGAGGATAAAGGGTATGAAGTTGTCTTTAGAGAAGGAAAAGTTTTCCTTCGGCACAAGGCAACGGGACAAGTCAAGAAGGTTGGGATTCGAGCCAAGAATCTCTACAGACTTGAAGTAGATGGGATGTCTACGGAGCTTCCTATTGTTGGGAAGCGGGAGAAAGACATGCAACTGAAGCTTGAGAGGGAGAAAGTGTTGCATGCAGGCGAGAAAGACATGCAATTGAAGCTTGAGAAGGAGCAAGTTTTGCATGCAGGTGAAAGTGAACCTCGAGGTGTGGAGCAGCCACAAGAGGATCATGGAGTGGAAGAGACCACTCATGCAGAGAAATTTCGTGCCCAGGACGAACGAGGGGTGCATGCGGCCTGCAGGTGTCGGGGTGGGGCGACATGCATGGTGGTGGCGGGAGATTTGGGGCGGTTAAAAACGGGATGGTGTGGATCTCTGTGGGTTAATTCTCGCCTACGAGTTCCCATAGCGTAGCGGTAGCAAGATCAGTTGGAGTGATGCAGGCAGATCAAAGTGACAGTGTCGGATACTGGAGCGCGGATCAGAGTTGACAGCAAGTGCAAGAGTGCATGGGTGCAAAGAGTTCAACAGCGCAGTGGTTCCTGATGACATGTGCAAGTGGTACCAGCAGAAGTCGAAGACTTTGATGATAGATGCTAGATGCATCAAGACTGATTGAGTTGTTTGGAGCCTATTCAGTTTCAGAGGAGTTGCAGAGCAGATGCATGGAGTTGCATGGTGCATGCAGAGTTTGTGGCATGCAAAGGGCGCATAGCGAATGCATGGGTTGCATGTCGCATGCACGTAGTTGCATGGCGCTTGTGAAGGATTTGGGGGCGAATGCATGGGTTGTGTCATGCAAAGACAATCCTTTCTTGTTGAGAGGGAGTGTTGAAAATGCCCAACAAGAAACGGTGAAGGAAACGTCGAAATAACGATCTAGTTGGAAAGTAGTCTGCCTAAACTAGGTGGGGATTTGTACCACACGGAATTGATTTTTTGTCGCAAAGTCTATTTTAGACATACGAGCATGATTCGGGGATTCCGGTTGGAGATTCTTGAAGTATGCGACATGTCGGTAAAAATAGATGAGACCCTTATTTTTAGGACCCAGGCTATTTTTAGACTGATCTCCTAAAAATATGGAAGTCAAATGTTATTTACCCTTAATAATATTTTGACTATAAACAGCAGTTTACTCTCTTGGCGCACTTCAGTTTGAGTCATGGAGGTGACTCATGCAACTGACACAAGGAATCACGTGGTTCCTAGGGTTTGATAGCATCTTGCATGGTTGGCTTCAGTTAGACTTCAGTGGCAGGAGTTTTGGTGGGTTGATTGAGGAAGTTAGTGAGAGGTGGTGTGAATTAATTATTAATTAATTCACTAATTATAAACTCATAAATAAACTAAATAATACATCAGTTAACTTCAGTGCATGGACAGTTTCAGTGGAGACCAGTGCAGAAATAGGTGAAAGAGCAGGTTAACTATCAGTTGTGACTATACTGTTGCTATTTGCAACACACGGATAGGTGGAGTAATCAATGAGGATTGTGCAGTTCAATCCAGGTGGTTTATCTATATAAAGAGACCATCCCATATCATTGAAACACGCAATTCAAGTTGGCTATCAAGTGGCTAAAGGTTGGAGCATGAGTTTTGCTAGATCTAGCTTGATAGTGTGTAGCATGGGAGGTAGTGCATGAGAGCTTGCAAAGAGCTTTGTACTATGATTGTTACATGATCTCCATGACATGTATAATATACAGATAGTTGGGGGTTTTTAGCTTTAAGCTTTCCCATGAAATACTGTGTTCATATGTGTGAATTTTTATGGCTTTAATGTGTGCATGCAATTGATTTTATTTCCGCATGTGATGATCAATGGTAGAAGAGATTCTGTATTGTGCATGAAGCTAAAATAGTGTGTGATCAGGAGAATCTCGGTGAATAACTCATCAATTATTCAAATTTCTACATAATATATATTACCCATAACATATAAACAATGTGTTTCCCTCTGTGTGACATCTGTACGACAAGTTACGACAAGTGTGACACTAAAGATACACTTTGCAACCATTGTGACGACACTTGTGCGATAGTTCTCAAAACTTTGGAAATGAGTGAGACAGATGTTTACATGGTTAGAACAACTCATTTTCACAAATGTGACATCTTAAAACCACCAGAACAGACCTATGTACATGGTACAACGACGAACATGCGAAAATACGACATTTTGCCTAACTTGCAGAAGGGAGCAAAATACTTTAAGAAAACACATGAAGCATGTTTCAAAGTTTGCGAAGACGATAAACAAACCAAGGAAGGCTCTAAATTTGGGTGTAGGCCGAAATTTTGGAGGGTGTTGTAGCAGCTACAACAAGTTCCCATCACAGCGATATTAATTTTGTGTTTTTGGTAGTGAGCTAGTATTTTGATTGGTGCAAGCAGACTTCTTGTCAAAATGAATAATCCACTTGTAGAGACATACCTGAATGAAGCTAATAAATTGGATATATCCAATTATGTTAATTGGAAATTCAAGTTTCAGAGTTTGATGGAAGGATATGGTGTTTGGACAATCATAAAGGGAAAAGAAGCAAAACCAAGTGTTGTTGGAGGCGCAAAAGCAACATCGATTCAAGAATGGGAGAAGTGGGAGAATAAAACAAAGGTACTATTAAGGATGTCCGTCAAAGATAATATAATTCCTCATATTCATGATTGTAAGTCCTCTAATGAAACCTGGAATACACTGAATGAGTTGTATGAAACCAAAAATACAAATCGGATCATCTTTATGAAAAGTAAGCTCTTGTATATTAAAATGAAAGAAAATAAATCTATTAGTGTTTTTGTTTCAAGAATTTAATACTTGAAAGATAAGTTGGGAGACATAGGAAAATCAATACCTAGTAGTGATATTCTGACAATCACTTTAAATGGAATTTCAAAGGACTATCAGATGTTTATTATAGGACTTGCAGCAAGGGATAAAGCTCCCACTTTTGAGGAATTGATAGGGATATTGATGCAGGAAGAAGAGAGACATGGGAATTTGAAGCCTCAAAATCCTTACTTCGCACTTTTGGTGAAGAAGAATATTTTCAAAGGGAAACATGGAGGAGGAAGTAAAGGTGGAAGTCCATCTCAGACAACTTGTACGAGTTAACTAGGTTAGTTTGAATTAGTTGGTTCAGTTAATTCGAGTTGCGGACTTAACTTGAGTTATGTAGAGTGTCTCCTACTTTATAGGAGTCTACATTTAGTTTCTTTTGAGTTGTAATTAATTAATTCAATAAAAATGAGTTAAAGTTAGTTAAACTAGTTCCAACTGTTGGAGGAACTAGTGGGAGGTCAAGTAGTTGGGTGTGTACTCTATGATCAACTTGTTAACTGGTAAATTAGACATAAATAACTCATGCATATGTGATTTACGATTTTCCTAGTTGATATTGGAGTTCAAGGGAAGTATACTATCAATTGTATAATTTTTCGGGTTGTACAGATGGTACATGCAGTGAGATGAAGAGCCTAAAGAAACTGTGCAAACCAATGGAGTAAAATTCCTATTAAATAGGGATATAATTCCGCATTGAACAACGCAAGGAAATAGGGACTTGGGTAGACTTGTATTTGGTCAAGTATTGACCAGAACTAGCTTGTAGAGCAGTGAGATAGATTGTGATAATGGAGAGGTTGCTCGGGGTTGAGCAAAGCATTGTAATCTTCTCTATTTTTCTGAGTAATGCATATACATATAGGAGGGGTGTTTTAGTTGTGGTTTTCCCCTAAAAACCAATGTGTAATGTGCTAATTGAATTATTTCTCTTGTATGCTTCGTGATTATTTAATTGTTTCCGCAGTTAATAGAGTAGATACAAGTCCACTGTTTTAGTAAATTACAATTAGCAGTTTGAATCTACAAGGAATTTCTCCAATTTCCAAAGTCAAATCAAGGTATGTCATATGTGAGAAATGACTCTAAAATGAAATGTTTTTATTGTGGTAAAAAAGGGAAACTTGTCAGACACTGTTATAAGAAGAACAATGATGAAGTCAGGCATAAACACAAAAAAACATTCCAGACATTTTGCAAGAGAAGCCTTGAATTCTAATCTTAAAAATCTTAAGTTGTGTGTGTGTTTAAAGATGTGTTGTCTTCCGATGATGTTAATCTCTGGTTTGTGATCTTTGGAGCCTCAACTCATATGACATGTAATAGGCGTTGGTATGAGCGCTTCAAGGAAACAAGCAATGGTGTCAACATTTATCTTGGAGATGATTGTGCACATCAAATCAAGGGATTTGGAGACATTCTTGTAATATTTCTAAATGGTAGTGTTATGAAAATTCATAATGTTATTTATGTGCTTGCGATCAAGAAAAAATTGATCTTTGTGTCGACAATCACAGATCAGAGTCTAAAGGTTGAATTTTTCAAAACACATTACATAGTAAAGGACTTGTTGGATCACTGCAAACCAGTTGTTTCATGAGTTAGTGTTAGAGGTTTGTACAAACTTAATGTCACCAACAAGAGTCATCAAACACAGACTTCTACATTTATGTCAACATAAATTCTTTACCACCAAAGGTATGGTCATATCAATTATCATGATTTGTTGTTGCAGAAACAAAGAATGGTTAAATGACTCCCTCCGTTAAATAATGAGTATGTTGCTTGTAAAGGTTGTGCATTTGGAAAAAATCATAAAGATGAATTCCCCTCTAATTCTGATGGGAGAAGAAGAGATGTATTAGAACTTATGCACATTGATGTTTGTGGACCAATGCAAATGAAATCCTTGGGAGGTGTTTATTATTTTTTGTTGTTTATTAATGATTGCACAAGGTACACTTGGGTGTACTTCCTTAGGAAAAAGAGTAATGTTTTTGAGTGTTTTGAAGAATTCAAAAACATGGCAAAGAAGCAAATACAAAATTTCATAAAGAACCTCCGTTCAAATCAATGAGAAGAGTGCAGGTTGGAAAACTTCACCAAGTACTACAAGGATCATGGAATAGTGCAGCGATTTACAGTTCCCTACACTCCACAACAAAACGATGTTGCAGAAAGGAAAAACAGAGCGTTGGTGGAGTGTTCCCAAAGTATGATTAAAGGTAAGAATATCTCCAATGGTTTTTGGGTTGACGCCATTAGTATTGTTGTTTATTTAAAGAACATAAGTCTAACAGGGAATATTTTTCTCAAGACACCATTCGAAGCCTTGAATGGTTTTAAACCAACAATGCATCATTTGAGGGTATTTAGGTGTAAGGTCTTTACACATATTCAAAGGAAGAATAGAAAAAAGTTCGATGCTAAAGCCATTGAATGTATTTTTGTAGGATATTGTTCAGAATTTAAATCATATAAAATGTGTGATCCATCTACTCACAAAGTATTTGCGAGTAGAGGTGTAATTTTCCATGAACAGATAGATGAAAGAAACAAGAGCATCAACAATGAAAGATGGTGCATCCTTCCTAAAGTTGAAAACAATAAAGAAGCAGAGAACAGTTAGGAACAGAAGCTTGAGGAAGAATCTAGTGATATGGATACTACCAACAGTGAGAGTTCACCTGGAGTTGGAAAAATACTAGAGAACAGGGATGAAAACAATGAAGTGCCAAGGAGATCTACTCAGCGGATTCACCTACCTTATAGGTATAAGGATTATGCCCTCATGAGTAGTATTTTGAATGTCACAAAACCCGTGAGTTTTGATGAAGCTAATGAACATGAAGAATCGAAAAAAGCAATGAAGTATGAGTATGAATCTATAATTAAAAACAGAACTTTGGAATTCACTGAATTGCCTAAAGATAAAGATTCCATTGAATGTAAATGGTTATACAAACCCAAGTTTAAAGCAGATGACATTATAGATAAATATAAATCTAGATTGGTGGCAAAAGGGAACTCGCAAAAAGAGGGTATTCACTATGCAGAAACATTTGGACCCCTTTCTAAATTAAATACTATTAGATTGTTAATTTCATTACAAAGTACCATTGGAACTTGCACCAATTAGATGTAAAATATGTTTCTCTGAATTGTGATTTAAAGGAGGAGGTATATTCGACACAACTAGAAGGGTTTGTGAAAAAGGGGCAAGAACATTTAGTTTGCAGATTAAAGAAATTTTTGTATGGGTTGAAGCAAACACCCAAGTCGTGGTATGAGAAGATATATCCCTTCTTTCTCCAATAGGTTTTTATGAGTAGTCAAAGCGATCCAAATCTGTATACCAAATTTGACGCAAAGGGGCATGTTGTATTGTTTCCTTGCATGATGATGATTTAATTATTATAGGGAATTTTGATCAACTAATTAATGGAATTAAGGTGTACATGTCACAAGTATTTGGGATGAAATATCTTGGTGAGTTACACTATTGTCTAGGTATTGGAAGTTTGGAGAGATGTTGATCAAACTTTTGTCTTTCAGGATATGTCAGAGAATTGGTTAAAAAGTTTAATATGGATCAATGTAAAGTTGTTTTTATTCGAATGCAACAAAATGTGAAACTTCATATTGATGATGGCTCAAAGGAGTTAGAGGGTACAATGTATAAAGAACTGGTGGGAAGTTTGAATTATCTTACTACAACTAGCCCTGACATACCATACTTTGCTAGTGTGTTAAATCAGTTTATGGAGAGACATGTAGAAAGCCATTGGAAAACAATGAGAAGTGTGCTCAAGTATCTTAAAGGAATAGTGAATTTTGGTATTAAGTATACTGATTCATTTGATGTTGAGTTGACAAGTTACTCAGATTCAAATTGAGTTGCTAATCTTGATGACAGGAGATCTACTATAAGTTATGCTTTTAGTATTAGATCTAGGATTGTTACATAGGGTAGCAAGGACCAACCTACTGTATTTTTTCCATCCAATAAGGCAAAATATAAAGTTGCGTTCAACAACTTGTGAAGTTGTTTGGTTGAAGAAAGTTCCTCAAGATGTTAGAGAAGAACAAAAAAAAGCTACAATGATTAAATGTGATAACCAGAGTTCAACCAAGTTGGCAAATAGTCCAATTTATCATGTAAGAACAAAGCATGTTGATACTAAGTTTCATTTTGTAAGAGGAGACATTAAAATAGTGGATAAAGTATTGTTTAAATTGTTTTTTTTGCTTTTTTTTTAAGGATTTAGATCCTATTTTCTAAGAGTTTGTTTTGTATCTGAATGTATTTGTATAAGATATGTAATCTTGTTTTGATTTTATTAAAGCCTCAAGTTCACTTGTCAAATTTCATTTTGAAAAGCCTTAAAAAGTATGGTATGTAAATAATGTATAAGATTTGAAATATATATATATATATATATATATATATATATATATATATATAATCCCTCACATTTATCAATCATGGTTTAATCACATAATTATTGAATTTAAATTCATCAATTCATTTAAAAATAATAATTGAAAAACATTATATATATAATACAATCAAAATATTATTAAAAAAATCATATTAATAAATAGAAATTATTCATTTTAAATAAAAATATTTTTAAGAAATTAAAAACAATCATTTACATACAAACTTCTTATCAACATTCTACTACCACTACTATATACAACCATGATCAGTAACTTCTTACCCAGAATTATCATTTATTTTGAGAATAATTCTGGAACTCAAATATAAACTTACCATAAATACAAATTGAAAACTATTTAAAATACAATAAATGATACTCTTAAAAACTATTTAAAATACAATAAATGATACTCTTAAAATAAATGATAATTTTGGAAATCAAATATAAACTTACCATAAATACAAATTGAATTTTAAATTTATATTTTTTGTCATTTTAAATTTGTATTTTTATAATACAAAATTTTCATTATAAAAAATAAAAAAATACACAAAAATAAAAAAAAACACACAGAACACAAATTTAACTATAATAGTTAAATATAGTTGTAGAAAAAACAATGCATAATTTACCTAATAATGAAAAAAATACACACAACTTCTATTTAACTATTTAAATATAGTTATAGAAAAGAAAAAAATACACACAACCACCTATATAGTATTTAAGTATAGTTGTAGAAAAAGCAATGCATAATTTACCTAATAATGAAAAAAATATACACAACTTCTATTTAACTATTAAAAAAGAAAAAAAATACACAACTTATATAGTATTTAAGTATAGTTGTAGAAAAAGCAACGCATAATTTACCTAATGGAAAAAAAAACACACAACTTAAATAACGAAAAAAAACACAACTATAGCTATAGCTAAAACAATGCATAATTTAATGTGATCGATGATGAAAAGTTATATAACTAATTCATAATGCATAATTTACCTAATAATGTTTAAGGTGGTCGATGATGAAAAGTTATATTACTAATTCATAATGTGATGAATAATTGACCATTTAACTATACATTATTATACATTGTACATTATGAATAATTGATTATTTTTTCGATCTAATTTCGTTTTAGATCAAAATTTACGAAATTCCGTCGCGGAAACTCCAAAAAAAAATTGGATCAAATTTCTCTTTACCTCAAAATTTATGAAATTCCATCTAATTTCTCTTTACTTCGAAATTTACGAAATTCCGTCACGAAAACTCCAAAAAACAATTGATTACTTTTTCGATCTAATTTCTCTTTACCTCAAAATTTACGAAATTCCATCACGGAAACCAAAAAAGGAATGCATAATTAATTAAAAAACAACAACAACAACAAAATTATTAAAAAAGCAAGGAAACTCCAAAAAAAAATTCGCGACTCCAATAAAAGTAATGCATAATTTAAAAAAAAAAACAACGAAAAATATTTAAACAACGAAAAAATATTATTAAAAACAAAAACATAATAATAAAAACAATAAGAACAAAAAGAACTTAAAAAACAATTAAAACAAAAAAAACAAACATAATAGAAAAACACAATGAAAACGAAAAAACATAACTGATATAATGTGGTGGTGGATGATGAAAAGTTATATTACCAATTCATTATGTGATGAATAATTGACTAGCATTGCAGATAAGTTGTATTACTGATGTATAATATACTAAACAATGAAAAATGATTAGCATTGTCCATTCAAACCCATGTTCTTGAATACAAATATCAGTAAATATCATGATTGAAGTATCAAACAAATATCAATAAATACATAACATCAAACAGATACATTACAATAAATACATAACATCAAACAAATACATTACATTGGAGGTTTTAATTGAAGTATGCAACATGTATCGGTAAATGCATTACATTGCACGTTTTTGTTTTCTTTATATCACGAGATACCATTTAGATGCAGAACTGTGGGAAATCAGAAATATCATATAGATACGGCACTGTGAGAAGGAAATACCATTTAGATGCAGAACTGTGAGAAATCAAGACATATCATAGAGATACGGCAGTGTGAGAAATCAAGGGATACCATATAGATACAGCACTGTGAGAAATCAACTGTCAAATTAGTATCTAGGAAGAGATGTCATTTCAGAAACTCAATTTCAAATAAAAAATTGGAAACCTAAGATTTGCATTACAACAGTCTTACACAAACACTGCACATGGTTTGAATGAACACTCATGGTCAGAATAATTCATATATATACATTATTTCTACCCGAAATTTCAAATCCAAAATTTGAATACAGCACAGTCCTTTCACAAAGACACTGCACATGGTTGTAATCTTCCAAACAATTAAAAGCTTAAAACCAGACCAGACCAAACCAAACCAAAATGTTTTTGACGAATCTGCCAGAATTTAAGACATGAAAGCTGTGAATATTAGGATCTGGAATGGCCGTTTGCCAAACTCAAGTGACTGATCAGCAATGCCTTCTTTCAATTCGGCCCCAGCAATGCCTTCAATTCGGCCTCGGAAGTTTCAGCAATTTGCTTTACTTCTCTGGTGACCTCGGCCACCTTATCCAAGATTTCCTTCATTATTGGTACGTAGACAAGCCTGTCTTCCCCAACTGAGTGGGTGTGGCCTACCTCCATCTCATCTTCCTCATGCTGCTCGCCCCATGCCTGCTTCCAGAGCTTATACAGTTTCTTCTCATGCGAGCTCTTGTAAGCAAGAGCATCTTCTTTAATACCTCCCTGACAAATCTTGGTCTTCAGGGATCGATACCTCCTCCTCATGTTCTTCACCTTATCATACAGCTGGGGACTACTTGCCTTGCGGGACAATGAATTATTAATCTTTTCAAAAACCTTTGAAAATTCCAGCCCCTTCTTTGCACTCTCCAGGAAGTAATGCATGATGACGTTCTCATCGTTTTTGGTCCACACACGGGCTGCCTTCTTCTGGTGGGAATCCTTTGCAGAAGGAGTCACCTTGGGGACGGGGGCCGGGAAAGGGTTTGAAACCGGGACTTCTTCTTTAGCGGCTTTCTTTCGCTTGGACGACGTTTTCTTGTTCTGCTCTGCCTTCCTTTCATCATCTTCGGCGGGCTTCTTTTCCTTGGACGCCGACGGCTTATTCGGCTGGGGCTGCTCTTCGGCAAAAGCATCATCTTTGGTTCTTTTTGCGGCTACGCCATTCTTGGGCTGCGAAGCAGAGGGGTTATTAGGGTTCGTCTGCGAGAGGGTGCTCTGATTTCGAACTGCGGACCTGTCCGAGGAGTTTGGATTCTTCTTAGCCGAAGGCACAGCTGCGGGCTTCTCCGCTGATGGGAGGGTGCTCACCTCCTCCTGTTCGGAGTGAGACGAGGAGGTAGTCGTTGAGGAAGAGTACTGGCGTTGGGAAGGGTTTACATTTGCCTGGAATCTCTGGTCCTCTGAATCGCAGTCGCTGCTGCCGCCGCCACCTGCGTGAGGTGATTCACACTGGCCATTTGAATAGAACGCCATCGCTTCAGAAAAAGCGAATGGCAGCTCAAGCAAAATACATAAAAAAGCGTTCCGTAATAAAAACCCAACCTAATACAAATTCCAAAACCCTGGAATCGCATTGCGTGGCCGCGTGGTACTGTAATAAAGATTCAACCGAAAAGACAAATTCCAAAACCCTGTAATTGCATTGCGTGGCTGGGTGGTACTGGTAAGTGGCCCTTGGGATTACGATGGTACGTTGCCGGCTTCCAAATCTTCAAAATGACAACTGTCAGAGCGGAGCCGCGGAACTTATTATTAAGCATGGGGAAACTAAGAATTAATTCCCGAACATTAATTATGTCCTCTACAGACCTGAGCCGTAGTCTGAAACAACGCGGAGCCGCGGAACTTATTATTAAGCATGGGGAAACTAAGAATTAATTCCCGAACATTAATTATGTCCTATACAGACCTGAGCCGTATTCTGAAAAAACTCACAGAATAATGTAGAAATTCAATTTTGGCAAAGATTTTTAAAAATGAATTATTGTAGTTAAATTTCAATTAGTATTTTAATTAAATTTCAATATTTTGAATATTTTAAAAATTTTAAGCCTTTGATAATGTTAAATCCATTTTTATTATAAAAATACAATCCAAATATTCTAATTACCTGATTTTTGAAATTTATTTTATCAAATTCATGAAAAAAAAAATACCACCCAAAACCTATTCTGTTGCATCGCATGGGTAGACAACTCCCAGACCTGATTGGCGCTATTAATTTTATACTCGGCAAATCTGGCCGATTGTTTGATGAAACCATCAAATCTTTTTGCAGAACGCATATTAATTATTTCATAACCCGCCGGCGCGGCCTCCGATATTCCCACTTCGAAAAGCCATAATGCAAAACCTGTTAAATCAGTTACCGTCTTTATTTCAATGAAAAGCGCCCATTTTCCGTAATGATTACCTTAAAAATAGCGTACCACAATTATCGTCGAATATGGTGGTGTCATGGAGTAGGTCCATACTTGAAACACGTGTTGTATGAAATCCCTCACAGTTGGATGATGTTCCACGTTTCAGTTATAGTTTTTAGAAAGTGAGTGGCTTCCGTCAGATTTGGACGATGGTCGAGCGTTTTAGTTATAGTTTTGGGCAAACAATTTTCTTTAAATGTTTTGGATATTTATGTTTTGCGTAATATGTTTAAAATTTTGTTGTGATATTTTGATAATAAATTAATTTTTTATTTACAGAAGTTTTATTTTAAAAAAAAATTAATTATATAGTTATATTAAAAAAATATCAGAACACAAATGATTTATCAAATCTTGAATCTTGATTTGAAATTGCATGGAATATTCATAATATAATTTCCATAAATCTGAAATCAAATGTTTTTGATCGAAATATATCATAGTATTTGTATATATATGAAATATGACTAAGGAGATCTTATGACACATAGAACATGCCATAGTATTTGTATATGTGAAATATGACTAAGGAGATCTTATGAGACATAGAACAAGAAGTTATTTTAACATTCACCGGGCTAAAGATAGCCTATGGAACATATTGCTTCTCTATTTGGCTATTGTATTCGACCTTGTTCCTATGAAGTTTCCAAATAAACTCTCTCAACTTCTCGCTGAATAGATTATCCCAAGAGTTAGCTGCCAAAATATCTTTGAAGGTCTCACATTCTAAAATGAAATGTTTTTATGTTTCCACTTTTACGGAAGAGCAAAAAATACACACTCTTTCCTTCCACACTTATTTTGGTCTTTTCCAGTGCCCTATTTCACAATAAATTTGATGAGAATTAATCGAATTAGTCCTTAATTGAGCAATAAGAATTTTAGCTCTCCAAGAAATATTGGCCCTCTTTTTGTTGATGATTAATAGTGGGATTAAACTCTTCAATATAATATTTTTTCTTTCTCCCTAGCTCCTCCTCCCAAGTACATTTGTCGAACTTATCCATAACAAATGTTTTTATCTCTTTATTATTTGGGGGACACATGTTCAAGCAAATGCCCAATTTACTAAACCATTTGTAATTTTGAGGTAGCCAAGTCTTCTTTCTTTTGCACAATATGTCATTAACCACAACCTTAGGAGCATCTCATTAACGTGAAGGGAGCTCTACGCGAATGGTTCATGAGGCACAATACTTGCTAATCTTTGCAAATGGGGTAGCATGCTAAGTGGGCTTGACCTCCTAGGAAGTCCTAGTTACAAGGTGCAAGCCCTGGAAGTGATGATTGACGCTATGTGATTCATTTCACTAGTTTCAATCACACTTCTTCACTCGTGTAAACATAGCCCGATGCAATGAGTGCTAAGTGGACTATTCAAAAATCATGAGAAATTAGTTATATACGACTACCTCTCATGGAAATGGTCATACATGAATGACTTACTTAACTGTAACAACTGAATTTGACATTAACTAGTTGTTAACTAGTAATTTGGCATTTTAGTTATTATTATTTTTTTTAAAGAAGACTAAGACAATAATCATTTCTGGAGAAGTTATTTATTTTATTATTTGGAAACAAAATTGGTTATGGAAAGTGATTCCATAAAAAGTAAAAAAGTTGATGGTAAAAGTATTCCAAGAGCTGAAAAGGTGGTTGGACAGTTTGAACAGTGACCTGCTCCTCTGAGGATAAGAGACTGATCTCAATGAGGAATAGGAGTTCTGTTCAGAGACTGAGGAAGAAAGTGAGAAAGTTTCCTGAGCTGGTAGAGACCAGTGGAAAGCACTCAGTGTTCCTGAAATTTTCTGGTACTGACTGGACTTGGGGTCCTGAGGTCACAATAGAAAACACTGTCAACATGTAACTTTCAGGTGTGGAGCACAGTGGAAAGAGAAAGACGTAATTGCCTCTCTTGAAGGTTGGGTGGACATCAGCAACAAACTGTACATTCAGATAAGTATCTGAGTATTCAGTAAACTTAAACAAGAACTGATTTTATTAAAAATATTAACAGGAAATGTACTTCTTTAGAAACAAGGACAGTAAATTATTTTATGAAAGTATTTGTTGAATGAGATTGAGTTCTGTGTACCTTTATGATTAAATCATGTTATTTATAGGTTTGGTGAAATATCTGTGAAATAATTTACCGAGTAACCTGAGTTGGTTTCTTGTGAGAAAAAAAGGGCATTATTACTGTATGAAGAGCAGAATTTAGTCGTCCCTAGAGTAAAGACAATAATCTATTGCTATATATATATATATATATATGGATGGAAGCAAAATTAGGGTAACAGTGACAAAAAGAATACAGTAGATTACTTTAATGTATAGATACAGTGATATTATACTATTAAAGAAAGCGATAGGAAATTCCAGAATCAACTACTTTACATGGAACAAAAACTATTGTGATATGGAAGTAGAAATATCAAGTAAAGGAACTATAAGTTGTTGAATAAGTCTTATAATAGTAAAACTCGCAACAGATAGCTGAACGTTATACTAAAAATGGTGGAGAGAATTGTCGGTTCTAGACCCGAGGTATCCAGAACACGTCATTCTTTTTTGATATAACTATACACAGACAGACTTTGGAAGTAGTCCGGTCACCATATCGAAGTATAGAGAACCTGTGATATTAAAACTTCCAGAGAATAATTATACAGAGGTAAAGAAAAAAACGTTTCTAGAATCCATACTGCAAGCTAGTAAAACACACACTGTATCCAAATAATGTAGTAAACGTATTCTTTCGAAAAAATACTTGCAAAGAATTAGTGAAATATCCGATTCAGCAAAAACCATATTAGACAAGAAATTATTCAGTAAATTGATAAATAGATAACCAAGGTAAATACTGTTTCCAAAATCTAAACAATTATTATATGAATACAATTATAAACTGCATGGAATAAACTCAGTGAAAATCTTTGAAGTTCAAAAACAATCAACGTTCAGAACTCATATTAAAACATAAAGGTTCGGAAAAAACACAACTAAGAACCGACAGGAATGTTCAAATGAAACCCGCTTGAACAAGCGGTATTGAAGATGGAAATTGATTAACTATGAATAATTTACAAAATCCATAAGAAGAAACCACCAATTCCGGCTCTCATGAGCTAGCCGAGAATCACAAAAAACTTATGTAATGGTGCTAAAATATTTACAGCCAATAACCCTAACTGTAACTCAAACTAAGACACCGACGAGCTTGCAGACAAGCGAAAATTCGACGGATGGGTACCTGTATGAATAGGGAGAAGAGGTCGTTAACCGGGACACCATAGTCAAGTTGATGGACAATCCTTGTTCGGTATTAGTAGGGTACCTGCAAAACCGAGAAACATGAACCATAAGTCTTGGTAAGTGTAGAGCTAACCGGGTTAAAAACTCGAATGTAAATCAAAGAGCAGGTAACATATAACTATAATCACCTGACAGTAATGGAAAACTCCAAGAATGTTTCCGACCGCCAACTAGAGGAGAATGAAATTGATAGCAGAAGGTGAGGGTTAGATAATCATAAACCAAGTGCATAAAAATATAAATTAAAGATCGAAAAAATAGTGACTGGATTGAAAACCTCGTATTGTGCCAAAAATGAAATTTACCTGTGTTTTGGAAGATGGATAGACCGGTACGTCTGTGCGAGCGTAGCGACCAGAAGGATTACACCAGACTTCTGAACTTGCTTAAACAATACTCTGTTCCCAGTCATGAAAACAGTGCAGAGAGAGTTACCCAAAAACTCCACCATTGAAATGGGCGCAGAGATAACTCCCAATAACAGTTAAATCAAAACAGAAGAAGTAATCCTGGGTATGTAACCCCATTAATGAGAAACCCCATGACTATGTAAAGAGGTGACAAAGCTCAGCGAGGGTCGCAGAGCAGAAACATCGCACAGCCAGAGGAGAAACAATGGGAAAAGCGGTTAGGGTTATAGGTTATACCTAAACCCTTCCCGCCAAAGATTCCCACCGTTGATCACAAAGGGATCGGATGGAGAGAAGTATGGCAAGTGGCAATCGAAAATTACAAGAAGAAACCCATAAAAATCAAAATTCCGATACTGAAAAATTAATTGCCAGTACTTCTCAAGATTTAGTTGGTACAAAAAGTAAATTCGACATTGGATATGCATGTGATGACAATGGTGGAATTAGTACCAAGGTTAGAGCAATTAGACCATGTAAAAATGCCAACGTATCAATATTAATGAGGGTCAGTGTTTCAAATATTATAAATAAATGCGAAAACACAAATAAGGTTTTTTCATATGTAGAGAAATGTTGTATTGTTAATACATCATATAATGAAAGGTTTATGATAATGCTAATCATTTGGAAAATATAACATATAATGAAGGGTATATAATTATACCAATCATTTGGTAGAAAGTAAATTTTTTTTTTTTGGTGTTACATTAATGTAATTGAATCCCAAAAAATGATATTTAATATAATGCACTGCGAAAAACCCCTCAATACTTAAATTAATATATAACTCAAACATTTATACATTTAAAAAGCATGGAATAAGAATTTTAAACATGGATATTTACAATGGAGATTACAATGGAGATTCTTAATTTCCAAATTGGCTTGGTTACAATATTGTGGGCCAACACTATGACTTATGAGTACACCATGTCCAAAAAAATATAAATCACTTCATATGATGCTTGTTTATACGACTTTCTTTTAATTAATCAATTTAATTAAAAAAGAAAACATGTCATAGAGACAAATCTCAACCTTTGATTAGTGTGTATGAGTATTCTAAAATATTTCGTGACAGTTAACTCTTTGTCATCCACCAAATAATTATTGATAATTACATTAAAATTCTAGAAAGCATGTTCCAAAATAAACATGTTTATGAACTTAATTAAAAGATATAATATATATATATATATATATATATATATATATATATATAACATAATTATGATTTATTTTTCAAAATAAAAATCACAATCTTACTTATATTTATAAATATATGAATTAAAATATAATATACAACTTAAAATAAAATAACTTTTCAATATATATAAATACAATATTTTATAATAATGTTTAATTTAAAATAAAAAATATATTAAATACAATTTTTAATTATAAAATAAAATTTCAATATACATTGTTAATTAAATAGATAAAATATTTATAAAAAAATTTAAATTAAAATAGAAAACGTATTAAATAAACTTTACAATTATAATTAAGTAATTTTATTTATTTATTCTAATTTAAAATTCTAGTTTTTTACTCGTATTCATTAAGAACAAGACCATGATATACTACAATATAGTATATTTTCATCACTCAACTTAGAGTTGCATAGTCTTATTGCACTGTGGTCTTCACATATAGTCTTCAGCCTTCTGCAGCGGTTTTCAGTCTTCTGCGACTTGCAGTCTTCAGCTTTCGGTCTTCTGTTGTTGGTCGAGTGATATTATAACTCTACTGTCAGTTGGGTGATATCTAAACTCTGTGGTTGGTAACTCTGCGTTATGTGGTTGATATATAAACAATTTGGTCAGTTTGTGGTGGCTCAGTGACGTCGGTTGATCTATAAACCCTACGGATATGATATCTATGGTATGAGTTCGCGTTAGTTGGTCCAGTTCGGATTAATTTCAAGCTGCAATACCTTGATCCCTATTTGGTATGACCCTCTGACGAAGGAACGAAGCAAAGTGGGATTCAGTTTGAAATTAGCAGAGTTCTCTCCCCAGGGACGTTCCCTAAGAAGTATATATCGTACTGTTTTTTTCACATTGCCATTGACCTGGAGAGATTTGATGTTGAAGAAGCGCAATACATAGAAGAAGCAAAATCTCTATCTGCCAAGAATACAACCTCTAAGCCACAGGCATCCTGGTTTAGTTCCGATGATTTGAAGATCTCTCACATTATATTCACCAGGTGTGGAGATATCTTCTGCTCCATTAAACAGGGTTCACATATCTTCTGAATTAGGGGTTCGCAAGTATGGCTCCCAGTTTCGCAAAGATAATTTTCAGCCTAGTTTCATCCGCCTCTGAGAGTCAAGCTCCTGCCCATATTGTCAGTGAAGCCCCAGCTCCCACTGTGCAGGTGGTCAAGGCCTCACTGGATGAGGCCTTGAAGTTTTCTGAAAGTGCCTTAATCTGTCGGTTTAATGGCTTTTGACCGCGGCTGACAAATCTCCACAATTGGATCTCGAAGGTATGGAAGCCTATTATTTTCGATGAAATTAATATCTACCCCTGTGCTAAGGGTTTCTTTATAGTAGATTTTGAAAACTCTGAAAGAAGACAACGCATTTTAGATTATGGCCCTTGGTTTTGGGAAAAATTGGGCCTATTCATGAAGCCATGGAACCCATCATTCGATCCCTCAACAACAGTCATGACCTCAACACCAATTTGAGTCAGATTGCCAAACCTACCTTTGCATCTCTGGAATCTCTCCTCGCTAAAATCCATTGGAAATTCGATTGGGAAATTTTACTGCAGGTGCCCAAAAACAAAGGAATATGTCAAAACCACCTATGTACGCATCTGTGTAGAAATGGACTTCAGCGTTGGATTCCCTACTGAAATAATCCTAACAAGCAAAGATTATGTATGGAACCAGAAACTTGACTATGAAAGTGTCCTCTTCAGATGTCGATCCTGCTTTGAGACAGACCATCTAGCCAAAAATTGCCCAAAATTCTCTTAGAAAAATTTTGCTAGAAAGAATCACCATAGATCTACATGGTGGGAAGGAGCCCAAAAGGAACATTATACTGTCATCAAAGAATAATACTCTCTAGAAAACTCTGAATCGCAAGAAATCAGGGAAGAAATAAACAACCCTCAAGACAAGCAGGGGGAAAGCCCCACCCAACAAAAAAAAACGAACTCGACAGCCCCTCAAACACCAACAATTATGAGGATTCAAATACCACACAAAATAAATCTTCGTTTAGCAGCAAAGCAGATCTCCTAGATCCCGAAGATAAGATACCAGTGGCCCAAGAATCAGAAGAGATGAATGATGTGCAAGATAAAGGAAGTTGAAAGACTGTAGAGAAAAAAAAGAAAGCTACAACACCAATCTCACCAAGAAAGACGAGAAGCCAAACAATTAAGAACTAAGAAAATTATAGGTCCGATAGACCAAATTTAGTCTCAATAGACGTTAACCATCATCATCATCATCATAAATTTTCCACCATAAAAAATGCAATTCAAACACTCCAACTATTTTTTGAATTATTTTTTTACCGGATTCCACCAAAAAAATTTGTGGTCCGTAGACAACTCCCATTTTATAAGACAATACATATGATGCATTTAAAAACGTCGTACTAAAAAAAACCCACAGAATGACTCAGAAATTCCGGTAATATTATGAAAGATTTCGGCAAAGATTTTTGAAAACCTGAGTTATAGTCATTAAACTTCAGTATTTTGGGTGCCCTACGGTTTTTGATGGTGCTGAATCCATTTCCACCATAAAAAATGCAATTCAAACACTCCAACTACCTAATTTTTTGAAAAAAAAATTACCAAATTCGGGCAAAAAACTGCAGTCGAAACTATTCTATTGCATTAATAAACAACTTCGTGAAAACCATTCTTATATCTATAATTAATGTTTATAATTAATAACTAAATATTTTATATTTCAAATTATATAAATTTGAAAATATATTAATATCATTTTCGGAAAAACTTCAACCCTAACATAAGTCATACACATTTCAATGCACATCACAAAAAACGACGAAGGAAATATTTTAACAGTATAAAATGGTCTATGACGGGCAAAATGCCCCTTAAATTCCAATTCCAGATGTTGGCCCAGTTTTTTTTGGGTGTTTTCCGAATCCAATGGGAAGGAAATGGCCAGCTTCAAAATTCGAATTACTTTGGTTTATTAATTATCACCTCAATTCATAATATCGTAAGAGTTTTGGAACATGGAAACATAGTTCCACCGTAGATATTTTCTAGGAGTCATTTGATTATATTGAATTTAAAGAAATTTTAAATTCATTTCATATAAGTGTTTATACATATTTGATAAGATAGTTAATGGAAAGACAATTTTCCAAAATTAATCTTTCGACGTAATGGAATGATAAAGAAGAATTTCTTAAATTGCATTGTATTATCGTTGCTTTAGAGGACTTCTCCCTCGCTATATGTGAACATGATGGTATTGATTGGCATTAATAGCGAGCAAATGTGTGGGGTGGTCGACATTTGGAGACAGTTTCCATCCTATGATTGATTGGCATAATGGTTAAATCTAATGTCTTAGATAAATGAGATTGGTTTAATGAAAGGTGGTGGTGCAGGATGGCTACATTTGGTTAGTGGTGTAGGATTGGTTTAATGAAAAGTGGTGGTGAGGATGGCTACATTTGGAGACAATTTGTACCCAACAATTGATTGGTATAATGGTTAAGTGCAATGTCTTTAGATGAACAAGATTGGTTTAATGAAAGATAGTGGTGAAGGATGGCTACATCGGGTAAGTTGTGACGACTTTATGCATGCTTCATTGCATTTCATGGGAATAGTACGAGCAATGGATGTGCTCAAGGCCGAAGATATGTTGGCATTCTTGGATCTTGGGGCTAATATCTAGGAACCATGAATGTTGAGAGAGGAGGGGAGGAGCATATACATCTTCCAAGCAACTAATCACAATAACATAACAATTCCCACACTAATAAAAAAGATAACTTTAATAATTGAAAAGAAAACCCTTTAACAACTGCATTGTGGAGAACCAATATGTCATTTTGCAAGGTGAGGCTTTGTAACACCCTGTCCCACATTTATCCAAGTTAACCAATTCACTGGAGTAAACAAGTTACGAGAGGCTACTATGAGGTGATTCAAATCTCCATGTACAATTAAGGAGGTGGAACCAACAAAACAAAACCAACCCGGCCTTCCTCAGGAGCTACAGACCCTTCAGGAGGCAACCAACCCTTTCAAGTGCTTAACCCATGAGACAACTTGTCATTTTGCTTATATGGAATCTCAACCGCTCCCAGGACAAGCCATACATGCGATTGATAATTTCCAGTCGCTCCCATAGCAAGGCATGCCAACAACTGTGGCCTTTCTCAGGAAGATCTAAGCCAACGACCCCAGATTCCGAGCCACTTTTTCAGGGCCACGACTCAAGCCATTGCCCAAAACTTCATGAAACTTTCAAAAATGATATGTAACCATGAAATCAAGCTACTAATACAAACATTTGATCAAGGACTTGACCGAGCCCCTACTAGCCATGACAGGCATTTCGTCAAACATGCCACAAATATGTAATCTACAGGTCATAACATCAGATTTGAGCATAGGGGTCTCATACTTATCTGAGATTCACAAAAAAGCATTGATGTCTTATGAAAATAATTGCATTATCATCTATTAGGTCATATATTCGTTGTTCATTTATTTTCTAATCAGAACATGATGAGAGCCATACATCAAGTCCATCATAAAACATACTCATAACCAACATATAACCAACAGAAATAACAAGGATATAACAACCATGAAAACCACATATGAATAAGTACATTTACACATGAAATACCAAAGGAGAAGGAGCTCATATTAGAGAATGCATAAGCCAACCAAGTCAGGGACTTCCACGAACCACCCAACCATAAATTAGGCTAAACCAAATCTTTCTTTCAGCCAATCACCTGCGTGCCATATTCTAAGCATGAATATGGGACTCATAACATAACCAACGAGGGCTTCCTCAGGTTTCACCTTATATCCCACCAAGGGATTCCTAGGCCCGAAACCCTCATCAGTACAACCAGGGTTTAGCACAATCCCACCAAATCACTAGGCCTAAGCAAGCATGGATGCCTTCAGATCTCTCCACCTAAACCGTGAGGAATTTGTATGTCTCCAGTGTCCAGGATTTACCATATATCCCTCCATTCACCAGTCGAGGATTCTTATGCCTAATCGAGACTTCGCCCTCTAGGCTTTATCGTATATCCTTCCATTCACTTTTCGAGGATTCCTAGGCCTAATCAAGGGAATACAACTCTAAGCTTTACAATATATCATGTCATTCACTAGTCGCAGATTCCTAGGCCCACCGAGGTACACACAATTTGGCTTTATCATAATCCCACCTTCACTGGTACATGGATTCATAGGCCTTGTGTTCTTCTCCAGAGACCACCCCGCTCAGTTTCGAAACCATCTCGCAATCCATCTCAACCAAGTAAAAGAGAACCCCATCAGACCATGGCTATCTGGAAATGGCAAGGCAAGGTTGAATAACACTATCACACCTGAAAAAATCCATGCCAGTCACAATAGGAGAACCAAGAACACACATGCATACCAAAACTAGCAAGGAATCATACATGCAACTCAATACCTGCAAGCAATCCCACCATAGTCGCTTGATCATGATCTTCCTTGCTTAATCTTTGCTTCATCTTGCTCTCTTGTCCCTCCTTTGTCTTCTTTCCTCCAATTTTGGATTACTCCAAGAATGCTCTAAGTGTCTAAGACTATGAGAGAGAGTAGGGTAGAGAGAGATAAATCCATAACTGAACTGACAAAAGGTACCAACTGGTCCTCAAAATCCCTTTTATTAATGAGGCATCTATTTTCTTCATTTTCTATTATTTTCCTTCATTTTTCTCCTCGCATGAAACTTGTGACCTTTCACCTTCATTTTCTCCTAATTTCCATTATTTTCATCAATAAAATTCCAAATGATGCCTCATGCCTTTCCCATGTCTTTGTCTTCGCTTTTGTCAATTTCCTTAGCCATAAGTGTTCCATGACCTTGGTTATTATTTTTTGTATTTATTAACTTCATTACATGGAATTTTTAACATTGTTGT
Source organism: Pinus albicaulis (assembly GCA_034641835.2). Lineage (NCBI taxonomy): Eukaryota > Viridiplantae > Streptophyta > Pinopsida > Pinales > Pinaceae > Pinus > Pinus albicaulis. The sequence continues at coordinate 446,529,390 of CM076578.1, forward strand.
TACAGAGCCCTCCTCCTTGGGGGAACATTGTCCTTGGTGTTCAATGACACCTATAACCAATAAGACTCCTGAAAGCAAAACATACTTCCCATGGAGATTTATAACTTAGCTTGATGTAGTATTTACAATGATCAACCTACCGAGAAGCAAACCAACATGAAAAACATAACATGACAAAAAAAATGACATGACACCCATATTGCTTATTGTAGATTTATAACACATCTCATGGCGATATTTACATTCATATACATATATGCATATACCGAAACATATGCCAAAAACATTCGCTCAACCAGTGAATAGAGAAGGATACATAGCCCACATATGATCTGTCATCTCTCACATCGGGCCCAAAGTGCTTCCACTACACTTTAACCTGCTCGATTGCTCAATTCCAGAGCATGAGCATCTTTCTCTACAAAATACACTACGATTTCAACTGGAGTTCTTCTTCTAGCTCCACCTGCAATATAGACCATTTAATCACATGATCAACATATTTAACATACTCCTTAAGCAATGACACATGGATTACATCATGGACTTTCACTATCGGAGGAAGTGCAAGTCGATAGGTTACTGGTCTAATCCTTTCAATAATCTTGAAAGGTCCACAAAACTAAGGTGCCAGCTTGGCACATGATCCAATCCTCAAGGAGCTCTTCTTGGGTTTGATGTGCAAGTACATATGTTCCCTAACGTGAAACTCCTTAAACACCATGTTCTAATTTGCATAACATTTATGTTTGTCCTATGCTTCTTTCATAGTGTTTGGTCAATTTAGTGTGTCCTAAATTGCTACATTAATTTGTCAATCCGGGATTCGTAAGCTGACGAAGTGTGGCGCACTATATGTGCAAGATAACCTATCTCTTACTTTTTGTCGTTTTTGGGTTTTTTTATTTATCTTGGGGGTATCTTGGTTGGTTTCCTAATGTGAGATGGAAATTCTAAAAGACAAGTATGGATATAAATGTTCAAGGCAATGATGTCCTTTATAATGATTTCCCAAACTTCAAACTTCAAAAGGGTTTTAAAACATACAATGACAAAATTAATTTCTAAAAGAAAATGAAAATGTGCCACTGTACTAGTCAAACAAACAATGAACTATTGATCATGAAACCCATTACCCTTGCTGCTGTCTAAATACAAAAGAAACTGTGCTCAAAGAAATCCAAGAATTGCAAGCAAAGTAAAGCTAAAATCAAAATACATCAACTCATATTCTGACCCCTCACCATTAGTCTCGCTATGGCTTTCGGAGGTAATCATAAACAACTTGAGCAATCTGATATCTAATTTGCAGAAAAATAAACTAATATCAAATTACACACTCATATTTCAATCCCTCACCATTAGTCTCGCTATGGCTTTCGGAGGTAACTGATCATGACATGAGAAATTTAATATCTAACTTGCAGAAAAATAAACTAATATCAAACTACACACTCATACTTCAATCCCTCACCATTAGTCTCGCTATGGTTTTCGGAGGTAATTGATAATGACATGAATAATTTAATATGTAATCTAACTAATAAAGCAAATGTACAAAACTGAAATAAATAAAACAGTGCTGGAATTAAAAGCTAAGAAAAATGAATCAGCAAAAGGACAAGACTGATTCCATGTCATTTTTCATTGTAAAACTATGTGCAAATTCCCGGGCTGCCTACAGTAATCTGGAACAAAGACACTGATCAGTTAACAGCAGTATAAAGCATGAAAAATTATGGACAGAAATAAAACGTTAATACCATAAGAGATGTAATATATACACGTGAATAACTATGGCATAATGAACGTAAGGAAATAAAGCATGAAACTATACAACAATAAACAAAACCTCGGCGTGTGCAGGGGCCCTCTGCACAATCCTCAGGTAACAACTATCAACCACGAATTATGCTTATGAACAGAGTATTCTCATGTATTCAAAATGCAGTCATAACAGGGAAATAATGTCATGGCACAGTGGGCTTTCTTTTCAGCAAAATTACATTATAGAAGCTAGCTACTATGCATATGAGAATGCATTATTTATAATAGAGGATGACATAACTATTTTCCTACAATCTGCGCTGATAAAAGACACGTGAACAACCACGTCCAGAAATCTAGCATTATGGCTGCCGTGAAGATTAAATCTATGGAGGGTGGCCGTTGGATTCGGCTTATGGAGCAGTTCACAGGTGTTGATATGTTCCCTGAGATTTAGGAACGGCCACGAAGTCTTCACGTGGTGAAAAATGGAGTTCTGTCACCGTAGGACTCTTAGGTTGACCACCGCTTGAATACCTTTGACCACGGCCTTCTTTGGTGAATTCGACTAAGCCAATAGGACTCGGTCCATATCCATGTCATTTCCAACTTGCCCATGTGGCTTGATTTGCTTGAAGACACCTGCAATATAGACTTTAACAAAATGGCTACGGAAAGTTGAAGCAGCTACGGAAAGTGACAAGATTCCGCAGCTCAATGAGCAAAAATCTAATTCAAACAGCAGACACAAAAAATAGTTAAAAACCACTTTAAATGCCCTTTTATGATTAATATGCAATGATGTTGATGACTTAGGAAGTCCAGGTAAATGGAAAAAGTCTAGAAAGGTGTATAGGAAAGATGCAAGTTTGGGACTCAACATACCCCCACTGTGAAGGTGTTGCATGTCCCCATGCAACCAAAATTTTGATCATCCTCCTTCAATTCATATGCCCTGATACCTCTGCTATTAAATCTAGTCCTCTTCTCCTCTTTCTTGGTGCTGCTAACATCTTGGGCTTCTTCATCAAGCATCTGAATTTGAGATTAATCAGTGCTCTACTTATCTTCTTGCATTTCTTCTTCAATTTCCTGTTCTTTTTGTGCCACAGTCCCAGATGTAGCATAGTGTTGTCATGAATGATCTTTTCCAATCTGTTTTGTTCCTTTAATGCTTCATTTTCATTTTTAATATGTCTATTTAAAACCTCCAACTCAAAGACTTCTTGTTTCAACGATTGGACTAGAGCTTCTTGTGCTGTGTGAGGCTGAGTGGATGAAGTGCTGGGACCCATGGCTATTCTTTCTAAGGATTCTTTGTAATCATACACCTCTTGTTGCTTTGGATCTATCTCGGGTGTCGTTTTCCTTGGGCTGTCCCCAAAATGCTATGGAGGAGAATTGACTTCAAAATCTGGCCGAAAATGACTCATGTCAACATCTTGAGGACTAGTTTCAACGTTTGGCTGAGAATTAGATGGACTACGGCCAGCTGGAGTTTGTTCAGGTGTTCCTTCTCCCAAATCAATAAAATGGGGTCCTTTTGTTTGTGCTTTCCTCCACTTTCCTTTAAGCCTGGTGCTTCTTCTTACATGCTGTGGACTACTGTCTTTTTCCTTCTGTTTTTCTTTTCCTTTCTTTTTGGCCATAGCTGACTGTTCCTGAAGGTGAACTAGTCTCTCAGACAATAATTGATGGTCTTCTTCTGAGGAAGGGGTTTGATGCACAGCCTCAATGCTTCTTTTCTCTTTTGATTTTGTTGGCTTTTTACATTCAGTCTTTTCCTTCCTCCTTTTAGACAGTCTTTCTTCTCTACTAGTTCTTTCAACTGTGTTAGTAGGAGTGCTTTGAGTTTTATCACCTGTTCTCTTTCTTCTACTTCTTTTTTATGTACTGCCTTCAGGGGTTTCTTGGAGTTCTTCAAAGAAATTTCTAATTAAAAACTGCTCCCAGGTGTCCTTTTTCTCTTTTAATTGTTTTTCTATCAAGATTTTCAGGAGACCATGGTGATACAAAAGTGGTTCTACGTCCCCCAGATGCTTTTGGATGGTTACAGACATCTTTTTCAAACTGTTTAGTAAAAAGTATGGCAGGTTGAGGGTCTGGTTGTCTAGAAAATTCATCAACAGTCGGGTATGATACATGTACATTGATCCAAAACGTCCCTCACAGGTGATAAACTTTTGAATAACCAACAGTAAACTGGCCCACTCTTCTTTTAAAGCATGGACAGGAATTCTCTTTTTGAAAATGGTGACATCCATACCTGGGTTACGTAGGATCACTCTCCAGGCTTCCTCGCCAATGCTCTTGTTCTTGAACCAGCGTTCACCTTCTTGAGGGAGTTCTGTAGCAACTGCTATGGATGCCTCAGTCACTGTAAATTTGAGGTCCCCAATTTCCACCTCCATACCGTTGAAAGACCTCACAAAAGCTTTTGTTACCTCCTTATTGTAGCCTTTAAAATTTTGAATAAACCGAAGCCATTTTGCCTTTTTCAATATGTCTTTGACTTGCGGGTATCCTTCCATAAATTTGGGTCCCTCTGGTTCTGTCCTCAACAACCGACCCATCCTTCCTTTTGTTCTTTAAAACTCGTCTGCGTGAGGAGGGTTTAGCGGAGGTAAGACGGCTGAATTAGCGGAAATGAACAGGGTTTATGAAGGAGACCAGTGACTGTAAGCGGATATCAGAGAATAGGTACACGGAATGAAGCGGAACAGAGAACAAAATGGGGTGAAGGCTTATGTGAGCATGGTGGAAATGCAGCCGTGAGGTCAATAGAACAGTAGGGGGAGTAAAGTGCATCCGACAGTATTTAAAATTGGGTGGCTGCAGAGTAGACGCAAGCACGTTTATGAAACGGCTACGGATTTTGTGCGGCTGAGAGAAGCCGTAGTCAAATCAACCACGTTCCATACTTACAGGTGAAGTATCAAAGTATAGCCGAACACGAGTGAAGACCGGAGGCTTGATTATGAGGCCGTTTAAAAATGAATGCAAGGATTGTGGGGGAATCATATAGATATCGTGGAACGGTTATGGAGTTATCAACGCAATCATTGCATATAATGGAGCTATGGTTTATAACTATGTAAAAATGTGCTTGAATGCCATTTGAAATAAATTTCTACTCATACCTTGGAATTCTTGCCATTTTTCATTAGTCTTAAATCAGTGGCTCCTCTTTGATTCTTTTGAATGCCTCATGTCTTCATAATATATCCTCATACCTGCATTTTATTTCATGATTGTTGAACTAACATCTGACTGTAAATTTTTGAAAAACAGAGTGGTGGCTGCAGAAACTGCTTCTTGCTGCAGAAACTGGTGTCAGCTGCGGAAACTGACACAGTAATTATTTGGGTGAATGGAGATGGATAGATGATAACTGACTGAATGAAAATGGTCATGAAAGAAAATTTTTATTGGTGAAATAAAATGAAATAGATGAAATGGAGTGAAATGAAATGAAGTGGAGTGGAATGAAGTGGAATGAAATGGAGTGGGTTGTCATAAAACTTGTGAAATGATAGAGAGAGGGAATTTTTTGGAAAATATAGGGTGTCAGGTGTTCCTGATTTTCACCCTACATTTTCTGTATAAGGCTGCCAATCAGTGATTGGTTTTCAGGCTTACACAATTTTTTTTTTTTTTTTTTTTTGAAACTGAAAAGAACAAAGGCTAGGCTGGTGGAGAAGAAGGATTCTTCTTCACCAGCCTTATTGCAGAATTATCTTGAAACATTTTGACAAATTCCTCTTTTGAGAGTGGCTTATGATAGATCTTTAATCTGTGGCCATTCACAATAAGAGGAGTTGAGATTCATCAATGGTTTTTATTCTTACCGCTCCATTGCTAAAGATCTTGTCAATCTCATATGGCCCAAGCCAATGAGTCTGAAATTTTCCTTTAAAATCTTTAAACTTGGAATCAAATAGCAATGCCCAATCTCCTTCTTGAAACTTCTTCTCTTTGATGTATTTTTCATGTCATTTAGCTCCTTGATATTGAACTAGATCAGTTCTTAGAATTGCCTCTTGTCTGATCTCATCTAGCTCATTAAACTGCTCCATTCTATGCTTTTGGGCTTCTGATAGATCCATCCCCAACTGAATTGCCATCTTGAATGTTTTGACTTGGAACTCAATGGGGAGCAGGACTTCTTTCCCATAAACAAGTTCATAGGGAGAATGTCCTGTTGTATTTCTCCATGTAGTTCTGTAGGCCCACAAGGCTTCAGGAAGCCTTTCTGCCCAATCTCTTCTATGTAGATGAACATTTTTGGTGATGATACTTTCAAGAACTTTATTTGTGGACTCCACTTGACCATTTGCTTGCGGATGGTAAGGAGTAGATCTTATGTGCTTGATTTTGTATTCTTCCATCAACTTCTCCACCAAGTTGGATGTAAATTGGCTCCCCTGATCTGTCACAATTTCTCTTGGAACACCAAAGCGAGTAAAAATATCCTCATAAAGAAAATGAACAACTAAATTTTCAGTAGCAGATACTAATGCTTTGGCTTCTACCCATTTAGTAACATAATCAATACAAACCAATATATACTTATTTTGCTTAGATGGTGGATTAATAGGTCCAATGAAATCTAAAGCCCATTTTTCAAAGGGTTCGATGAGTACCTGTGGTTGCAATGGCATTTCATTTGAAAGGGTAGGTTTCCCTACTCTTTGGCAGCTGTCACACCTTTTGACATATTGTTTTGCATCTTTGAAGAGGAAAGGCCAACAATATCCTAAAGAGAGGATTTTATAGGTTGTCCTTTTGTCAGCAAAGTGTCCGCCGCATGGTTCATCATGACATGCCTTGAGGATATCAGGCATTTCATCCTCCCTGACACATCTTCTGATCACAAGATCTAGCCCTGTTTTAAACAATTCGTTAGAAATCCATGAATATTTTGAACTCTCCTAAATAATATTTCTTCTTTCACTTGGAAATAAATGTGGAGGCAGTTTCCCTGTAACCAAATAGTTAGCAATATCTGCATACCAAGGGGTCTTAGTAGTTACTGCAAACAAGTATTCATCAGGAAACTTATCCTCTACAGGAGAATCTTCTTTAGTATTCTGAATCCTAGACAAGAAATCAACTACTGTATTTTGTTTCCCTGGTCTATCCAACATAGTAATATTGAATTCCTGCAAAAGTAGGAGCCATCTTGTCACTCTGCCATTAGTAACAGGTTTTTTCATTAGATATCTAATTGCAGAATGGTCAGTATGAATAAAATTTTCATAGCCTGTTATATAATGTATAAACTTATTGATTGCATGAACAACAGCTAAAAACTCTTTTTCAGTTACAGTATAGTTCAACTCAGTGGGAGTCAAATTTTAACTGGTATAGTAAATGGCATAAGGGACTAAATCCTTTTGACCCAACACAACTCCTAGAGCTGTATCTGAAGCATCTGTAGAAATATGGAAAGGGAGTTTCCAATTTGGTCCTCTCAAGATAGGTGCTTCATATATTCTTGTTTTCAAAGTTTCAAAGGCTGATTGACAATCAGGATCCCATTTGAATTCACAGTCTTTTGTAAGAAGTTTGAAGAGTGGAGATACTATTTTAGTGAAGTTTTCTATAAATCTTCTGTAGTATCCAGTAAGTCCTAGAAAACTTCTAACAACTCTTTGACAATTTGGAATAGGCAACTTGGAGATGACTTCAACTTTTGATCTATCAACCTTAATCCCATCTCCTGAAATATGATGCCCCCAATACCTTCAGTAAACATCATAAAGCATTTTTCATGGCTTAATGAAAGGTTTGTTTCTTTACATCTTATAAGGACGTTTTCCAAATTTTCTAATGCCTCTTCAAATGAATTACCATAAACTGTAAAATCATCCATATAAACCTCTACACAATCATGGATTAGATCAGAAAAAATTCCTAGTACTGCTCTTTGGAATGTTGCGGGTGCATTACATAACCCAAAAGGAAGCACTCAATAGGCAAAAGTCCCCCATGGACAGGTAAATTTGGTCTTATCTTGATCTTCAGGTGCTACCTGAATTTGATTATAGCCACTAAAACCATCCAAAAATGAAGAGTACTTTTTGCCTGCTAATGTATCTAATACCTGATCGATAAAGGGCAAAGGAAAGTGATCCTTCAAAGTTGCTTTGTTCAATTCCCTGTAATCAATGCATACCCTCCATTTACCATTCTTTTTAGGTACTATAACCAAAGGAGAAACCTATCGGCTATCTGAAATTGGATAAATGAAGTTTACATTGAGTAGTTTTTGGAGCTCTTCTTTCACTATCTCCCTAAGATTTGGATTCATCCTTCTCTGAGGTTGTCTGATTGGTCTATTGTTTTCCTCAATATAGATATGATGGATGCAAGTCTTAGGATCAATACCTTTCATATCAGTATACTCCCATGCAAATGCAGTAGAATGTTTTTGCAAGATTTTTGTTAGTTCTTCCTGTTGTGACTTTTTCAAATTTTTGTTGATATTCAATGTTTTTCCTGGAAAAATCTCAATGGTAGAACTACAAAACTCTTCCATAGAGTAAAGAGACATTTGTTTTGATGATAAATATTCAATGTCAAATTCCAACTAAAATTGTGTGGGGTCATATTCTGAAGATGTCTCAAAATTTTCTAATGTGTTCAGAATTTGACTATCCTCACTGATTTCAGAAATGGTAAAGACAGGTTGTATAATGTCCTCATCATTGACCCATTCATTGTCTCCTACTTCTGTGATTGCTCTTGCTGGAGGATACAAATTGAATTTCTTTGTTGAATTACCATTAGAAATGTACATGTCCCCAGATCTACAACTAATAAAAGCATCAACTGTGGCTAGCCAAGGTCTTCCTAAGATAAGTGGGTGCCCTCCTAGATTACTTTTGGGAGTCAAAATCATAAAATCTACTGGATATTCCCAAGAATCTAAGGAGACTGAAATATCTTCTAATACACCATCTGGTTTGATAATTGATCGATCTGCAAGTTGCTGTAAAGTAGGTGTAAAAGAAGATTAGGAAGTTTTACTTGTTCCATAATCTGTCTATTCATAATGTTGATAGCAGCCCCTAATTCAATCAATGTGTTTGGAATTTCTATCCCATTTATATGTGTCTTGACAATTGGACTACCTGGATCTACATACTTCTGCATGGTAATTTTTCCCATCATGATATCTGCAATTTTTCCTACCAGGTGGATTCTTCTTGTATCTCTTAGTTTCCTTCTTGGTCTTTTGAGACTCAACTCCTTTATTGTTTTTGCTAGAATAGGAATCTCTCTAATGGCTTGTAGCAAGGGAATCTTGATACAAACATTTTTTAATTCATCTAGAAAATCATAGTTAGGCAACAAGATTTGTTTTTCCACCCCTTTATCAATTTGTAATCTTTCAGGGAAAGGAGGTGTGGATGAAGATGCAGGTTGCTCAACTATAGGAGTTGTGGAAATTAACTTTTCTTTCTCTTTTTGAATGTTTGAGTTTTGAAGAGATGCTTCCTCAGAACCCTTATTGACTTTAAGAGAGTCCTCCTTAGAGGTATCTTGCTCTTGGACATCTATAGAAGGTTTTTCTAAAACTCTACCAGACCTGAGTTGTACATCATTGAGAGGAACAATCATATAGGTAGGAAATTGTTGTCCTTCTATCATGTAAGTATTCTGAGGATTTTTATTGTTAGGATTTGGCAATGGCTGAGCTGGAAGTTGATTTGTCTTTTGTTGGAATGGAAGCATGAGTTGAGGATTTGGATTTTGTTGAGAAGGTTGTTGTTGTGGAAATGGAAATGAAAGTTGTAGATTTGGGTTTGGAAGTTGTGGAGCTTGTTGATTTTGAAAAGATGGAGGATATTGATAAAATTGAGCAAATCTCCCATAAGGATTTTGCATCCCTTGTACCCATGGCTGATATGAATTTTGATGTTGGGGCCAAGGTTGTTGCCAAGGATTCTAATTTGGTGGGGTTTGAAGATTCATAGGGTTATTAAACCCTTGAGATTGTTGTACCTGCCAAGGTCTCCTTGCAACAAAACAGAGAGATTCTATTGAATTTGGATCTTCTTGAAAAACAGCTTTGAGTCCAGGGATTGAAGGACAATCCTTGATCTCATGATTTTCTGAGCAAATCATACATGTTTCTACAACTTTTGCATCCAAGGGACATTCCCTTAAAGCATGTTTCTTTCTACATTTCGGACAAAAGATGGCTAAAGCATCTGTTTCTGCTTTCTGCTTGTTTTGGATTTTAAGGGTGTCTAGTTGTTCACCAAGGCTCCCTAAGATATCAGTTTTGAACTCATCAAGCATATTACCAATCTCTGCCCTACTTACTGATCCAGTTGCAGATTTGTTAGCCCTAATAAGAGAAGGATCCTTAGGCCCTTTTCCTGTTTTAGATTTTCCTCTTGAGAGATGGACACATAGTTCTGTTATGTCACGAAGTGGAAGTTGAGAAATGTCTCCTTTCCCCATCGTGTTTAAAATATCTATCCATTCATCTCTGATGGCTTTTAATAGAAGGGCTTTCAAATTTTCCTCATCTAAGTTGCTCATCTTTGCTCTTTTTAAGTTCTATTGAAATATTTCAAGTAAATCCTCCAAATTTTCATCTTCTTTTTGCACCATTTTGAATACCTCATCCTTGTGATTGGTGGGCATGCAATAGTCCAGGTATCTATCCAAAAATGTTTGTTTCATATCATTCCAAGTCATAATAGATTGGGTGACTAATCCCATGAACCATTTCAAAGCTGCTCCCTTCAATGTTGAAGGAAATAGTTTGAGTTTTTGAGAGTCTTCCATATAGTCATAGGTTCGGCACACGACTTCAAACTCAAACAGAAATGTTTCAGGATCCTCACTTCGCAATCCATAAAAGTTGGGGAGGACAAATGGTGAGATTTTTTTCATCGTTGTATGAGTTTCCTCATCAACTATAGGGAATCCAAACGAGTTGTTTCCTTCCCTATTTCTTCCATTATTACCTCCACCTCCACCATTGTTGCCTCCATTATTTCCTCCTCCTCTACCTCTACCTCTACCTCCGAATCCATCTACTACTTCCTCTGTCATGATAGTTTCTTCAGAGTCCTCAGAGTACTCTGGTTCTTCTATCAAGGGAGGATGAGAGGGTGTTTCTTCCTTTTCTTCTTCAGGTGATTCTACTTCTTTAATTACAATATACTCTCCTGTAGAAGTAAAGAAAGGGTATTCTTCTAAATGATATTTGGTATATGGTGTAGGAGAATCCTCTAATTCAACTGCTCCTTGAATTCTAGGAATCTTAAGGCTAGGGGTAGATGGTGGTGAATCTTGTCTATGCCTTGAAGAAGATGGAGTTGTGAAAATCGAACTCTTGGCTCTAGCTATAAACCTTCCCCTAGAATCTCTTGCTCTATGCATGTCATTTTTATTTTTATTTTATAAAGTTGGGCTAATAATTCTCTTTTTGATCTTCCAAGTCACACTAGGTGCAATAAGAGAGCATACTTAAGAAATTATTGAACCAATGACTCTTTTTTCTGATCCTCCAGATCACACTAGGTGCAAGAGGAGAGCATACTTCAAGAAGTTATCAATTTTTCCCTTCTTTTTATTGTTTTTTTTTAAAAGAAATTGGCTACCTAGTTACACTTCCCCGGCAACGGCGCCAAAATGTTTGGTCAATTTAATGTGTCCTAAATTGCTACATTAATTTGTCAATCCGGGATTCGTAAGCTCATGAAGTGTGGCGCATTATATGTGCAAGATAACCTATCTCTTACTTTTTGTCGTTTTTGGTTTTTTTTTTAATTTATCTTGGGGGTATCTTGGTTGGTTTCCTAATGTGAGATGGAAATTCTAAAAGACAAGTATGGATATAAATGTTCAAGGCAATGATGTCCTTTATAATGATTTCCCAAACTTCAAACTTCAAAAGGGTTTAAAACATACAATGACAAAATTAATTCCTAAAAGAAAATGAAAATGTGCCACTATACTAGTCAAACAAATAGTGAACTATTGATCATGAAACCCATTACCCTTGCTGCTGTCTAAATACAAAAGAAACTGTGCTCAAAGAAATCCAAGAATTGCAAGCAAAGTAAAGTTAAAATCAAATTACATCAACTCATATTCTGACCCCTCACCATTAGTCTCGCTATGGCTTTTGGAGGTAATCATAAACAACTTGAGCAATCTGATATCTAATTTGCAGAAAAATAAACTAATATCAAATTACACACTCATACTTCAATCCCTCACCGTTAGTCTCGCTATGGCTTTCGGAGGTAACTGATAATGACATGAGCAATTTAATATCTAACTTGCAGAAAAATAAACTAATATCAAACTACACACTCATACTTCAATCCCTCACCATTAGTCTCGCTATGGCTTTCGGAGGTAACCGATAATGACATGAGTAATTTAATATCTAATCTAACTAATAAAGCAACTGTAAAAAACTAAAATAAATAAAACAGTGCTGGAATTAAAAGCTAAGAAAAATAAATCAGCAGAAGGACAAGACCGATTCCATGTCATTAGTCATTGTAAAACTATGTGCAAATGCCCGGGCTACCTACTGTAATCTGGAACAAAGACACTGATCAGTTAACAACAGTATAAAGCATGAAAAATTATGGACAAAAATAAAACGTTAATACCATAAGAGATGTAATATATACATGTGAATAACTATGGCATAATGAACGTAAGGAAATAAAGCATGAAACTATACAGCAATAAACAAAACCTCGGCGTGTGCAGGGGCCCTCTGCACAATCCTCGGGTAACAGCTATCAACCACGAATTATGCTTATGAACAGTCTTCTCTTGTATTCAAAATGCAGTCATAACAAGGAAATAATGTCACGGCACAGTGGGCTTTCTTTTCAGAAAAATTACATTATAGAAGCTAGCTACTATGCGTATGAGAACTCATTATTTATAACAGAGGATGACATAACTACTTTCCTACAATCTGCATTGATAAAAGACACGTGAACAACCACGTCCAGAAATCTAGCATTATGGCTGCCGTGAAGATTAAATCTATGGAGGGTGGCCGTTGGATTCGGCTTATGGAGCAGTTCACAGGTGTTGATATGTTCCCTGAGATTTAGGAACGGCCACGCAAGTCTTCACGTGGTGAAAAACGGAGTTCTGTCACCGTAGGACTCTTAGGTTGACCACCGCTTGACTACCTTTGACCACGACCTTCTTTGGTGAATTCGACTGAGCCAATAGGACTCGGTCCATATCCATGTCATTTCCAACTTTCCCATGTGGCTTGATTTGCCTGAAGACACCTGCAATATAGAATTTAACAAAATGGTTGTGGAAAGTTGAAGCAGCTGCGGAAAGTGACAAGATTCCGCAGCTTAATGAGCAAAAATCTAATTCAAACAGCAGACACAAAACATAGTTAAAAACCACTTTAAATGCTCTTTTATGATTAATATGCAATGATGTTGATGACTTAGGAGGTCCAGGTAAATGGAAAAAGTCTAGAAAGGTGTATAGGAAAGATGCAAGTTTGGGACTCAACACATAGTCTTCTTGATTACCTGCATTTCTTGTTCCATCTCTACCAACATGTCTGGTCCTATCAACATCATGTGCACTGTATCACTCCAACTAATGGGAGTATTACAACTTCGTCCATAGAGTGCCTCGAATGAGCTCATCCTTAGTGACTCCTCATACCCACTGTTGTAAGTAAACTCAACCAACAGAAGGTACTCCTCCCATCTCCTCTGTTGATGCATCACATACATCCTCAACATGTCCTTCAATATCTTGTTGACCATTTATGTCTGTCCATCTATCTGCAGATGATAAGTTGTTTTTAAGGTCAACTTTGTCCCCAAACCTGCAAACAAATCCTTCCAAAACTTGGAAATGAACTTAGCATCTTTGTCTGAGACAATCCTCCTCGGAACACCATGCAGCATCACTATATCTCTGATGATGTCCTGTGATATATCATTAACTGAATAAATAGACTTCACTGGAATGAAGTGAGCTACCTTTTTTAGCTTGTCTACCACAACCATGATGGAATCATGTTGTCTAGATGTCCTTGGAAAACCTGTGACGAAATCCATGGATATGACCTCCCATTTCCACTCCGGAATCCGAATCAACTGTAGGATTTCACCTAGAAGCTTACATTTTATTGTCACCTGCTAACATCCTAACAATCTAGACACAAACTTTTCCACGTCCTTCTTGAGATTCTGCCAATGATAAAACTTATTCCTTATTGTCGGTGTATTTTGGTATCTTGGTGACCTGCATATGGTTTTGCGTGAAACTCTCACAATATAGTCTTCTTGAGCTCATTGTCATTCGAGACATAGATCCTTTCCCTAAATTTCGTCAAGTCGTATGTTGTGAGACGATAGTCCACATATTGATCACCTGTACCCTATTGTGACCTTTTCATAAGCTCCTATACCTGTCATCCTATTGTCCTACTTATAGGATTTGATCCTGTAAGTTCATCCCATAAGAACTCATAGTTTTTATATGGTTCAGTTGTACTCTTATGATAAGAGAATATGTAACCCTGTTCTCCTTTCCCTTTATGTGCTCGATCTCGAAGTCAAACTCACATTCAAATTCAGTTGGTCAAATAGATACTTCAATCCACTGTGATCGTTCATCAATACAAACCTCATTCCAAGAAGATATTGCCTCCATATATTCAATGCATGGATGATCGCTACCAACTCAAGATTATGTGTCGAATAATTCTGCTCATGCTTATTCGATTTTCTTGATTCATTACAAACCACCTGTCCTTCCTGGATAAGGACTCCACCAATTCTTCTATTTCAAGAATCTATACATGACACAAACGCTTTGTCTGGATCTGCAATCTTTAACAATGGAACATTTGTCAACAACTACTTCAATTTCTCAAAAATTGTTGCACATTCTTTTGTCCATTCAAATTTCTTACCTTGCCTCTGCAGTAATGTTATAGAATATGCAATCTGAGAGAATTTCCTAATGAATATCCTATAATAATCCGCTAGTCCCATGAATGATCTTACCTCATCCACATTCCTAGGAGTTTCCCACTCCATGATAGCCCTTATCTTTTCTGGATCCATTGTTATGCATTCCTTGGAAACCACATGCCTAAGTAATGTACCTATGTCTGAAAGAAATTGCATTTACTAAGAATTAGCATACAATTGATGCTCTCTAAACAATCTCAATAATGGTGCTAACTGTTTGACATGCTCTTCCTCATTCTTAAAATATGAATACAATAAAAAACTTGTCCAAATAATGATGCAACACACTATTCATCAAGCACATAAAGGTAGCTAGAGCATTAGTCAAACCAAATGGAACTACAAAAAACTCATTATGCATATACCTAGTCTGGGAAGTTTTCTTGTAAATGTCCTCTTCCCTGATGCATACCTGATGGTATCTTGATCTCAAATCAATATTCGAGAACATTTTTTATCCCTTCAACTAATCAAACAAGTCATCAATTCTCGGAAAGAGATACCTATTCTTGATGGTCACATTATTCAATATTCTATAATAAATACATAACCTGAGAGTACCACCCTTATTCTTCACAAACAACACTGGTGCACCCCAAGGGGACACAATTGGCCTAATGTATCCCTTGTCAATCATTTCCTTCAACTGCAACTTCAACTCTACCAGCTCTCGAGTGCTCATCCTGTAAGGTGTCTTCGATGTTGGTGTTGCCCTTAGTACCACTCAATATAAAATTCCACTTCCCTGTGAGGCGAAAATTATGAAATCTTTGTTGGAAACACATCCTGAAATTGCTGCAAGATTGGGTACCTTCTCAATACCTCTACATCCTCAACATCCTTACCTTTATCACTGGAAATATTTACTACAAATGACACAAACGCTTTTCTGTAATTTCACTTTGCATGCATAGTTGTCACCATTATAACTGATGTTTCCTTCTTCTTACCTTGCAATATTATTTGTTCTTCATTGTCATCCAAGCACTCAGTTGTTTTTTCATAACAATCCACCTTAGTCTTGTGAAGATATAACCAATCCATGCCCAAAAACATATTGTGTGATCCCAACCAATGTACATTCAAATGCATTGATGTAGGCATACCATTCAAGTCAAATGCACACAATGTTATCCAATGATGAACTCCTTTCTTCGTATCTGTAGCCAATTGCACTAACCAATATTTTCACATTGTCATACAAGCACTCAATTTCTTTGTCATAAAAATCCATCTTATTATTGTGAAGATATAACCAATCCATGCCCAAAATCATATTGTATGATCCCAACAGATGTACATTCAAATGCATTGATGTAGGCATACCATTCAACTCAAATGCACACACTGTTATCCAATGATGAACTCTTTTCTTCGTACTTGTAGCCAACTGCACTAACCGAGATTTTACATGCACTTATTTATTCAAAACACACTTATCCACCAATTCAGGTTTAAAATAACTATAATTAGATCGAGGGTCAATCAAAATAGAAACAACTTGATCACAAATATTATTGTCCATCTCGATAATATATGCTTGGTGATCTACCTGCTTGTTATAAAATGCTACATATATCTAAGGAATATTTTATCCAACATCCCCAATTGTCTGTGCTTCATGTGCACTGTAAATTTGAGCCCTACCACCCTTATTTTGCAGACAATCCCTCTTAAGATGCTCCTTTCCACATATCCAACAGTCCAAATATCCTTTACCATCACCTTTATTTTGTGGCCCTCCATGTTGTGACCCATTAAAATTCTTGTCAGATGTAACATTTTCTTTATCTTCTACATTATGAGGTATTGTTCTTTTCGGATATCATTTACCTTTAGCTTTGTCTTTCCCTTTCCAATCTTGATGATATTTTGTCTTACGCTTTGACTTCTCATAACAATGCTTCAATTTTCCAATGAATTCCTCAAGTGATTGAGGCTCATCATACTCAATCTGATCTCTGAATTCTAATGGTAATCCACTGACAAATCTATGAACTTTAGCTTTTTTATCCTTAAGATACGGAACATACCTAAGATATAGCACATATCCACATAATGTTAGAAAAAATTAAGGTTAAGAAGACTTCACGTATTCATACAAAGCACTCATTCATTTGGAAATGCGGTTTTCAAACATAGCCAAAGGAATTCTCACTCAATTCATTTTTTTAACCTTTTCCTTGTTGCAATTGAGTCTTATTATGTGTTACCACATCACCCAATTGTTAGTTATATAATCAAATCAATTGTTACTTTGTCATGCTAATACCAAACATGTTGCCCTGCTATTGTTCACACATGTCAGTCGCATGTTCCAAAGATCAAGACATTGTGTCTATTAATTTGAAATCAATATTTACCAAGACTAATAGCCATGTCATATTCAACTCACAGTCATTAACCATAATACTACAACTAGCTTCCACTTGCACTCAAGTGCATATAAATTGTCTTAACACATTGTGTTAGTACAACTGTCTTAAAAAGGGATCACCCCTTGATGTAATGTTATAGACACATAATCATATCATGTAATTAATCAAACATTCAAATAACCTGTAAACATAGCCCCCTTACTATCCATGGTCCACACTAAGGTAGAAGGAGGAAGCTACTATAATGGCCTTATCTCCAATGTCCAATTATGGAAATGGGATCTCCAAATCTCTACTAAGTTTAACCACACTTGCCAAAACTTGATTTTCATTTCTCATACATTTTGTACTTGAAAGCATACCACATAGTCATGCCACTTTTGAATTTCGTAGATTTCACATCAGGCATGTAAATGGATTTATGTCAATTGTAGTCCACTACTCTGCTCTTCATCCTTGATCTTTTATATCCTGCAAATATCTATGTTAGGTAAACCAAACAGATGAAATAGGCACATGCATACTTCAATGTATCTAAGGGGAGGCTATCACATCTGCATAAGTCAGTCCAAATTAGTACGACACAATATCACAAGTATATCGACTCATACATGAATATCATAACCATAACCCTCTACACAGGCCAATCTAGATTATCATGATACATATAACAACAATATCTTAAATTAAATTACCATAATTATTATGTGTATGATTGCAATGCATAAAACAAAAAATTAACTACCTTGCATGAATAACCGACATCTGTGCATATGATCGCACTGATTAACTAACATATACCATGCATGTAACCACATCAGCAATAAAATGACATACATTTATATAGCCATAATGCATATAAAAACTATTAACCATCATACCTGCATGCCCAAACACACAAACCTGTATAACGATCTTCTCTTACCCCGAGGTCCAATGTTTCAACCTCGCTATGATAATATGCATCTCTTTCTCTATCTCAACGAACATACCAGTATCATAACATACCAATAGCATCATGATGACAAAAACTCCATAATTTCCACCATGATACATGCATAACCATATACATTTAGCCCATACATTCCAAGTGTTTGAACCTAGAACCTATGATACCACATTGTGGTATCAGATATCACCCAAAGATAACAAAAGCTTGCTCTAATACCACCCTATAAAGCCCCCTCCCACATTTACCCAAATTCACAATCTCGCCAGGGTAAGCATGAGACGAGTGTAAGTATGACATGACCCAACTTCTCAATTCTAGTTAAGGAACTAAGGCCTACAAAGTGACCACAAACTGACATCCTATAGGGACCACATATCACCCGACAGCTAAAGAAACACCCCAGGTGGTCAATCCCTGATCTAGAACCTTGTTTCACTGACCTAGACCCACAATCACACCCTTGACATTGTTTCCATGTTGTTATGAGGCTATGAACAAACTCACAGGCTTACCTCCATGCGGTTATGGCCTAAACTCTTCAGTTCTGAGCATGCGATCCTAGGATTTGTGCCACCTTTTTGGGTTAGCTTCAATTCCACTCCCTAGAATTGCATGAAACTTTCCAAATTGAAATCAAAGGTACTGACGATGTTAATTAATCAAAACTCAAATAAAAACTTAACCCAAATATTCCTAATCCATAATAGAAATTTCGTCAAACATATCACAACCATGTGGGATACAAGTCATGAAAGCATATGTGATCATAAACTGAGAGTCTTCGTCTAAAATTTATCAAGAAGGCTCTAAACCCTCTCTAGATAGTTGCAACAACACTTATTTGTCTATATATTCATCAATCATTCAATAACTAAACAAATCATGACAAGAGCCATAGATACCATACATCATGTAACAAAAAAATAACCAGTTATTAACTAGAATAGAAACCATGAAACTCATCTATAATACCACCAACATAATCACTATAAGCATTCATGAATCAAAGTAGAAATATAACTCTTATTAACATATGAAAATTCCAACCAAGTGAGGACTTCCACGTATCACTCGACCATAGATTGGGCTAAACTAAATCTCGATTTTATCCAATCACCCCCATGCCATATTCCAAGCATGAATGTGCGATCTCCTGGAATAATCAAAACAAAACCAAACCAGTGCTTCTAGAGACCAAACCACCTCAACCCTCAATCACAGTGATTCCACCTCTATGATCGGACATCACTAACACCAACCAAATCGATCTCTACCCAAGCTATCTAGGGCTCCAGAAAATAGTAACTCAACCCACAGTCTTACAGGGCTTTGGAGAATTTTCCAACCCGGCTCCACGGACTAGTAAGTCAACCCAGCAAGGGCTCCAAATCATTTTCCCAACCTAGGCTCCATGAATAGTAACTCAACCCAATTTTTTCCAAGGCTTCTAGAGTGTTTGTCCCAACCCACGACCATTAGGAATGTGAAAACCAGTCAGAAAAACAACAAGTGGAAAAACCCACAACATGATGGCTATCCTGGAAATGGAAAGGCAAGGCTAAAACCATTTTCACCATAGGAAAATATCCATGTAAATGAAAACACATAACCAGAAAATCACATGCATATACCATTCATCCATAAATCGACAAAGAAATCACACATGAAACATGTTACCTGCAAAGCAATACAATTGTAGTTGTTGATCCAAATATTTTCGTGTGCTCCTTGTGTTCCTTTAGCTTCTTTCTCCAAATCCAAGTGAATACTAAAGTGCTCCAAGAATGCTCCAAGAATTCTCTAAGTGTGCAAGAGTATGAGAGATCTAAAACTAAACTGACAAAAGCTATGAATTGATCCTCAAAAGCCTTTTTATCATTGAGGCCTCTATTTTCTTCATTTTCCTTAATTTTTTCCTTTGATTTCCTTAGCATGCAAACCTATGTCTCTTCACCTTCCTTATTTTCTCTTATTTTCCCATATAAAATGTCAATTATTGCCTCTTCGCCTCTGCCAATGTATTTGTTAATTTCCTTAGCCATAAATAAATTGAAAGGGATCCCCACTATAATATCGACCCACCATTCAGCTTGTAATACATGTCCCATGACCTTGTTTTGGAAAATCAACCAAGGGATGTTACAGAACGCTTTCAGAATTAAAAAACCCAACATAGATGAGAAAAAATGAGATAAAGGAATAAATGAAAAATTAAGGAAATAAAAAGAGAGACCCGAGGGGGAAAGAGAAAAATAGATACAAGAAAAATATATTAAATAGGAAAAGGATAAACATGAAATGTATGAAAGAAAAGGAGGGAAATTAGATATATTGATTTGAAAGGAGGAATGAATCATAGGATGGTGTAAGAAAAGAGGAAGGTGTTAAACATGGGAAAGGAGGAGGGGACATAAGAGAAGTATGAAGATGATGAGAAGAAGGGAAATGAGAGAGAGGGATTAAGAATAGAGCACTAAGAAGGAAGTTTATGAATGACATGTTTTCACAATTGGCTTAATTTGTAATCATTTTCCCTATTAAAGTTATTCGAGTGATTTAAAATTTCAATAGTTTCTCGAGTGATACAGGAATGGTAACAAGCATTAGGGGCCAAAATTTTGGCTTGGTAAAAGTATATTAGGTATTTAGAGATATGGGAGTGATCAACAATCATTGATTTGTAGTTATGGTTATGATGAATGTGATTAATGTGTTAATTGAGACAATATTTAAAGGAATGATGTGTTTTCCCAATGTAGGATTTATTACAAGAGTAAGGAATTTTGTATACACCAAGGTCTTTTATCTAGTCAATATTGTACTTAATGGATATGAATATATTTTTTAGTGTTTTAAAGGATTTAAACATGGTTCTAATGTTATTTTCAAAAATAACTGTAGAGATATGATCATTAGTGGCTTGAATATAAGGAAAAGAGACTTGGGCTTGGGAAGTAGATGGGTTGGAATGAATAGATTTAGGGTTATTCTTGGAATGAAAAGATTTTTGGATTTGGGTCGATGATATCCTTTATTTTTAAAGGATTTCTTAAGATGGAATTTCTCTTGATCAAGGAATTGGGGCGCACATATATGAGAGGCTCGAACCAATGTTTTGACTGTGAAGGGTGATGGTGGGATTGTGCATGAATTTATTTTTTAATATGTTTCTTCTAATGGTATCCTCTCTTTGTATCTTACGACCTATCCTCCCAGTGAAAGGAAAAGTACAATCCCTCAGAACATGACCAACCTTGTGGAATCTATGACACCCGAAAGGGATGCCCTCATAATCCATGATTAATCTATGATAGTAACCCTGATATGTGATATACAACTCAGTTGTCAATCCCTCACAAGAATCCAAATTTACTATAATTCTAGCAATGACCATCCTTCCACTAACTTCTTAAGATTTATTGGCATCCACAAAAGATCCCAAGTTATCACCGATGATTCTGAAGATGTCATCTAATCAAATATAGGGGGTAATAATGGAATACTAAACAAAATCGACCCATACCCCATCTTTTCTCTACTAGCATCAAATAAGGGATTCCATCTATTCATTCAGACTAGAGTCAAATTGTTGCTCCATGTTATTGCTAACACCCAAATGACAACATCAACATTGTTGAATTTTAGCATAAATCTTCCTTAAGTGAGGGTTTTCACCACAGGAAATTCTTTGAGCTCTTTCCCCCATTTCTCCCCAATCCATTCACGAAGTAACTCTACTAAAAAGTTTCTACCACGATCTCAACCTACTATCACCCATTCATAGGTTCTCATGACTTCCCCAAATTAACACTTTCTTCTAATGCCAAGTTATCGAGTTTTGATTTTACCTTAGTGCTCTTTACTTTCTTCCTCTTCTTCTTCCATGCGATAGGACTCCAGGGCTCAACTACGCATTTAGAGTTTATGCCACCTTAACGTGTTGAACCTTTAATTAAACTGAGAGGGGGGGGGGGGGGGGTGAATCAGTTTAACACATTCCTGATCTTTTAAAACTTTTCATTGAGCTTATTTACACCTTCATTTCATATCCAATTTAATGTGTGAGTAATCTTAGAATGTAAGCAACAGGTATTAGTATAATATAACAGTAGACTTAATATGAGAGCAGCAGGTATTAAGCAGATGATACATGTCAGATCAATACATAAATATCAAACACGGAGACACCATATATAAGTGGAAACCCATAAAGGGAGAAAACCACATCTTATTATTGTTGTGATGCAAAGGCAAGCTCCATCTCCCTCTCACCACTGTTTTTCTGCAGACACCAACCTACAGGAGGCTCCAACCTCAATTCTGCAAGCTCCAACTTGCAAGGAAGCACCAACTCCTTTTAATTTTCTGTAGGCACCAACCTACAAGAGGCTTCAACCCTGCCATTAGCCACCGACAAATATCAAGTCGCACTGATAGGGGAAGCTCCTCCAACTTCTCAATTTACTTAAAAAATGAATGTTTGTCGATTTACTCGTATATCACCTCCTGCCTCCGTAGCTTCTGCTCTTCTTCTCTTAATCTTCTCTGCTTTATTCTTCTATATTCTGCATTCTCTATATTCTCTCTCTCTCTCTCTCTCTCTCTCTCTCTCTTTGAGCTTATCAAAATTGATATTATATATATAAATTCTCACATGACTGTTTGTATTTCACAAGGAATTTGAAGTGAACAATCATGACTCTTTGGCTTCTGTCTTCTTATTCCTTTTTCCAACTCATTTTTAGAATTACTACAATATGTACAAATTTCCATGCTACAGTGGGATTTTGTCTTTTCCTTCGGATACTTGCCTTTGCATCACAAACAATAAAAATAATTACAACATTTACATTTTTCTAATTATACATCTCAATTCCACTCAGTTTCTTCTTTCTCGGATTTTGGCTTTACTGATTTTGTTCTTTCTCATTACTGAGAAGAACTTTATTTCGCAGGGTTATTTTCAATTGTCTGCTGTCATATTCTTTTTTTGTGCTTGTTTTACCCTGTTAAACTCATTCTATACATATTCATGTTCACCGAATCATCTCTGCAAGCTCTCCTCTTCTTTTCCACCACCCACATTCATGTGCCTGTAATCGCCTCCCAAGTCTGTGAAATTTCGGAATTTCTTATTCCATGCCGGGGCAGAATTGTGTTTCATTATTCATTGACTATGTTAACATCCTGAATTTATAATTGAAATATTAATTCAATACTCCTATGTAGTTATAACTGACAGTCCATTATGGATACATATGCGCCGATTATGCATTCACAACCATTCTACGCAACATATTCATTGACCTTCGGCGTATTAAAACATATTCCATGTTGCGCCACTTCACATATACAGTCATTATACATAATATATTACGCCTTCAACGATAATTGGCAATCTTTTATTTATTTGAAACCTTAGTCGGACTCTTTTAATATATTCCACCGTATGTTAATAACTCGGCAAACCTTATTAATATAACCAAAATTCATTGCATATATCTATCCTCGTCCTTTAACTACGTGCCTTTATTAAATTTAAACCTTATGACCATATAATAAACCTTAGTACATGTTTGATTGGGCCCCACACATAAAATCAATAACCAACCAAACGCGCACACCCGTACCTGGCTATCTTCCGGGCTCTTTCATTAAACTTCGTGCATCTTCCCCAAGTGACCACCGTCTGCGACCACCGTCCGATATCCCTTTCTCCATCAACCACAAGGTGGTCAATAATTTCGCTTTCAAGATCTCAATCGTCGGTTAACGCGAAGGCGCGTTTAAACAAGCACGGAAATGGGTCCGCGACGTGTTTAACTTCGTATGGAGTCGCTTCCATCCCGCGGGAGACACCACCGCTCCGAGAAAGCGTGTGAAATGGCGGTGGTTTTTTTTAATCGTCGACCGTTCATCGTGTCGTGTCTCCGCCCTCCACACCGTGTTCCGGTCCGGCGTTCATATTATGTAATTTTGTTCATCAACAGTGCAACGCACGCTCTATTTCTTCGTGCTCCTGCTCCGTCACTCCCGAATCACCGCCCGCCTTGTCACCACCGTGGTTGATCTAGGAATGGGATTCTTTTCCGGCCTTTCTGCGCTTCGATAATCACCATAAACACGTTAACCCTGGACGTGAACTCAACTTCTCACTACGTCTGAGCAGGGAACTCCTCCAATTTTCAACGGACCTCCATCATCCCTCATGAGGATTCATACCAACATTCGAAAAGAATTCTGATATGGTCGGTCTTTCCTCATATGACCATTAAATATTCACTAGATATAAAAAAAGTGTGCTGTGGCGCCAAGGCAAATATAGTTTCACAGTCTTATCCCTCTAATTTCTTCTACAGGTATGGCTAGGCATACTAAATAATTTCACTAACATCAATTTATTTCAATCCAGAACTCATATGTTCCTGAAGCTCCTCTAAAACTGCCTCTTCTTCATGTCTCATGCCTTGTGAATAGTTTAGGTGCTGCTCTTGTCTTTACCTTTGCCATCAATGACAACATTTCCAACAGTCTCCCCCTTTGGCATTGATGGCAACACCCCCACCAATAATCCTCTGCTTCTTCTGCTTTCCTTTTAGAAGTCCCTTTTTGCTTTTCCTCCCCCTTTGACATCAATGGCAAAGGGTTGCTCAATTCCTAGTTTTCTTTCTGCATTTCCTCTCTCTGAGTTATGTTTAGGCCCTCTTCTACTGACTTTGTACCATGCTGCTCTAGACTGATATATAAGACTTGTTGAGAGAACACTTTGAAGATTATCAGTCTTGAATATACACTTGGTGTTCTTTTGCATTAATCCTTTGATCCTGAGGACCTGTATTATACTTTCCCTGTTGGCTGATCTCCCCCTGGACTGATATTTTCGTTTTTGTTCTCCCCCTGAACCTGTGCTTTCTCTTTATCCCAGAGAGTAGCATCAACAAATACTACCCCTAGTCTATCTCTTAAATATTCAAATGGTTCTCTTGCAAGTGGTTTGGTAAATATATCTGTTGTCTGTTCTTTTGTTGGTACATACTCCAGTCTTACTGTTTTCTGAGCTACTTGTTCTCGGAGAAAATGATACTTGATTGGAATATGCTTGGTTTTTTAATGAAGCACAAGATTTTTAGATATACTTATCGCACTTGTATTATCACATTTGATTGAGATAGGTTCATTAATGCTTACCTTCATGTCTTGAAGAGTTTGCTTCATCCACACGACTTGTGTACAACATGTTGCTGCTGCTATATATTATGCTTCAGCTGTAGACAGAGAGATGGATGTTTGTTTCTTGCTTAACCATGCCACCAGACTTTATCCTAGATAGAAAGCACCTCCACTTGTACTTTTCCTGTCATCAACACAACTGGCCCAATCTGCATCTGTGTATGCTATTAAAGTGAAGCTTTTGCCTTTAGGATACCAAAGTCCATACTGTGTTGTTCCTTGTAGATATCCGAGTATTCTTTTTACTGCCAGAAGATGGTTTTGTTTAGGTGCTGCTTGATATCTTGCCACTAGTCCTACTGCTAGCATGATGTCTAGTCTTGATGCTGTCAGATACAGCAGGCTTCCTATCATGGATCTTTAGGGTTTTTGATCTACATCTGTAGTCCCATCATCAGCACACAGCTTTCATCCCGTGATCATGGGGGTTGTCACAGGTTTCCAGTCCTCCATTTTGAATTTTTTCAGCATTTCATTTAAGTATTTTTCTTGAGAGATGAATGTGCCTGTGTTTTTTTGCTGAATTTGCAATCCTAAGTAGAAACTGAGTTCACCAACCATAGACATTTCAAACTCTATTTTCATCTCATCAACAAACCCTTTTGCTAGTTCACCTTTGTTGCTTCCAAACATAATGTCATCAACATATACAACAACAATCAGGAGTTCGTTTTCATTGGATTTTATGTATAAATTGTTGTCTACTCCACCTCTCTTAAAACCCTGTTTTTGCAAATATTTATCCAGTCTTGAGTACCAAGCACGAGGAGCCTGTTTCAGTCCATATAGGGCCTTCTTCAGTCTGCATACATAGTCTTCTTTGTCTGTCAATGAGAAGCCTTCTGGTTGTTCCATGTACACTTCTTCTTCTAGATCTCCATTAAGAAAAATAGACTTTACATCCATTTGATATACCTTGAAGTTTTGATAGCATGCAAATGCTAGGAACATTCTGATAGCTTCCATTCTGGCTACAGGGGAAAATGTTTCATCGTAATCAAGTCCTTCAATTTGTGAGTATCCTTTGCAGACAAGTCTGGATTTATTCCTGATTACTTGTCCTTCCTCATTCATTTTATTTTTGAATACCCATTTTGAGCCTATGACATTCTTCTCAGCAAGTCTAGGAACTAGTTCCCAAGTATTGTTCTTCTCAATTTGGTCCAATTCTTCATTCATTGCTTTTACCCAATACTTGTCCTTGCTGGCTTCTTCAAACTTCTTTGGTTCTATTTGTGATAACATGGCTATGTATACTTCTTTTGTCTGTTCAGTTAGCTTCCTTCTTGTTTGCACTCCTACACTCTTTTCTCCTATGATTTGATCTTCTGGATGGTTCTTTTGAGTGAATCTTGAGGGGTTTTTTGAGTTCAGTTCAGCATTTTCTGATGTTTTGTTTGTTTCTTCATCATCTTGGTCCTCTTCTTCATGATTTTCAGGATGGCTGCTGCAGTCTATATCTCTTGTCTTGTTTGGAAGTTCTTCATCAAATCTTACATCAATACTTTCTACAATTTTTCTAAGAGTCTTGTTGTAGCATCTGTATCCTTTACTCTTGGATGCATATCCTAAGAGTATTCCTTCATTTGCTCTTGCATCAAACTTCCCCAGATTTTCATCATTATTTTTTATGTAGCACTTGCTGCCAAAGACTCTAAAGTGCTTGATTGATGTAGGTCTACCATGCCACAGCTCATAAGGTGTCTTGTCACTGTTAGGTCTTAAATGAGCTTTGTTTAGAATATGTACTACTGTGTGTACAACTTCTTCCCAAAAGGTTTGAGTAATGTTACTTTCTTGCATCATAGCTCTGGCCATTTGTTGTACAGACCTGTTTTGTCTCTCTGCTACTCCATTCTGCTGAGGTGTCCCTGCAATGGTAAATTGTTGCTTTATTCCATGTTCATTACATAGGTCTACAAAGTCATAATCTGTGAATTATCCTCCTCTATCTGATCTGATACATTTTAGCTTGCATCCAGTTTGATTTTCTGCTAATGCTTTGAATATCTTAAACTTTTCCAGTGCTTCTGATTTGTTCTTGAGAAAAGCAACCCATGTCATTCTAGAGAAATCATCTATTATCAGCATGAAGTAGGATTCTCCACTTGGTGTCTTAGTTCTAGCAGGTCCACACAGATCCATGTGCACAAGCTGGAGTGGTCTTCTTGTTGATATCTCATCTTTAGATTTAAAGGATGTGCGAGTCTGTTTCCCCAATTGACAAGATTTGCATATGGTATTTGAAGGTCTTTTTATTTCTGGCATATCTCTGACAACTTTCTTCTTGCTCAGTCTGATGATATGGTCGAAACTGAGATGTCCCAATCTCCTATGCCATAACCATGACTCCTCAAGTTTTCTAAGATGGCAGGCTTCATCTTCTTCTTTCACTATGTACACATTACTCTCTCTTCGAATACCTTTGAGCAGAGTCTTTCCTGTTGTGCTTGACCTGACTACACAATCTTGTGCTCTAAAAAGAACTTCACACCCTTTGTCACACATCTGACTCACACTCAGTAAATTTGCTTTTAGTCCATCCACAAATAGTACATCTTGGGCCTTTCCTCTGCCATTGTCTATGCTGACTGAGCCTTTTCCCTTGATCTTTCCTGATTTATCATTGCCAAAAGTAACATTGCCAGATTTCTTTTCATCAAGAGTTATAAACTTGCTTCTGTCTCCAGTCATGTGTTTAGAGCAGCCACTGTCCAAATACCACTGCCTTTTCAGATCTTGAGCAGTTAGAGCCAGGTCACACTTATTCTCCTTCTTTTTCCACTGGAGGCATCCTTCTGTTTGATATCTTTTGTGAGGTGATGAATTGCATCCTTTTAGAGGACATTTGGAAGGCATATGTCCAACTTGATTGCACATAAAGCATTTGATCATAGTTTTTGCAGAATTGTGAGTATGAGCAGACTTTCTTTGATTCATAAACCTCCTTGAAGTGTTGAAAATCAATCTTTGTCCATACTTTCTACACTCAATGATTTTATGGCCAAATTCTTTACAATAAAAGCAGTAACCATAGAAACAACTTGCATACCTAATGTGAGGCTGTCTTCTCCAGTTGTTTATTTGAGACAGTCTCTTTACTGTTTGCATCTTTAGCTGGTTTGAATTTCTCCTCCTTGCATGACAATATGCAGCAATGTGTCCCAGCTTGTGGTAGACATAACAGGTGGCATTCTTCATAGGAGACAAGAATCTCCTTTGATGGTTTCCAAATTTGATATAATCAGGAGTATATGATCCTTTCTCTGTTGTCTTAGTATTTGTTGCAATCTTTGTTATTAGAGTTTTCTTCTGCTCTCTGTCTTTCTCATTACATGTTTGTAGGAATTATTTGAGCTGCTTCATCAGCCTTCTTTGCTTTCACAAAAATTATATTTTTGTTTTCCTTTTCTTTGCCTTTACTTGATTCTCCTTCATAGCCTATCCCAGTTTTTATTAGAGGAGATCTTTGAGCATCCAAGATTTCTTTCAACTTACCAAAGCTTTTCATTTGAGAAGGGTATATAGACACTTTCTGTTGGGCACTTTCTAATTTCTTCCTCAGACATACAATTTCTTCTTCCAGCTTCTCTTGTTCTCGAGTTTTATCCTTGATTTGTTGAAGTAACATATCTTCAATCTTCTTGGCTTCTTCAAGCTTTACCTTCAGCTGCATGAGGACTTCTGAATTTTGTTCTTCTTTCACATATTTGAGGAGAATCTCTTTTTGCTTTCTGCATTTTAGTTTGAGTTTATCAATCTCCTCCAGAGCACTTCTTAGCTCCCCCTCAAGGTCGACTTCCCCTTCTTCTTCTTCATCTTCTAGTAAGAGTCCTTAAAAGTCTTCTATGGCCATCAGTATAAATTCAGAGGTTCCCTCTTCTCCGGAGGATTCATTTGAGTCTTCAGATGTACTGCTGTCTTGTTGAGCATAGAAGGATTTTCTGCTGAATTTCTTTCCTTTCTTCCAGTTCTTTGATGTGTTTTTCTCTGATTCTTGAGCCTGATTCCTTACTTTCTTGTGAGGACACTCAGCAGCATAATGTCCTACTCTTCCACAGTTAAAGCATTTTAAGGGAAGTTTACCTTTGTATCTACCTGAGCCTCTATCCAATTTCTTGACAAATTTAGCTTCTTCTTCATCAGAGCAAGAGCATATATCTTCTTTTTCTTCTTTCTTCTTTTCTGTTTTAAAAGTTGCTTCCCACGTACTTGGCTTCTTCTGTGGGAGCCTCATCTCATATGCTGTTAGATTTCCAAGTAGTTGGTTCATGGTCAAGGTCTCCCAATCAGCTGTCTCTTCTATTGCAGACACCTTGGGATTAAATCTGGATGGGAGTGATCTTAGAATCTTTTGCACAACTATACTTTCTGGCATGGTTTCTCCAAGAGCTTTCATATTGTTAAAAATTTCTGCAACTTTTAAGAAGAAGCTGCCAATATCTTCATCATCATTCATTTTTAAATTTTCAAACTGGGCTCTATATATTTGAATTTTGGCAGTCTTTACCTTTTTATTTCCCTCATGGATATTCTCTAGAGTGTCCCACATATCTTTGGCAGTCTTACTGTGCATTATTTTGATAAAATCAGCTTCACATAGTCCATTTAAGATAGCATTCATTGCTTTTGCATTAGCTACAAAGCTTTGTTTAGCTTCTTTCTCTGAATCAGTTGACTTTGTGACATATCCAAATTCCACAGCATCCCAAACTTCTAATCCTAAAGACATTATATATGCTTTCATTCTGATTTTCCAAAAGGCATAATTTGCACCTGTAAAGAAAGGGGCTTTATTGGTTGAGCTTCCTTCTTGACTAGCCATCTTAAGAGCCTAGGATCTCCTTTCAGTTGTTAGACTGATATAAATGGAACTGGCTCTGATACCAATTGTTGAACCTTTAATTAAACTGAGAGGGGGGGGTGAATCAGTTTAACACATTCCTGATCTTTTAAAACTTTTCATTGAACTTATTTACACCTTCATTTCATATCCAATTTAATGTGTGAGTAATCTTAGAATGTAAGCAGCAGGTATTAGTATAATATAACAGTAGACTTAATATGAGAGCAGCAGGTATTAAGCAGATGATACATGTCAGATCAATACATAAATATCAAACACAGAGACACCATATATAAGTGGAAACCCATAAAGGGAGAAAACCACATCTTATTATTGTTGTGATGCAAAGGCAAGCTCCATCTCCCTCTCACCATTGTTTTTCTGCAGACACCAACCTACAAGAGGCTCCAACCTCAATTCTGCAAGCTACAACTTGCAAGGAAGCACCAACTCCCTTTAATTTTCTGCAGGCACCAAAATATAGGAGGCTTCAACCTCAGTCAGCTACTACTGACAGCTATCAAGCTGCAACTTGATAGGGAAGCTCCAACTTCCTCAATTTATCAAACTGAATGTTTGCTGATTTACTTCAAATATCAGCTCTGTTCTGTAGCTTCTTTTCTGCTCTTCTTCTCTTAATCTTCTCTGCCTTATTCTTCTATATTCTGCATTCTCTATATTTGCTCTCTCTCCCTCTCTTTCTACGAGCTTATCAAAATTGATATTATATATAGAAATTCTCACATGACTGTTTGTATTTCACAAGGAATTTGAAGTGAACAGGCATGACTCTTTGGCTTCTGTCCTCTTATTCCTTTTTCCAACTCATTTTTAGAATTACTACAATATGTACAAATTTCCATGCTACAGTGGGATTTTGTCTTTTCCTTAGGATACTTGCCTTTGCATCACAAACAATATAAAAAATTTACATTTACATTTTTCAATTATACATCTCAATTCCACTCAGCTTCTTTTCTGGATTTTGGCTTTACTGGATTTGTCTTTTCCTGCTGCTGATAAGAACCTGTTCTGCATACACTTTGTTCACTGTCATTTGCATATTCCCTTTTTTTGTGCTTATTCACCTGTCCAACTCATTCCTATACATATTCATGTTCACCGAACTTTCATCTCTGCAAGCTCTCCTCTTCTTTTTCCTTTTCCATAATTGCATCCAAGATTCATGCCCAATCATTTCCCAAGTCCAGGAAATTTCACAATCTCTTATTCCATGCTGGCAAATTCAAACAATAACGCTGGACTATTTTAATATCTCAATTCAGAGAATTGAAATATTAATTCAATACTCCTATGTAGTTATAACTGACAGTCCATTATGGATACATATGCGCCGATTATGCATTCACAACCATTCTACGCAACATATTCATTGACCTTCGGCGTATTAAAACATATTCCATGTTGCGCCACTTCACATATACAGTCATTATACATAATATATTACGCCTTCAACGATAATTGGCAATCTTTTATTTATTTGAAACCTTAGTCGGACTCTTTTAATATATTCCACCGTATGTTAATAACTCGGCAAACCTTATTAATATAACCAAAATTCATTGCATATATCTATCCTCGTCCTTTAACTACGTGCCTTTATTAAATTTAAACCTTATGACCATATAATAAACCTTAGTACATGTTTGATTGGGCCCCACACATAAAATCAATAACCAACCAAACGCGCACACCCGTACCTGGCTATCTTCCGGGCTCTTTCATTAAACTTCGTGCATCTTCCCCAAGTGACCACCGTCCAATATCCCTTCTCCAGATCAACGGCGCGTGTCAATTTCGCTCAGCATCCAACGTCGGTTTTTAACGCGCGAAGGCGCAGTTTAAACAAGCGGTTTTGAAACGGGTCCCTTGCCACGTTTTGATTCCTGTATGGAGTCGCTCCAATTCACAAGATACCACCTGCTCCGGAAAAGCGGTGCAAAATGGCAGGGTGTTTTTCGGCAATCTGCGTTCACTGTTCATCAGGTCGTGGTCCCGTTCTCCACTCCAGGTTCTGGTCCGCCTATATTATGTACCAGGGTTCTATCAAATGTATAACGCACAGTTCTATTTCTCTGTGCTCCCAAGGTTCTGTCACCCTGAATCATCAGCCTCCAGTTCGGCTCTCACCACCATGGTTGATCTAGGAATGGGATTCCTTTCCGGCCTTTCTGTGCTTCGATAATCACCATAAACACGTTAACCCTGGACGTGAACTCAACTTCTCACTACGTCTGAGCAGGGAACTCCTCCAATTTTCAATGGAGCTCCATCATCCCTCACGAGGATTCATACAAACATTCGAACAAAATTCTGATATGGTCGGTCTTTCCTCGCATGACCATTAAATATTCACTAGATATAAAAAACGTGTGCTGTGGCGCCAAGGTAAATATAGTTTCACAGTATTATCCCTCTAATTTCTTCTACAGGTATTGCTAGGCATACTAAATAATTTCACTGACATCAATTTATTTCAATCCAGAACTCATATGTTCTTGAAGCTCCTCCAAAACTACCTCTTCTTCATGTCTCATGCCTTGTGAATAGTTTAGGTGCTGCTCCTGTCTTTACCTTTGCCATCAATGACAACATTTCCAACATAACGAACCCATCATCCTGTCCCATCCTTATTTCGATAATCTGCTCAAGAAAATTCATGTAATGAAGACTTGCAAAGTAAAATTCTTATAATTCTATAGGGAAACACCCATTTAAGACCTTGCCCAACCTCTATATTGTTGAAAACAGGAACAAGAAATATTGAAAATGACACCCATGAGGCTTCTAATTTAATTTTATCTTAATTAAATTAAAAGTAAATTGTAATTCCACGTCACAGGAAAACTCAATTAGCTCAGTTAATTTGAGTTGAGGATCAAACTAGAGGCATGTAAAGTCCACTATAAGTTTTAGGAGGTCCATTTACCGTTATTTGTGAGTTGAAATTAGTTAACTCAACTATTTGGGTTAAAATAAGTTTAACTAATTCTAATTGAGAGATGAGATAGTGATAGGTCTAGTGAATTAAATATGATTTAATCGACAAGTAGTGATCAATCAATTAACTGATAATTCGCTATAGATAGTTGGTGCATGTCAGTTCTAAAGAAGACCTAGTTGAGACTAAGGTTAAAGGGAAGATATCTATCAGTTGTACTATAAGAAAATTGTACAGGTCATGCATGATGTCATCAGGAAGGCCTTAAAGGATTGCACGATCATTAATTTGTACTTTCCTAATTAAACGGGGTTCAATTAGCCCAAGAATTCATAAGGAAGGAAGGTCGGGCAGAGGCAAAAAATAGGTTAAATATTGGGCCAAACTTGCTTTAATTGCAAGCCAAATCTGAGCTAGATCAGAGTGAGATAGTTAGCAGAGTGCATGAAGTTTCTTAGTGGACAAAGAGAATTGTATTGTTTCATGATCTTGACCATATGCAATATAGGGATAGAGGGGTTTTGAGAAGTTTCTTTCCTCAGATACATCTTGTGTTGTGTGATGGATTATTTCTTTCTCTTTCATTTTATGTGATTGTGCGATCGAATTCCACAAATTGTAGAAGGATTCAGTATCTTTTTTTAATACATTACAAGATCATATTGAATCTCGTTGGTAGATTTTCTACATGGTATCAGAGCGCCAGGAATCACAATAGAAGAGAAGAACATAGTTTTGTCTTAAACATGTTCAAATTTACAGATTTATGCTTCGGGATTTAGTAGGAGATAAAGATGTTTTTCAATGGATTGAGACTTGAATATACTCTTGAGGGAAATTAGAATTACATAGCATGAAAGGAGAGGATGGAGGTAGTGCTTGAGGACAACAGACATAAGGAATTCATAAACAATGATATTCCCTAGCCCTCAACAACAGATGCTCAACTTCTTGATGCATGGAAGAAGGTGGTATCAAAGGCGAGAAGGATCTTCTTAGAAGGAGTTCGAGATCATATTGTGTCAAGTCTCCATGGGAAGGCGACTCCATATGCTATGTGTAAGGCCTTGAAAAATCTGCATCAAAATAGTAATGACAACAGGAAGTTAGCGTTGAAGGACAAGCTCAAAAATATCAAGATGGAGGAGGGTGAGACGATACCAAAATATTTGAAGAAGTTCACTCAATGTCTATATGATCTTAGAAGTTTTGGTGTGACAGTAGCCCAGGATGATTTGGAAAGCCTATCTCTTCTAGTCCTTCTCAAGCATTGGCATAGTTACGAGGACTCTATGAATGGGAGGGAGAAGCTACCAGACTGGGAGTGTTTGTGGTCTGACTTGGTAATAAAAGAGATGAGGTGGAGCAGTAGAGATGGGACCTCCGACACAGAAAAAAAGAAGAATATTTTGCATTGGTCGGAAAAGGAAAGAAAGTCAAGGGAAAGAAGTCCCAAGGCGAATAGGGTAAGAGAGACTTGTCCAAGATCAAGTGTTTTCACTATCACGAGCACGGGCACTATGCCTTGAATTGTCCACAGAAGAAGGCAAGCAAGAAGGATCCTGCAGTTGCAGCTAGTGAGGCGCTATCTTCACAATCTGAGCTTGATTTTAATCTCATTGCATGCATGGCCAACACTGTAATGGGATGCATGTGATATATAGACAACAGTGACTTGTTCCATATGATGGGGAATATAGATCTCTTTAGTGACATGGAGGAGAAGGACCTCCAACAGAACATAGAGTTTATAGATGACAGGAGGTATAGCGCGACCGACATAGGTACATATACCTTTCAAAGGGATTCTATCTCCTCTCTCAGAAAGACAGATGTTTTGTATGTCCCATGACTAAAGAAGAATCTTTTCTCTGTAGAGGTAATGGAAGACCGTGGTTGTGATGTCATATTTATAAAAGGAAACGTGTTCCTTAGACACATCACTACGAGACGGGTGAAATAAATCGGTGTAACAGTTAAGAACATGTATGCTCTCAAGGTTGAAGATGCATGAAAAGATTTGAGGAGTAAATCAGAGGTTAGTGAGTTGGTGTTTGAGAGGAAGCACAAATTACCTCTCAACATGCAGCCTCAGAAGCAGTCTTAAAAGGTTGTGGAGCACCCACAATTGGAGAAGCAGAGAGGAGACTGAGTGGATGCGTCCACTCAAGCAGAGACCTCCAGAAGGGGAAAAATTTCAAGCCATATGAGCAGAGGGAGCACATGCATCCATACCTCTAGGTGAAAGGTGGGACAATGTGCATACATAATCCCAAGAGAAGAGATTTCGATAGGATCCATTGAGATGCCTTGTATCCCTGATCATTCCCGACTAGAGGGGCCCACAGTACACAGTAGCAAGATGGATCAGTAACGATTGATGCAATCTGATGTCAAAGTGACAGATGTCAAATTCTAGAGCGCAAATCAGAGTTGGCAGCAATGCATATGGAACATATGCAGAGTCAGCAGAAGCACAGAGTTTCTAGTAGACAATGCAGTAGCTAGCAGCAGTCAGAGACTCTGAAGACAAATGTATCATATTGATTCAGTTTGGATGCTTTTCAGTTTCAGAAGTTGCAAGAGCAACAAAAATAAAAAGAAGTGATGCATGCAAAACATTCCGAAGGTACCAGATTGGGATAGAGTTGAATTATTTTCTTGTTAGAGAGAGTGTTGAAAATGGCAACAAAAAATATTGAAAATGGCACCCATGAGGCTTCTGATTTAATTTTCCCTTAATTAAATTAGAAGTAAATTGTAATTCCACATCGCAAGACAACTTGTAAGTGTTAACTGAGTAAGGAATACTTAATTAGCTCACTTAATTTGAGTTGGTGGTTAAAATGGAGGCATTAGGGGAATTTTGAGGTCTAAAATGGGTCTCCTAAGGAAATTATAAAAAAATAATGGAAATAATAAAATAAGATTTGATTATATCATCAAATTTTAGAGGGAAAAATAAAAAACTATTTTTTCAACTCGTATTTTGAACTTCTCTCCCTAAAGTTTTACTCAAATTTCGAGTAGGAAAACTCTAATACATGAAAGAAGAGAAATACATGAAAAACATGATTGCAATCACGTTTTTTCATGTATTTCTCACTTTTCATATAGCAGGGTCCATTAAAAGTATGCAACATGGGTACTCCTTTGATGATGAATTAAATTTTGCATCCAATGAGCACTTCACTCGAAATTTGAGTAAACCCTTAGGGAGATAAGTTTAGAATATGAGTTGAAAAATTAGTTTTATTGTTTTATTATTTTTTAATTTTTTTACTTTTTTACTCGAAAAATAGTGAATCATCCCCCCTAATTAACATCATCATCTTGAATCCTATTGGTTCTCAGAAAGTTTATTTTGGTTGTACATTTTTCTTAGGAGGCCCATTTTAGACCTCAAAATTCCCTTAATGCATGCATATTACACCCTAAGTTTTAAAGCTACCAATTACAGTTATTTGTGAGTTGTAATTTTTAACTCAAATGTTTGAGTTAAAATCAGTTTAACTAGTTCTAACTGAAACATGAGTTAGTGATAGGTCCAATGAATTAAATCTAATTTAATTCACAAGTATTGATCAATCAATTAACTGATAATTCACTATAAATGGTTGTTGCAAGTCAAGTCTATGGAAGACCCAGTGGAGACTGAGTTTAAAGGGAAGAGCTCTATCAGTTGTACTATTAGAAAATTGTACAGGGCATGCATGAGGTCATCGAGAAGGCCTTGAAGGATTGCACAATCATTAATTAGTATTTTCCTAATTAATATAGGCTCAATTAGCCCAATAATTCATAAGGAAGGCAAGTCAGGCAGAGGCAAGCAATAAGTTAAATATTGGACCAAAATTGCTTTGATTGCAAGCTAGATTCGAGCTAGATTAGAGTAAGATAGTCATCAGAGTGCAGGAAGTTTCTCAGTGGAGAAAGAGCATTGTATTTTTTCATGATCTTGACCATATGAAATATAAAGATAGAATGTTTTTGAGTAGTTGCTTTCCCCAGATACATAATTAGTTGTGTGATTTATTATTTATTTCTCTTTCATGTTATGTGATTGTGCGATCGAATTTTGTTTCTGCAAATTGTAGAAGGATTCAGTATCTTGTTTTATTACCTTACAAGATCGAATTGAATCCCGTTGGAAGATTTTCTGCATATATGTTGCCAATCCCAAAACCTCCTTTGCTCAAAACTATCTAAAACACAACCTGCAAACAATGGCTCCAATCCCAATCTCGCACCCTCTTCCCCCCCATGCTCAACAACGAAAAATGGCTCCTAAAGTGAACCCCCGAAAGAAGATTCCAGAAAATTGTTGTGGCTTAGTTTTGCATTGATATAAGTAAACCCTAGCGAGTTATGCTCTTTCGATACCAAATACACCCATAATTTCCATCAACAAGACCCACCATTTAATAAAGAAGAAACCTTCAGAAACTTCCAATATTGTTTCCAAAGTTGGAAGAGATGAGAAAATCCCTAAATATGGTGTATTAGTTATCACCGATGCCTCCACATCAAGAGCCTTATGTGGCATATTAGGCTAGATGGAGACATTTTCAAAAGGGTCTAGGGTGTAATCCACCTCATCCTTTATTTTGTCGCAGGTCAAAACCTTAGAATCCCCATAACCACTAGCAATAACCTAGGAATGGTATGTGCAAACAATCCAATTTGTCGTCTTCAGTCCACTTCCCATTGGCTTCAGTTGGACTCTAACTCTAATGTCGTTACTCTGATGCCCCTACGAAAACCTACGTGCATATCAAGGCCTGACATACACCATAGACCCCATCTCCCCCCTGAGCACCCACAAAGTTGAATCTCCAAAGAAACCATAGCTCCTTATTGTGTATGTTACTTCGGTTAGTTGTAAATTTTAACAAAATTTTCAACGTAAAATAAAAGGAAATTTTATATCATAAGTGTGGACTAGTATCAGACAAACAACTTATTAACAAGTTTTCTTACTTGTCATTATAACTAAACTTCTCAAGCTTTAGGAGTTAACATATTTTTAACATATTCTTAATTCCAATATATATATATATATATTCCATTTTAATTTTAATTAAATATTTTCAAATAAAATAAAATAAATATAGCATATATTTATATAAAAACACAAAACAATAAATTTTCAAAACATCTATAATATAATTTTTACATTAATGTAAGGAAATTTTCTATTCCTACCATTACATATAATTTAATAAAAACTCGTAATAATTTACATATTAGTATCAATCCATCTAGATCTATCTTAACCATGGATCTAGCACTAGCCTAGAGGGATCAAATATTTTGTGCAAACCACTTTCAGGGTGTAAAACTTGAAAAAATATTTGTATATTGAAGATTTGATTCCTCCAAGTGTTCAATTTTTGATAGATACATGGTTAAAACGAATTTACTCTCTCATGTTAATTTTCTTATATTTTTTAAAGTTTTTGTAACACCTGTTTTTAATTCAATTATTGGTAAACAAACTTGTTATGAAACATTTTGAATGTGCAACAAATAAGGATATTTGTTAACATTAATTTCATACATAATCTTTTATCTTTTCAATAAAAGAGATTAAATTAATAAATTACCTTGGGTAAAAGAAGAAAGTAACTAATTGGTAAATAATTCCAAGAACTAAGGAAAATATGAGGGAGACAATTCTGACAGTTACCTTCCAAAAAGGATTTAGAGGAAAATCCTAAGGTGGAAGGGGGTTTTGTGCAGAAGGGAATTGGGAAGTATAAGCAATAGAAGTTCGCTACGAGTTTTCCAGAGTTGGAGGAAAACCAATGGAGCTCAAAGATTCCCAAGTGAAGTAGAGACTAGATATTTATCTTGGAGCCTCACTTTTTATCTCGGAGAAACTCCTATTCCTAGTGCGGAGCCAGGGGGAGTGGAGGATGTAATTGCCTCGCTCAAGGTTGGGAGGATACCAGTTACTGAAAAATAATCTTCTGTAAATAAGTATTTATAAATGTTGGGTCTTTAGGACTTAACTAGATTTCCTTAATGTATTATAGTTATGTCAATTGTTATTGGTAGGAATTTTGCAAGATTATGATTCCTATATGTTACTTTGTGCTAGAATGTATTGGGTAGAATATTGTAGACCCAGTTATGGAAAATAATTTTTGTGGTTTTAAATATATCACAGTATGCTATATGATGTAAGCTAGGTGGTGCAATTTATTGTTAAAATATGTATACTGAACGACAGAAATAAAGATTCAAAGCCGACAAAAAGCTAAAATAAAATACAATAATATATTATACCACAAATGATTATATGATTTGCAGAATTAGGAATTATTGACTACAAGAAAATTTTGGTTTTACCTTACGGGGAAAACATTAAAGTTCTATACCCTAGATTAAGAAAATAAGACTCATAAAATAAATATAAAGACATCCATATTGGAACCATGTAGGTTTTGGCCTGCGGGTTTAGAACCCGAACCTCCCCAGAAACCAAGAATTCGGGCTCACTTCCCTTGAGCCAGTGCATGAAGAGCCAAATGGCTTAACAGGGAGCTACAGAGCATATACATTTTAATAAGCTACCATCACGTAATAGAAAAACAAGAAACAGAATAGAATCAATATTCATTACATGTGGGACAGAAAGAGCTGGAATATATATAAATATGTATGCACATTGAAGCCATTGAAAACATAAACCTGATCAAACATGTAAACCCTATTAGACTTTGATATTCATTGGAAAACAATCTTGATACACCATTTGGACTGTGTAATTAGCAAAGAGCATGAAAGTAAAATTTTGAATAGTCTAACAAAGAATTTCCAAGGAAGAAAACTCTAAATAATTCCAAACTAAATTCATAAATCCAAGGGACTTCCTCAGTAATCAGAATTAATACATTGCCATTATCAGATAGAAATATCTGTCAGCCTCTTCCTAACATTTGAAATATCTACACAAAGCTAACGGATAGAGGGTCGCGCCTTGAAATAATACATTGCTTCAGCCTTAACAGAAAGGTATTCTTGATATAACATAGTCGAGGATCTAATGTCATCCTGCCATTAAAACCCTTGTCCCTACAGGTGATAGACGGGTTGCGATGGCTATCATTCACCCGAAACTAACATCTAAACCCTATAGCACCAGCAGCGTAAACAAGTGTAGACTTACCGGTATCGAACTGAAGGGACGTTGGAGTTGGGATGTCGATTGAGTAAGAAAATAACCAGTTCCATGACTCTAGGGAACCTAGAGTAGGAAACCCAAAGAGGGTTAAACCTATATAACCTATAAGGGGAAAATGAAACAACTATGGAAAAAAATCAACACGCTAAACAGTAACAAGAAATGAACCCTACCTGTGTTGTAGAGCCAGAGATTCAAATCTCCTTCGCGACCGAACATTCATGTAAACATAACATTACCAATGTCGTGTGAGGTCGAGGGAACCAAGACAATCAGTGAAATATCAAATGAAATTTATAAAACTAGTTACATAAAACAACTGCGTGCAGGCCAGTGTGTACCAGATTAATTGGGACAAGATTGTTCCGCATGGAGGACAAGCCGATGTCGAGTGGAAAAAATGAAGTAAGGTGTCGAAAAGAACACCAGAGGAACCTACAGCAAATAAGAACCATGCTAGGTGCAGAGCCGAGACGCGGAGCAACAAAGGTTAATCAAATGAGACTCCGGCAGGAAGGTAGGGAGGGTTGTTACCCTTACGACCCTTCCCAATGCCTACGTCATTGATCTTAGCCGGAGGAGTATCAACAATTGAGATTACACCATTTACATTTAAGAAGGACAGATGACAGTTGTGAAGGAGGACAGGTGGAGGGTCTCGTAGCAGGGATGGTAGATGAACAATCAATGCAATCACAAGATTTGAAATGACAATGAGGCAAATCAAGGAGTGAATTAATAGTCATGTACCGAGAAAATCTGAAGCACTATGATAATCTTATGAACTAATATACTATTGTATTATTTTCAATATGGATAATCCCATCGGGATTGATCCAGTGATTAATGTGAATATATTCCAACTGAAACCCTTACTCGAACCTTAGAAACATAGCTAATTGAATTACATATGCTATTGCGGTGTTAACATAATCCATTAGAATCCATCTATCATTTATTTCATAGTGTAAACATAAAGGTGGTATGGTAAGTTAAATCTTATGTGCTACTTGCAATAAATCTCAAATATCTATATATATATATATATATATATATATATGATAGAAAGCATGCTTATTATTTTCTAATGATATGGGAAACAAAGAGGTAAGAGATATGTAATTCATAGTCAAAAGATTAATGTCTAAAGTAAAAAGTAATTTTTTATTTTTATTTTTTTTAGTAGGTTGTATGGATGGTACAATGGTATTATTGGATTTAATGATGCCTTTAAAATCCCTTTGGACTCTTAGATTGTGTAATCTACGCAACTTAAACTTGCAATTCCAATAAATTCACCAAAAAAATATACCTAAAAAGAAGTTAAAATGTTAACTAGTAAAATTATTTCAAATGTTTTAACTATAATTTTTATTTCTGTTGCAATTTCTTTATATAATATATACATAGATTTCCCCCTTAAATTATATTATAATATATACATAGTTAATATTGAAATATTTTACTTCCATGTGACAGTTCCAAACTATTTTGTTAATTTTGTTTTAAAAGAGATTATACATATTTTTTTTTTAAATGATATTAAATGAATGGACATGGTTACTCTGTTTTGAATAAAATTAATTATGGAATGCTTTTCCATAAAAGACTGATGATAAAGCATTCCAAGATCTAAGAGTAGTTGGGCAAAAATAGTTAAAAACAGTTAGCTTTCCTATGAGGATAAAAGTTACATCCCAGTGAGAAAAAGGGGTTCTGTGACTGAAGGGAAAACATTGAGATAGAAAGGGAAAGAGTCAATCCAGAGCTGGTGGTGACTAGTGGAAACTCAACAACCTTGAATTCTGGAAAGAACAGAGTACTAGACTGGAGGTCCTCAGGTCTCAACCAGAATCACTGTTAAATAGCCCTACTTTGGTGTGGATCACAGGGGGAGACAATGACGTAATAACCTCTCTCATGGTAGGGAGGACATCATCAGCAGTTTCCAAAGTGAGATAAGTAAACATTCTGCATGAAAAGTAAGAACTAGGAAAAATTGTCTATGAAATTTCTGTTTAGACAAATAGATGATTTTGTAAATACTGAAAAAGGAAATTAAATTCAAAATAAGTAAATGTGTTTATAAATTCCTTATCTGGATTATAAGAATTTTTTTATAGTTTAATAACAGGAAACTATGCCTGTTGATTTACATATGTATTTGATATATGGAGAATGGTATGATTAGTAACGTGTTAGTAAAGATTTAAATTTATACTTATCCTCAGAAAAAGGGTACTCTCTTTGGTATAAGGTAAGTGTGGTTTTAGCATATATATAGAGGAAACACACTAACAATAAGACTACAAACCTGTATTAAGGTAGAAAAATGTTAGTTTAGTCCAGAGTAGAAACCTTGGACTAAAAAAGTCGTTTCATTTCACTATTCCATGCTATACACGGACATGAGTTATAGAAGTAACTCAAAAGACATGATGGTCCGGACATCAGTTACATTATTAATTGGACCATAGAAAATTCACCAACAAAAACAACATAAAGTAAAAAATATCGGTTTTCTCATAACATATACGATAATTCTGCCAGAAGGATATATGACCCAAAACATTTGTAAAAATTTTTATGGTCATGACTGTAAGCCTCAGAAAGACTCAAGATATATATATATATGTTATTGAAAAGAAGAATAAATCATACCATGTTGTAAGGAGAAATTATAGGGCTAAATGTAGATAACCAATAATGAAATAAATACATTATGAATGTACCTAGAAAAACAGAATCAAGTATAGATGTCCAAACATAAATTTGGAGTTCGGAATACATAACTATATACAACCGAAAGAGAGAAGCTAAAATTAATAACAATCAGGCTCTGTGCCGAAATGAAGGTAACAGGCCAATTTTCATAACAAAAGATGATTGTGAATATACAAATAAAAACCTTGTCAGGTCAAGAAAAATCCTTCTTGGGTTGGACACCAGAGTCCCTTTCTTATAGCCAAAGTAAGAATTTTAAAAGAGGAAAGTTTATACAATTAACACAACCCTTAAACTAGGGTAAGGCCCACTGTAAATTCACCAAAAGAGAAAACTTAGAACAATACTAAAGATTGTAAATGAAATCGGATGCTACGAGTTCTCGGGAAAAATATCCAAAGAGAAAAACAAGAGCGTTTTGCATCTAGAGTCATCCACCAAGCTCGGAAATCCATGTACCTATGTTTGCAATGTTAAGTCAGCGTTATGAAGATGGAATGAATATTGTTTTGCAAGATTTTTTTGACATGAACTGAAGCAATCCCTACATGAGCACCAAATTCTATTAGGGTGTATTCTTAACAAAACCCTGAATTGAAATAACCAGAAAAGACTACATTAAGACAAGGCTCGGTATGTATTACCTTAGCCATGAACTCTGAGGTGGTCCGACGTCGAAACCCTGCGCGGATAATCACAAGACAAAGTTTCAATCAACCACCAGGTTGATAGATAAAACATGATCAAAGCCTAAAATATTTATATGAAAGATTGTTTTTTAACTTATCGGGGGTTTGTTGAAGCTGAAGGGTCAAAGTAGACTCCGGAGAAAAGAAAACTAGGAGCCGACTTTACACCACAGCCGAGCTGCAAAAGCATAAACACCCGGAAGTAAACCTTGAACTTGCTACCCGAAGGACTTAACGGAAAGACAAGGTGAAAATAAAAAAATAAGTGTTACAAAAACCTAAAACGTAGAATAAAACGATGGATAGACTGCAGAGTAATCTCTTAAAAGACTCAGAAGGGAGATTCGTCTAAATACCTGGTCATAGGCCACAAGGAAAGAGAGTTTTCTGATGGCGCGAGCAAGAAACCAGGTAGCAGTAGTGATGGCTGCAGAGCAGAGAAC
The DNA here is from genome assembly GCA_034641835.2 of Pinus albicaulis. NCBI lineage: Eukaryota > Viridiplantae > Streptophyta > Pinopsida > Pinales > Pinaceae > Pinus > Pinus albicaulis. The sequence goes on from CM076578.1 coordinate 446,573,586, forward strand.
TCCAACCTCGCGAGAGCGAAATGAACAAAACGGTTAGGGTTGGAAGGGTGGTTGATACCCTAACCCGGTACCAAACAATCTCAACCGTAGATCTCACACCATAGATCCAATGGGCGAAGGGTCGATAAATGTCATAAAAGTGTAATGTAAACCATGCGAAGAGGATTTGTGAAGTACAACGCATCATATTCAATTCCAAATCAGTTAATCCCTGACAAGGGTAGGTTAAAAATCTTCAATCAAATTCTTTTTTAATGTACTGCTAAGCCCAAAATAATAACTTGACAAAACAAGGTTGTCAAACCCGCGACCTAATCATTTTCATGAATATGAATATAAACTTAGGATAGGTTATAAAGATAGGGTGCCGATGGGTGAAGCTCATATGTGGTATAGGCCTAAACATAGGGTTAAAAGACATGTATAGGAATTTGAATGTGAGCATTCGAATTATATAACATAGACGTATGGTAATTAAAACTATAATTAAAATATCTATGATTAATGAAAAATAATTAACCTTTCTTAGATTAAAAGGGATCATGATAATAAGGGTTAAAGTAAATGTTTTTATTTATTTATGTATATTGATGTTACATTCCCATTTTTTTTACTTAACAAGAGAAGTGAGATATTTTAGTTTTAAACTATAGTGCATTTGATCCCTCCCAATGCTTAGTGCTTCATAGATCTATGGTTAAAATGGATTTACTCTTTCTCTCATGTTAATTTTCATATATTTTTTAAAATATTATTGGATTTAGTGAGCCCTTAAAAATCCCCTGGACATTTGGATTGTGTAATCTACGCAACTTAAACTTGCAATTCCAATAAATTGACCAAAAAGATATACCGAAAAAAGAAGTTAAAATATTAAATACTGAGATTATTTCAAATGTATTAACTATAATTTTTTTTGAATTGTTTTATTTTTAATGTTGAAAGCTTTTACTTCCCAATTTTACTTTAACATGGAAGTGAAATATTGTATTTATAAACTATAATGTATATAGTAAAATGTTTTTATGCTATTAATATAGTTTTAAATGCATGTTAAATATTTTTTAATTTTGTGTATCCAGGGCTACCATTGAATTACTGAGAAGAGTCGGGTCATGAAAACTTAGGGTTTCCCTCGCCCCTACAGCGGGCACCGACAAGGCTCCTGATCCCTCCCACCTGCATCTCTGAGCACGTTCCCTTCTGCACTATGAGGATTAATGAAATGGCAGCAACGACAGGGGGGGAAATGCAACCCACCCCCCCCCCCCCCCCCCCTCAGGGGGGGAAATGCAACCCCCCCCCCCCTCCCTCCCAAAACCAATTATGGAGGCGCTGATGATTCAGTCAATAACAACAAAGTTGGCCAGACTAATCCTCCTTAGAGCAGTCCGACAGGCCCTTCCAAACCTAGAGAGGTCCCTGCAACTCTGACAAATGAAGATCACAGCAGTAATTCTCAGCTAAATGTGAAATCCTCAACCTGCATCCCAATCGCGCCCAAGCGGCCCGAGATCCACTTCTCTGCTGAAAGGATCAATGCCAGGATCCAATACATGCATGATCACGCCCTCATTGGGAAGTTCATCAACTTTTGGCCAACAAAGAAAGCCCTCTATGGATGGATAAACGCTAAATGGAAGCCCAAAGACCAGATCACCCTCCAACTTGGTCCCAAAGGATTCTTCAACATAATCTTTACCTGCCTTGAGGACAAAAGCAAAGTTATGGATGGGGGTCGTACTTCTTTAATGCAGTCGACCTATTCCTCAGGGACTAGATCGAACGTTTCAACCCTGACAAAGAAGATTTCAACTGGGCTCTGGTGTGGATCAAACTCTACTCCCTTCCACAGGAATATTTTGAAGAAATCACCCTCAAAGAAATTGGCAACAACCTTGGATCTTTTATCAAGATCGTCGAGGAAACCAAACACAACTTTTATACTGCCTATGCCAAGATATGTGTCTACATGCATCTTGCCAAAGCTCTCCTGGACTCGGTAAGTCTTTGTCATGATGATTTTGAATGGATTCAAACTATTGATTATGAGCATGTTCTCTTCCGTTGTCGCAAATGCCACAAGCATGGCCATCTTTTCAGGGATTGCCCTCTTAATATCCCCCCTAAGCCATCCTATGCCCCTGATTCCTCTAACCCTGAAGGTTTCACCAAAGTCTCCTCCCGTAAAAGGCATGCAAAAAAACCCATCCCAAATCCTGGACCCTCTCAACGTTCCACCAGTAACATATTTCACCTCCTAGGCAGAAAACCCCAGGGAAGGACCCCCCCCCCCCCCCCCCGCCCTCTTCCAATGATCCCCCCTCTGAAACCTCTGCTTCAAGCTTGAATCCTACTCAAAGCCCTAAGCCCTTTGACAAAAATCTGCAAGACAAGGCACAAGGATCCAAGAAGAAAGATAAGCAAAAGGAGATCCCGCCCTCTGCCTCCATTCAGATCCAAAATCTACCCCTGAAGCCCAATTCTAATATGGAAGTTGACACTCAGTTTATCCCCCCATAAAAGGAAGCTCAGGTGGAAGGAAAGAATCAGACCCCTATCACTTACATGGGTGAAGAACCAAAATCCATAGACTTTGGCAATCTGGACATCAAAGGGCTTGAAATCGCATGAAAAACTAAGGAATACCACACCATTCTGGCCAGACAAATCGACAGCTTGGAGGAAGATCTCCTCAAAGCTCAGCTTCTAAAAGGAAGCATGCAACTGGGCATTCAGGGAGATCAAATTCCTTATGAAACAATCAACATAATTAGAGAATCCAGAAAACGAGGCAGACCTACAGATCTGCAAAGAGTGATTATTTTGGGTGATCAATTGGTTAAATATGGACGATACCCTAAGCTGAAAAAGTTATATAAGGTCCTCCCCCACTAGTGTAAATGATGAAGCTCACTTCATGGAATATTAGAGGGATCAATAGCCCCTCAAAGCTCTGTATGATAAAAAATAGAATCAGGCATGATAACCCTTCCATCTTTTTCATGCAGGAAACCAAATGCTCCAGCACCACCTTTCATTCTATCCTATCTAGGCTTTGGTCTGGCTGTAACACTCTTGTTGTCGACGTCCTAAGGGCCTCCGGAGGGCTTGCCATAGCTTTGAACCCTTCCATTCTTTCCCTCTCTGACCTACATGCCTCTCTCAACTTCATTCAAGCCTCCTTCCATCTACTAGGCACCAGCATCCACGGTCATCTCACTAATGTCTACTTCCCCTAGGCCTCTACTCGCAAAATCCGGCTCTTGGATGACATTGCATCCCTTAATTCCCCTCAAGACCATCCCCTCTAGATTATGGGAGGCGATTTCAACATGATCACCAAACTCAATGAAAAACGTGGAGGTTGTCTGCCCCTGGATAATGACAGCCACCGTTTTAAGGACTTCATCCTTCAGAATCAGTTGATCGATTTGCCCACCTCAAATGGGCTTCACAACTAGAATAACTGAAGAAGGGGTTCTTAGCAGATTGCTTTGTGCTTGGACCGCTTTCTTATCTCCGATGCCTTAATTCATGCCAGGGGTGACATCTTTTCCACTATCTTGCCAGCAACAGGATCTGATCATTGGCCCATCCAGTTGCATTCCTGGTAGAGCTCTCAAAAAACCCTTCCGGTTTGAGCAATTCTGGCTACCCCATCCAGGATTCAAAGAAATGGTCATTGAATGGTGGCGCAGTATCATCTCCTCGGAAGGATCCAAGATGCACTGACTCCAACAAAAGTTAAAGATCCTAAAAACCAGATTAAAGCACTGGAATCATACCTCCTTTGGCAAAATTTTCCGAAGTCAGAGGGACTTGGATACTCAGATGGAAACCCTCCAATCTATCATCTTGGAAGGGCACATAGAGGACTTAGATTGCCAGGAACAGAGTCTCAAGAACCAAATAGAAGAAAGAGGATTGCAAAAAGAGATTCTCGGGAAGCAAAAATCCAGAATCCATTGGCTCAAAGAGGGGGAGAAGAGTACCAAAATTTGTCACCACTCTTCTATCCAACAAAGAATGATCAATCAAATCTCCATCCTAAAAAACGATCAAGGCATCAACCTGGAAACTCATGAGGACATTGAACGGGAACTCCTCAACTATTTCAAGGATACCCTTGTAGAACCACCTGTGGATAGACAAGTCGCCATCAATACCATCAATTAGCACATCCCAACTATCATAACGGATGATCATAATCAAATTCTTTTGAGACCAGTTCAAATACAGGAAGTGGATCATGCTATGGCTCAACTAAAGGCTGAAAAGGCACCAGGGCCGGATGGCTTCACTACCAATTTCTTCCATTTTTTCTGGGAAGATATAAAGATGGAAGTCTGGGAAATGGTGGAGGAATCTCGGAGTATGCACTGGGTGCTCCCAACGCTTAATGCCACTTTCCTCACTCTTATCCCTAAGGAGGATCATGCTACCACACCCAGAAAATACAAACCTATCGCCTTATGCAACGTCATATACAAGCTCATTTCCAAAGTGATTGCCAATCGTCTCAAACCTCTGCTACCTCTCTTAATCTCCCCGAAGTAAACTGACTATGTAGAGGGAAGGCAAATCCTTGACGACATCATTTTCACTCATGAGGTTACTCACTCTCTGAAGACTGGTAAAATCCCAAGTATGCTCCTCAAGATCGACCTTTCTAAATATTTTGATAAACTCAGCTAGAACTATATTCACCAAATGTTGCTTTCCTTCGGCTTCTGTCCTACCTGGATTCGTTGGATCATGACCCTGATCTCCTCCCCAATATTCTCCATTCTTCTTAATGGCTCACCCTCCTCTCCCTTTTCGCCCTCTAGAGGAATCCGTCAAGGTGATCCCCTTTCCCTCTTCCTCTTTTTCTTAATGGCTGAAGGGCTTGGAAAACTCATCAATCATTCTGTTAGATCCGGCTCTCTCAAAGGGCTAAGCATTCATCGTTTTCCACCTATATCCCACCAGCAATTTGTAGATGACAATATGCTCTTTGGTTATCCTTCCATTCAGGGAGCCAAATCCTTCAAGGTTATTATGGACTGCTTCTCCCTCGCTGCCAGCCCTACTATTAATAATGAAAAATCCCAAATATTCTTCTTCAATACGCCCGTCCTCACCCAACGCAACATTGCCAGAATTCTGGGGTTCTCCATCTCTTCTCTCCCTTCAAAATATCTGGGGCCCCCCGTCATTGACTTAGCCATCAAGCATGCCTCTTAGAAAGAACTCTTGGATAAACTGGAGAACAAACTTTCCCTCTAGACCCATTGTGCCCTCAACTTAGCTAGCCACATGGTCCTTATTAAGTCAGTTCTCCAGTCTATTCCTCTATACCTCTTCTCGATCTTGGGTGCTCCCAAATGGGTCCTCAAATCTATCAAAAACCTCTAAAGAAACTTCCTTTGGGAGGAAAGAAAGATAATAGGAAATGGGCGCTGGTCAACTAGCATGATGTGTGCGTCCCCAAAAATTCAGGTGGGCTTGGACTTGGAGATCCTCATCACAACAATGCAATAATGGGAGAAAAATTCTGGTGGCATTGGATCTCCAATCCTGAAGTCCCTTGGGCCCAGCTTTGGCTCTCCAAATATGCAAATAATTGGCTAGCCATGGATCTGATTCGCCTCGACACTGAGATAGATAGCTCCCTCGTATGGAAAGCAGCTAAACAACACAGGGATCTTGTTCGGGACCACAATGTTTGGGAGGTACGCTTAGGATCTCAAACTAAGTTCTGGGAGGATTCTTGGCATCATATCCCCAAACTAGCCTCTCTCTTCCCCAACTCTGATTGGCAGGATATCCTAATCAATCAGGAGAACCCCAAAATCAAGTACTTTTGGAGTCCCCATATCAATTTGAGCTACCATCAGTGGCTTCCAGCTGACCATCTGCAAGAGTAACGAGGGTTACAGCTCAATGAAGACATCAAAGAACTACTCAAGAGGAAAATTCGCTTTGCTGAAGGGGATGACATTGTTCGATGGGGATACTCTACTCGAGGCACCTTCACCACCAAAGATGCCTACTGCCTGCTCCTCCCCATTCCTTAGACTCCCCAAGACACTATCTGGTCCCAAATCTAGCATCCTAGAATCTGGCCCAAAATCTCCACCTTCCTTTGGCTTCTCAGCGAAAGGCGCCTCCTTACTTGGGATAACCTGCTCAAAAAAGGATTCATCGGACCCTCCCACTCTCTGAACTGTGGTAAGGCGGAAGAAAAAATTGAGCACCTCTTCAACTCATGCACCCTTGCTAATACTCTATGGGACAAAGTTGTGCTGCTTAGCAGAGGATCAGATAGATAGCAAGGGGACATTCTCAATACTATTCGGACCTGGCCTTCCACCCCCTTCCTTAGCGATCTGCTCAACTCTCTATGGATCATCCTCCCTGGGCACATTCCATGGTCAATCTGGAAGGAACGCAACCGTCGAATCTTTCAGGATCAAATTACCCCACCAGAAATCCTCTAGACCACCATTTGCAGAAACCTTCAGGAATCCCTTGCACTTCATCAGTGGAAGGACTCTGATCTCCCTTCCCACCCTCGAGAAAAAATCATCTGGACCAACTGGAATCTCTCACTTCACTCACATCCGATCTTTGAGCCCCCTTCAAACCATCCTCCCAGCTCTCCCAGCACTTGGTCCCCCCCTCCTCTTGGCCTCTTCAAGCTCAAATTTGATGGTGCCTCAAAGGGAAATCCTAGGGAAGCATGTTTTGGTGGGATTTTCATAAATTCGGAAGGAGAGGCCCTTTTGATCTACTTCGGCTCTATTGGTTGGGATACCAACAATTTTGCTGAGTTATAAGGGCTTTTTCAAGGCCTCCTCATTGCATAAGAGAACAATTTATTCCCCTTGGAAATTGAAGGGGACTCCCAAATCATCATAGACATAGTCGATCGCCTTCAGGCTGGATCTTCTGCTTCTAAATTCTCCATGAGTTGGAGATTAGCGGCACGTTTCAAACTCCTTGGGCATTGGCTCCTCAGTCACGCAGTAGTCACCTTCAAACACATCAGAAGAACTGCTAATGCAGTAGCAGATCTCTAAGCCAACAAAGGAGTCACTCACGGTGCCCCCCTGACCACAAGCCAACTCCACACTCTTGATGATGAAACCCTAAAAAATCACTGCACTCTCTTGGTGCACAAAGATCTTCGACCCACCGACGCGGGTGCTTAGAAATGAGAAGATGGGCCACTTGGACGCCATGTGGCAGGGCACTTGTCTGCCCCACGCGCTTGGACATGGTCGCTCTCTCAATGATAAATTTTGGAGCATGGCTCCCTTAATTACCACCCTCGCCAGCTTTCACGCGACTTCCTTTGGCTGCTGCTCATTAACTCGGCCTCGACCTACACCCATGGCTCTTAAATCTGCCCTCTTAGCTCATCCCACCTCCATTCATCTCTCCATCCATCTCTCTGTGTTTTCCTCCTGCATTTCTATCACGCCCTCCGCGCTCGGCTCTGTTCAGTCTCATCGCGGTTGCCTATTTGCGAGGTCTCATTGCGGGTGCTCCTCTGTTGCACCTAAGAGCATCCCCTCCCTGTCTCGAGTCTCCTCTCACTCACTCAACATGGCGAGGCGACACAGAATGAGATGTCGTCGTGCTAGTGGGCATGGCCTCCCCTCCAAACCCCCTTCCTCGATTTCCATTAGCAAGGAGGTGAACCTCTCAGTGGATTGGGAGGAGTCTAGTCTGCTTGACCCTGTCAACCTCTCCGCTTCGCTGTCCCTTCATCTCCCAAGTCCCCCGCCTGAATCCTCTGTCCTTTGTCCCAAAAAGTGCCCTCGAAAATCCACAATTCAATCTATACCCGTCTCCGTTCCCCGCAAAATGAAAGCCTTGTCTGTGCAAAGCGCTTCCAGCAGCAATCATCGTTCCAGCAGTGGCACAGGTTCTCGCAGCAGTCGTGGCTCAAGCAGTGATGAGGACAGCGAGGACGGCGACACCAGCTTACATGCAGCCTCCTCCAATTCGCCAGCTTCCCAGGTGTTTGTTTCTTCTTCCTCCTCCTTATGTACACAAGCCTAACAAGGAGGAGGACAAGTCTCTTTATGCTTGCAGGATCGTGGAAGAAGCTCCCAACCCTCCTGAGAAGAATGACGACCTACCTTATGTCCAATTTCTAGGTGCTCACCTCTTACTCTAGCTTTCTTTTGGCGTTATCTAGTTTGCAAATGGTTTGGAAATTTTTTCTGTTCTGTTTCAATGTCAGTCTCAAAACTAAACAAGTTGGTTTCCCATCTTGGGCAGCTCCTAATACTCTCTACTTATGGGATGGTTTCCCCACCTGGGGTAGTTATTATTTTGCAGTTAAATTTTTGATACTTCCCTCCGGAATTGGCTTGCCAAATTCGGAGGACGAGAATTATAATGTTTTGTCGTGTATGATATAATAGAAATAGACTAAATTAGCCAAAAAAAAAAAAAAAAAAATTGTGTATCCAAAAATTTTATTTATGAATTATTATTAATATTTTAAATGTAATATATTAATTTTATATTGGAGGTTTGGTTGAATTATACATCTCTTTTATTATTCTTATGGGGAAGTAGTTAAACTTTTCTAGTTTCAATTATTTAAAATAATATTTTTATTTTTAATTATTTTTTCTTTCTAAATTTATTATAAAATTAGGTTACTTTATATCGATATCAATTAACAAACATACACACACACACACACACACACACACACATATATATATATATATATATCTAACAATTGCATTGAGATAATTAAAACTGATCAAACATTGTAGATTCATTATTATTTTTAATTATAGCAGAGTTTCTATTTTTATTTAAAGAATATATATATATATATATATATTAAAAAGAACACATCCACTATATGTTGAGGAGATAAATCACACATCACCCTCATACTAGATTGTAAAATTCACCTCTAACAATTAATAAAATTAATTCCCTTATACTCTTTCTATATCCATATTCTAAATCAACACATATTCAAAATTACATGCCATCTTGTACTAATGTTAGTCATTAATTTTAACCAAAATTTCCAACACAAAATTAGATTAAAAAAAAAAAATCCATCCTTCTTTATCAAGAAAAAAACTATTTACTTAATTAAAATTTATAAATTAATTAAAAATATACCCATTAAAATTAAAAGAAACAAAAACCATTTTTTCATTAATAAATAAATAATATTAATTAACCATTCTATATTAAACAAAAACTATTTTTTCATTAATAAAGCAAAGAGCAAACCACCCTAGTAAGGTTTGATCTTGGGTCACCTCTTGACAAATTAACATTAATTATTAATTTTGAATAAAAAATATTTTTTAAAAACATCATATTGTAGTGTTTATAAATAAATAATAGATTTTAAAAAAAAAACACTTTCACTAAAAATTATTAATTTAAATAAAAAAGCACTTTAGTGAACAAATATTAATTTAAATGAAATTAATATAAAAAAAATGTTTAAATCTTTCCTAAACCATGCTAAAATCTTGAGTTGCTTTACTAACTCTGTGTGGTTTGATCTTGAGTTGCCTTACTAATAAGACGGTGAGGTTTGCTCTTGATTCGCCTTACTAATAACTCTATGAAGTTTGATCTTGATTCGCCTTGCTAACGATCTTATGTCCACTAGGTTGACTTACTAAAGACGTCCATCTTTCCATAATCTTGGGTTGCCTTCTTGGGTCGCCCATCTTCCGACCCTCAACTAAACTAGTTGTGCTAGTGAGACCTAACTTTATATATCATACTTTTAATAAAGTATGATACTTTTCAATAAAAACATGCAACACAACTAAACTAGTTGTGCTAGTGAGACCTAACTTTATATATCATACTTTTAATAAAGTATGATACTTTTCAATAAAAACATGCAACTTCATTTCATTAATACTCTCTGAGATTTTATCTTGAGTCACCTTAGTAACTATGTGAGGTTTGATCTAAAATGAGATGCTAAAATCCAATCTACATAGAGTTGAAATTGCCCAAACTTGGTGCCATTTCCAGGTAACTTTGACAACTTAGATGCCCTAGATCACTATTTCTCAAATCACAGGTCAAACTTAGAAGTACACACATTAAGTCAAAATTTCTCAAACCATAGGTCAAACCTGCTAGAACAAAAATTAAATCACTATTTCTCAAACCACAAGTCAAACTTGGAAGAACACAAGTTAGGTCATGATTTCTCAAACCTTAAATCAAACTTGGAGGTACACAAATAACTTGACAAACAAAACAAAATCACTATTTCTCAAACTTTAAGTCAAAATTAAAGGTACACAGATAACTTGACAAACAAAACAAGATCACTATTTCTCAAACCTTAAGTCTAACCTAGAGGTACACATATAACTTAACAAACAAAACAAGATCACTATTTCTCAAATCTTAAGTCAAACTTAGAGGTACACGTATAACTTAACAAACAAAACAAATCTTAAGTCAAAATTAGAGGTACACTTATAACTTAACAAACAAAACAAAACAAGATCACTATTTCTCAAACCTTAAGTCAAACCTAAAGGTACACATATAACTTAACAAACAAAACAAGACCACTATTTCTCAAACCTTAAGTTAAACTTAGAGGTACATGTATAACTTAACAAACAAAACAAATCTTAACAAACAAAACAAGACCACTATTTCTCAAACCTTAAGTTAAACTTAGAGGTACATGTATAACTTAACAAACAAAACAAATCTTAAGTCAAACTTACAGGGACACATATAACTTAACAAACAAAACAAAACAAGATCACTATTTCTCAAACTTAAGTCAAACCTAGAGGTACACATATAACTTAACAAACAAAACAAGGTCAATATTTCTCAAATCTTAAGTCAAACTATTTCTCAAACCTTAAGTCAAACTTAGAGGTACACAAATAACTTGACAAAAAAAACAAAATCACTATTTCTCAAACTTTAAGTCAAACTTAGAGGTACACATATAACTTGACAAAAAAAACAAAATCACTATTTCTCAAACTTTAAGTCAAACTTAGAGGTACACATATAACTGAAAAACAAAACAAGATCACTATTTCTCAAACCTTAAGTCAAACCTAGAGGTACACATAACTTAACAAACAATACAAGATCACTATTTCCCAAATCTTAAGTCAAACTTAAGGATACACATATAACTTAACAAACAAAACAAGATCATTATTTCTCAAACCGTAAGTCAAACCTAGAGGTACACATATAACTTAACAAACAAAATAAGATCACTATTTCTCAAATCTTAAGTCAAACTTAGAGGTAGACAAGTAACTTAACAAACAAAACAAGATCACTATTTCTCAAACCTTAGTCAAACTTAGAGGTACACATATAACTTCAACAAATAACTTCACAAAACATACATATAACTTGACAAAACAAATAACTTCACAAAACAAAACAAAATCACACTATTTCTCAAACCTTAAGTTTTCCTTAAGTCAAACTTAGAGGTACAGATATAACTTGACAAATAACTTCACTAAACAAAACAAAATCACTATTTCTCAAACCTTAAGTCAAACTTAGGTATAGATAGCTTGACAAATAACTTCACAAACCTTAGAGGGATCACTATTTCTCAAACCTTAAGTCAAAGTTAGAGTTACACATATAACTTGACAAATAACTTCACAAACCTTAAGTCAAACTTAGAGGCACACATATAACTTTGACAAATAACTTCACAAAACAAAACAAGATCCTTAAGTAGAACTTAGAGGTACACATATAAGTTTACAAATAACTTCACAAAACAAAACAAGATCCTCAAGTCAAACTTACAGATACACATATAACTTGACAAATAACATCACAAAACAAAGCAAGATCACTAAATCACTATTTCTCAAACCTTACGTCAAACTTAGAGGTACACATATAACTTGACAAATAACTTCACAAACAAAACAAGATCACTATTTCTCAAACCTCAAGTCAAACTTAGAGGTACACATATAACTTGACAAATAACTTCACAATAACAACAAATAACTTAAAAAAAAACAATATAAACTATTTCTCAAACCTTTAGTGAAAAAATACAAGATCATTATTTCTCAAAACTTAAGTCAAACTTAGAAGAGGTAAAACAAATAACTTCACAAACAAAACAAGATCACTATTTTTCAATCCACAATTTCTCAAACCTTGAGGTACACAAATAACTTGACAAATACTTGACAAATAAACCCGAGGTACACAAATAACTTAAACCTGAGGTATACAAATAACTTGACAAATACTTGACAAATAACCCTGAGGTACACAAATAACTTGACAAATACTTGACAAATAAACCTGAGGTACACAAATAACTTAACAAATAAACCTTAAGTCAAACTTATAGGTACACAAATAACTGGACAAATAAAACAAGACGATCACTATTTCAAACTTGTGTTATAACAAATAACTTAATAACTTACAAATAAAACAACAAGATCATTGTTTCAAACTTGTGTTGTACACAAATAACTTGACAAATAAAACAAGAAGATCACTATTTCAAACTTGAAAGAACACAAGTTGGGTCAAAATTTCTCAAACAAACTTGAAAGAACGCAAGTTAGGTCAAGATTTCACAAGCAAACTTGAAAGAACACAAGTTAGGTCAAGATTTCACAAACAAACTTGAAAGATTTCACAAACAAACTTGAAAGAACACAAGTTAGGTCAAGATTTCACAAACAAACTTGAAAGAACACAAGTTAGGTCAAGACTTCTCATAACTTCACAAATAAACAACAAGATCACTATTTCAAACTTGAAAGAACACAAGTTAGGTCAAGATTTCACAAACAAACTTGCGTTCAGTTAGGTCAAGATTTCACAAACAAACTTGAAAGAACACAAGTTAGGTCTAAATTTCTCATAACTTGAAAAATAAAACAACAAGATCACTATTTCAAACACAAGTTAGGTCAAGATTTCACAAACAAACTTGAAAGAATACAAGTTAGGTCAAAATTTCTCAGAACTTATGAAATAAAACAAGAAGATCACTATTTCAAACTTGAAAGAACACAAGTTAAGTAAGAATGCAAATTAGGTCAAGATTTCACAAACTTGAAAGAACACAAGTTACGCCAAGATTTCACAAACAAATATGAAGATTTCACAAACAAATTTGAAAGAACACAAGTTAGATCAAACTTGAAAGAACACAAGTTAGATTAGGATTTCTCAAACAAACTTGAAAGACAAATTGATATTTTGATATTTTAATTTAGACACAAACCTTAAAGACTCAAATTGATATTTAACTTTAAGTGAAATTATATTTTCATATTTAAAAATTTTCATCGGAATACATTGAATGTGAATGAAACTTGAAAGAACACAAGTTAGGTCAAACTTGAAAGAACCTTAAACCTTAAGTCAAAGTTAAACCTTAAGTCAAACTTAGAGGTAAAAAAAAAAGATATTTTGATATTTAAAATTTAAATTAAAATTTGATATTTAAAATTTAAATTAAAAAATGTATTTTAATATTTAAAATTTAAATTAGAAATGTATTTTCTAATGTGAATGAATGAAGTATCAATTAGAAAATTTAATGCGAATGAATGAAGTATCAATTAGAAAATTTAATGTGAATGAAGTATCAATTAGAATATTAAATGTGAATGAAATATCAATTAGAAATGTATTGATATTTAAAATTTAAATCAAACATAGAGGTACAAAAATCTTTTTTCTCAAATAAACTTGTGTAAAACAAAACTTAGGTTAGGATTTCTCAAACTTAGAGGTACAAAACAAAACTTTAAGTTAGACCAACAAAACAAAAAGTACAAAACTTTAAGGTAGACCAACAAAACAAAAAGTAACATTAAGGATTTGATTTCTCAAATAAACTCGTGTTTTCAAACACAACACAAGTTAGGTTAGGATTTCTCAAACTTAAGGATTTGATTTCTCAAATAAACTCGTGTTTTCAAACACAACACAAGTTAGGTTAGGATTTCTCAAACTCAAGGATTTGATTTCTCAAATAAACTCGTGTTTTCAAACACAACACAAGTTAGGTTAGGATTTCTCAAACTCAAGGATTTGATTTCTCAAATAAACTCGTGTTTTCAAACACAACACAAGTTAGGTTAGGATTTCTCAAACTCAAGGATTTGATTTCTCAAATAAACTCGTGTTTTCAAACACAACACAAGTTAGGTTAGGATTTCTCGAACCTTAAGTCAAACTTAGAGGTACAAAACTTATAAACTTATGTTTTCAAACGATTTCTCAAACCTTTAAGTCAAATAAACTTGTGTTTTCAAACACAAGTTAGGTTAGGATTTCTCAAACCTTAAGTCAAACTTAGAGGTACAAAACTGTGTTTTCGGACAGAGGTTAGGTTAGGATTTCTCAAACCTTAAATCAAACTTAGAGGTACAAAACACAAGTTAGGTTAGGATTTCTCAAACCTTAAATCAAACTTAGAGGTACAAAACACAAGTTACGTTAAAAATTCTCAAACCTTAAATCAAAGATAGAGGTATAAAACTGTGTTTGAATTAGAGGTACAAAACACAAGTTAGGTTAAGATTTCTCAAACCTTAAATCAAAGGCAAAGGCAGAGGTACAAAACTGTGTTTTCAAACACAAGTTAGATTAAGATTTCTCAAACCTTAAATCAAGCTTAGAGGTACAAAACTTTAAGTCAGATAAACAAAACAAAAATTGATATTTAGAGGAACAAGTTAGGTCAAGATTTCTCAAACCTCGAGTCAAACTTAGAAGTACAAAACTTTAAGTTAAGACATAAAAAAAAATTGATATTTTGATATTTAAAATTCTTCACTGGAATACAAAAATTGATATTTTGATGGAATACATTGAATGCAATGTAACCAAAAAAATTGATATTTTGATATTTATAATTCTTCACTGGAATACATTGAATTAGAGGTACAAAACTTTAAGTTACACAAACAAAACAAAATTGATATTTAGAGGTACAAAACTTTAAGTTAGACAAACGAAAAAAGAGAAATTTGATATTTAGAGGAACAAAACTTTAAGTTAGACAAACGGAAAAAGAGAAATTGATATTTTGATATTTAAAATTCTTCACTGGAATACATTGAATGTAAATGAAGTATCAATTAGAAAATTAGAAATGTTTTGATATTTAAAATTCTTCACTGGAATGGAATTATTACAATGAATGTGAATGAAGTATCAAATAGAAATGTATGTTTTTATTAATGAAGTATTAAACACATTAACTGTTTTTATTGTTTGAAGTATCAAACACATTGAATTGTTTGAATGCTTTTATTAATGACGTATAAACAAATTGAATTGTTTATACTAATGAAATATAAAACAAATATCAATAAGTAAATACATTATACATTACATTGCAAGGGTTATTACAAGGGTTTTTATAAATGAACAATGTTACCGATGAAATAGGTAACCGCAATGTTACCTACTTTTTCTTGGTAGCATAAAAAGCACCCGATTTTGAAAAGTGGTGATGCAGAATCACCATTTTTTTTTTTTGGTGCTCATTTTTGACACTCTAATATTTTTATTTATGAAGTATGAATATTTGTTTTAAAATGTTAGTGAATTTCATGTTAATTTTGAAATGTATTGATGCAGCATCAACTCAGCGTCAACTTTTTTTTTTAGAGTGGTGATTTTCATGATAATTTTGAAACATATTGATGCTGCATCAACATTTTTTTTTTAGAGCGGTGATTTTCATGCTAATTTTGAAACGTATTGATGCTACATCAACATTTTTTTTTTAGAGCGGTGATTTTCATGCTAATTTTGAAACGTATTGATGCTGCATCAACTTTTTTTTTTTAGAGTGGTGATTTTCATGTTGGTAATAAAACACAAAACTTAGATAAAAAAATATACATAAAAACAATAAAAAAAAACCAATAAAAATGTAAAAAAAACAAAAACAGCTCGTAAAAATAAAAAATTTAAACAAAAATAAATAAATAAAAACAAAAATATTTGAAAATTATATCAAAGGAAATGACAAAATTTGAAAAAAAAAACACATAATTTAAAGAAAAAAACAAAAATTGACCAAAAAAATTAAAAAAAAAAACATAAAAAAAACATTTAAAAATTAAATTTTTTGAAAAAAATTTAAAAAAATCAAAATAAAAAAAATCATTTTAAAAAAATTTAAAAAATTTAAAAAAAACCAATTTAAAAAAAAAAAAAAAATTTGAAAAAAAAAATTTGGGGTTGCTGCCGGTGGGGCGGCGGGCAGGGGGAAGGGGCACACACCGGCCGTGGGCGCGGGGTCGCGTGCCCACCCCGCCCGCCCACCTGCTGCCTCCGCCGCCACCGGGAGCGGAGGCCGGGCCGCGCGGGCGCGGGGCCGCGTGCCCCCCCCGCCCGCCCACCCGGTCGGCTCTCCGCCGTCGCTCTCTCTCCGGGCCGAGGGGTCGGCTCGCGGGCGGCGCGGGCGCGCCCTCCCCGCTCGCTCACACGGCCGGCCCGCCGGGCGCCCGGCGCGGAGGGGTCAGTGGGCGCCGCCCCCCGCCACCACCACCGCCCACCACAAACGCGCCGCCCAAATTTTTTTTTAAATTTTTTTTTTTTAAATTGGTTTTTTTTTTAATTTTTTTAAATTTTTTTTTTTAAATTGATTTTTTTTTAAATTTTTTTAATTTTTTTAATTTTTTTTTCAAAAAATTTATTTCTTTTTCTTATTTAATTTTTTTATATAAAATACAATTTGTTTTGTTTTTTTTTTAAAATTTTGTTTTTATTTTTTGTAAATTTTATTATTTTTTTTGTTTTAATTTTTTTTTTTAACTTATTTTGTTAGTAATTTTTATTAAATTTTGCTTTTTTTTTTTTATTTAATCGAATTTTTTTTTTTAAATTTCATAAATTTTCTTTCTTATTTTATAGAATTTAATAAATTTTGTATTTATTTATTTATTTTTTTTTGTTAATAACATAAAATTTTTATATTTTTAAATTTCAATTAAAAATTTTGTATTTAAAATTAGATTTATTTTTTTTTAATTAAACTTAATTTTTTTTAAATTAATTTGTTTTTAAATTTTTTATTTAATATTATTTAATATTTTTATATTTTTTTCAATTTTCAATTTTTAATTGATTTTTAAAGTTTTTATTTTTTTTCCTTTTATATTTAAAATTTATTTGTTTATTTGTTTATTTATTAAAATTTAATATTTTTGTTTTTACATTTAATTAGTTATTTTAATATATATATATATATATATATTTTAAATTTAATAAAATCTGATCTATATACATATTTTAATTTAAGTTCATATATATATTTTATTTTTTGTAATTTAAATTTAATTTATTTTCTATAGTTTATTTGTGTTTCTAATATGTACTGTTTTAAATTTAATATTTTCATTGTATTTTATTTTTATTTTTTATTTTTTTTACTTATAATTTAAATAATGTTTTTTTTTTTTAATATTTTTATTTTAAATTTTTAAATTTATTAAAATTTAATATATTTCCTTAAATTTAATTTTTTGTTTTAAATTATTTTATTTTTTTAAAATTTAATAAGCATTTTCTTTTTCTTTTTTAAATTTAATTTCTATATTTTATTTTTTATAATTTCCTTCTTTTTTTAACTTGTTTTTTTTTTTTAATTTAATATTTTTATTTTGCTTTTATTTTTATTTTTTAATTTCTATATTTTTAAAAATTTCAATCTTAGTTTTTTTTGTTTATTGTTTTATTTTTTTTTTCCTTAAATTTTAGGTTTTTTTTAGTGTTTGAATTAAAATTTTTATTTTGTTTTTTTTTTTTTTTTTTTTTATCTTCATATATTTTTAAATTTTAAGCTTTTAAATGTTTTTATTTTTTAAATTTATTTTTTTCTTAAATTTTAGGTTTTTTTTAATGTTTGAATTTTAAAAATTAAAAAATGTTATTTCTATTTTTAAAAATGCGAAAAGTATGACAATTTTTTTTGACAATTTTTTTTTGGTTTTGTTTTGAGGGTGTTTTTTCAATCTTTTTACAACAAACAATTTTGTTTTTAGCATAATTTTAGAAAATGTTGAAATTTGACCTTAAAAAAAAAACAAGTGCGTTCTGGAAGACACACTTTTTTTTTGGGGGGTGTTTTTTCAATCCTTTTTTCAACAAACAATTTTGTTTTTAGCATAATTTTAGAAAATGTTGAAAATTGACCTTCGAAAAAAAACAAGTGCGTTCTGGAAGACACATTTTTTTTTTGGGGGTGTTTTTTCATGTTTTTTGAGCGTTTTTGGGCTAGAGTTCCCGTTTTGAGGTCAGGTTACCTATTTCATCGGTAACATTGTTAATGAAGTATTAAACAAATATCAGTAAAAGTAAATCCGTTACACTGCGTGTAACGGAGTAAATACCTAATACATTACATTGCAAGGGTTTTTATAAATGAAGCAAATATCAGTAAATTACATTGCAAGGGTTTTTATAAATGAAGTATTAAACAAATATCAATAAAAGTAAATCCATTACACTGCATGTCAGTAAAAGAATAAATTGAAAATATAATACCATTTATTACATTGCATGTTTTCATTAAAAGAATGAAACCAATATAAGTCAATGCATGAACTCTTTAAAAAATATAGTAAATACATGTATTCATTAAACAAATATAGTAAAGACGATAAAAAAAAAAATCCGTTATCAACCAATGTCTCTTAGCAACTCCAGTAACTTCAAAAACACGACAAGTAGCAACGTAAAACACCACAAGTAACCAAACGTTCACATATCACATATTATCAGATACAAACAAACGATGTCTCGCAGTACCCTCCAACAACACCACACAAGAAGCATGAATATATATATATATATATATATATATATATATATATATCGGAAATGATATATGATACAAACGAAACCACACCACACAGAAACAAATGATGTCTCCCTTTCAACCACACCACACAAGTGAAAAAACCAATATATATATATATATATATATATATATATATATATATATATAACTGTCATAAATCGATTGTTCATTCTCACAAATTAGTATGGTACCAAATTATAAACTCAAAATTTCCAATATAACGCAAACCACTGCACATGGTCTGAATGAATCTGAATGACTCAGACATGGACCATTTCTTTTAAATCCCAAAATTGAAAGACCATTTCTACCCTGAAATTTCAAATCCAAACTTTAAAACCTACAAGAGACCATTTCTACCCTGAAATTTCAAATCCAAACTTTGAAACCTACAAGAGACCATTTCTACCCTAAAATTTCAAATCCAAACTTTGAAACCTACAATTTGACAATTTGCAGTACAGCTCGGTCCTTTCACAAAAGGACTTTCACATTGTGAGAATCATTCAAACAATTAAAAGCTAAAGACCAAATCAAATCATTCATAAAATTTTAAAGCTCAAGACCAGACCAAAATGTTATGATAAATATAGTTCAGATCCTATTCAGTCAAACTTTGATGGTCATGAATATAAGCACTGTCGAATTGAAATTGTAAGCTAAATTGGTAGCCCAGCCTACAGCTTACATATATATAAATAAAGCACAATGAAGCATACACACCTCTGTAGTCGTATAGACCAAAATGATGCTTTGTCGATTCTATGAGACTTCAAAATGAAATCCAAATGCTATAAATCATTATAACAGCGATCGCTACCAAAATTATGAGGTAACCGATGTGAAGCCACGAATTGCATTACCCCTTTCTGCTCTCAAATGTAAAACCAAAAATCTGTATGTTATACTTCAGTATAATTATTCTACTACTGCTGCCAAATTTTAAGAGGTAAAACGTTAACACTAGGATCTGAAACTGCCGTTTGGCGAACTCAAGTGACTGATGAGCGATGCCTTCAATTCGGCCACAAGAGACTCATTAGCGATGCCTTCAATTCGACCTCGGACGTTTCAGCCATTTTCTTCACTTCTCTGATGACCTCAGCCAGAATATCCCCGGTTTGCTTTATTATAATTGTTTCATATTGAAGCCTGTCTTCTAGTTTGTTATTCGGTATTGGCCTCCACGAGACTCGGGGCTTAACAGGGGTGTGATTCGCAACCGGGGCCTTCTCGGTACTGGGGAGCTTCGGCTCCTTACCAGTGTCAGTGCCTCCATCGCTCTCGACTTCTTCCTCTTCTTCTGCCACATCCCCACCTGCCTCGGTGTGATGTACCTCCATCTCGTCTTCCTCATGCTGCTTGCCCCATGCCTCTTTCCACAGCTTATACAATTCCTTTTCGTGCCGGCTCTTGTAAACAAAGTCATCTTCTTGAATGCCTCCCTGGCCCATCTTGTTCTTAATGGATTCATACCTTCTATGCATGCTCCTCATCTTTTCATACACCTGGACCTTGCTTGCCTCCTTGTCCAATTTATCTCCACAACATTTCCAAATCTTTAGGGCAACCTCTGAAAACTCCACACCGTCCATTGCATACTTCAGGCAGCAGTGCATGACAAAGTTCTCCTCGTTCTCTGTCCACACGCGCACCTTCTTCTTCGAGGATTCCTCTTTCGGGTGATTTGCAGAATGAGTCATTCTGAGAACTGGGGATAGGGATTCTAGCTGCTGCCTCCGCAGTCCATTTCTCGATGGGTTCAAATCCGGGACTTCTTCTTGGGCTACTTTCTTTGCGCTGGACACCGACTTCTTCTTTTTCGATTCGGGCTGCTCTTCGGCAAAGTCATCATCTCTGGGTCTTTTTGCGGCTACTCCCTTCTTGGGCTTCGAAGCAGAGAGTGTATTAGGGTTCGAAGCAGAAGCTCTGTTATTAGGGTTCGGCTCCGAGGGGGTGCTCTGGCTTCCAACTGCGGACTTGTCCGAAGAATTTGGTTTCTTCTTCAGTGAAGGCGTAGCTGCGGGCTTCTCCGGTACTGGGCGGGTACTCACCTCCTCCTGCTCGGAGTCGGACGAGGACGCAGAGGTAGAGGAAGAGTGCTGGCGTTGAGAAGGGTTTACATTTGCGTGGAATCTCTGTTCAACTGAACCAGAGTGAGAGGATTTGCTCTGCCCATTTGAAAAGGACGCCATTGCTTTCAGAAATTCGAGATCAGTCTGCTCAGCTCGAAAACACAACATTCAAACACTCGTGGAAAAAAACCAACCTAGATAGAAATACAAATTCGAAAACCCTAGAATTGCATTGCGTGGCCGCATTCCAAATCTTTAAAATGACATCTGTAAGAGCGGAGCGGAATTTATGATCAACCTTTCGGAATGAGGTTCCTTGTGAGCTTTTTTTTAATTAATTTTATTTTTTAAACATAATTTTTGTTTTATTTTATTTAAAATGTGATGCAAATTATTAATTTTCATATTTTGATTTTGTATAATCGGATTATAAAAAAAATTCTTGAAGACATTTCATCCGTTATATTTAATATTTAAAAATTCAATTTATATCTTATATATATCTTTAAAGATTTTAAAAATAGATTATTATTACGATATTCCGTGGTTTCGAAATATTTAAATGTCAGAGCGGAATTTATCAGTAAGCATTGGGAAGGGGAAAGCTATCAAACCAAGTGAATAATCAATCAATTCCTGAATATTAATTCTGTATTGCGCAGATCTGCTAAAATCTTTGTGCAGAACACATATTAATTTTTTGATAGCTACAATTACGAACAGAAAACTCGTCGGCGCCGCCTCCAATACTCCCACTTCGAAACGCCATAATTGCAAAATCAGTTAAAGGACCACCATTCTTTATTTCAAGGAAAGGCACCCATCATACGTAATGATTACCATAAATATCGTGGATCATGGTCCATAATTGAAACACATGTGTTGGATGAATTCCGTCACATTTGGACGATGTTCACGTTTCAGTTATGGTTTTTAGAAAGCGTTAGTGGATTTCGGGTATGCAAATATACAATCTTTATGTATAATGTCATTCCAGCACTCACCGCAGAGTTCATTTTGGGTGTTTTCCGATTCCAATGGAAAGGAAAAGGCCGCCCTTAAAATTCTAATTACTTTGGTTTATCTTTATGTTTTTAAAATTATCACCTCAATTCATAATATCCTAAAGGGAAGTCATTTGATTATAGATAACTTTACTAATTGAGAAGCATAACCTTTAACAACCTCATTGTCGATCATCAATATATCTTTTTGTAATGTGAAGGCTCGTTATTTATAGTATTTTCGATGTCTTATAAAGTTACTTGATTTAATGCTTTGCGTAAATACCATGGGTAGTATGTGATTTCTATTCGAATCAATTTGTCAGTTGTTGATGTTTCTTCAATATCTATAACACCTACCTCAAATATGAGATTTGCTCCTTTTTAGGTAGAGCTACATATCAATATATCATTTAAATAAACAATTATAAATGGATCTATAAAAAGGCATAGTATATCATTCATTAATCTTATAAACTTAGTTGGTGCATTGTATAAGCCAAATGATATAACTAATCACTTATACAAAACTTGTTTGCTTTTATACAAATTTTTTAGGTATGACTATCCCTTGAAGAACCTCAAAAAATTCTAACAAAATACCCCAAGATGCTTGTTATGATATCAATATAATCCATAAACTATTGTGGATATTCCATTCGACATTTTTTCACATAACTCTATGAAAATATATTTGAAAATCCAAAATCTATACTAAGAAGGTTAAACTTTTTTTATATTTTTGGATTCATTAATTACTGTGTTATTGTTATGCACACAAAAAATAAAATAGGAAAATTAGATAACAACAAAATAAGCTTATTAAAAAGTTTTCTGGATTATCCACATTGCTAGAGAACCACAAACCACAATAAACACAAGATATGATCTAGGAAACCCTTACAACAGAAAACCTAGATGGAAGGTAACACTAATATGCTTTCTCTTTCTTTAAATGGAAATTGATGCAAGTACAAAGGAGTGAGACTCACGGCTTGTTTTCTCTCTCTCTATCCACTCTCTGCTACTCTGCTTGTCTATGGAACAAAATTCACTCCAATAAAATAGAACCCCTTTCCTCTTAGTGGCTCACTTATAACACAACCCAATAACCTATTAATGGTTAAGTTTGACTCCTTCAACTCTTAGATAGAGTTACAATATTGAATTCTTTAGAGTTTTCTTCATCATAACCATGTGGCTAGTCCTATTATCATGAATAATGGCTGATGATATAGCATCCTCTCAAATCATGGTGGTCAAAATAGGAAGGCCAACTTCTAAGTGGCATAAATTTTGCATATGGACTCCATTTTAGGTCTTTCTTTCATCGTTGGAAAGGTATTTGAGTGTTGAATGGTGCTCAGGGGTGCATGTTTAAATCATTAAGTTTTACTTGCAAAATAATGTTTTATTCCTCAAACTACTTTCAAAAGGTTTTCAACCCAATTTTTCCAAACTTTGACCCGCTAATAAAAATGGTCCTGTGAGTTGATTCCTCGTATTTTTTCACTCTGAAAGCATCAAGAAGAATGAAAAATAATATAATGATCCAATCTAGATCAAGTGGTTTCATCTTATTTTATTGGGTTTGAGAGCTTAATCTATACAATTGTTTCTATATTCTCTATCTACCTGGTTGTATATTTACGTTGCCTGCCTTTTCTCTCTTTCCTTCGTTTTATGTGCCCTCCTCCCCAATTACATGATTTTATCATTTCACCACGCAAATTTTGAGTCATCCACAATACCCTATAGAAGACATACTATCCTAATCATTATATTTGATTTTGAGAGATTCTTGCAACTAATACCTATGCTCAACAACTAAGACGAGACACTTCAACCAACTAGATTTCAAATTTAATGATGTAAGCAAGAGGAAAAAATGGGTGGAGCATTTCAAGTTCAAATACTAGCCAAAATGGTTTTGACAAGGCTGACTTGGAATATTTACAAGATGAACCCTCAAAGGTCCTTTCGTTATTCCCTGCTTATGGTATCATGGTCCCTATAAGTTCTCATGCCTCAATTGATTGTTTGGAACCTTCATTAATTTAAAATAAAGTACATATAGATTTCCTTGATTTTTCTAGTTCAACTTAGCATGATAACGAAATATATGTGTTGAAATAAGACACCACTAATCATAATTAATTACAATTTATGAAGGCCTGATGAAAATGGAGACATAACAATTATGTTATCAAATTCCACTCCTAGATTCTATAATCAAGTATAAAACAAGTACAATAATAAAAATTGGAACCCCCTAGGCTTCCTAGTAGTTTAATATTTAATGTAGCATGATAGTCATTTAGGGTTAGGGTTTTGCATGTTTTAAACCTCAATTGGTGATAATGTTTGGACCTCTAAAGTCCTTGAAATTCCATATGTGTGTAGCCCCACATTTAAATGATGGATGTTTACATGGCATCCACTTGCAACCATGCTAGTAAATAAGGTAGGTCCACTTGTAGGAAGCACAAATTTAAATACAAACTTTAATCAAAGTGATTTCCACACTATCGAAAAGGTATCAATGTTTATAATAACATTGTGGGGATATGGAGCTATGATTTTAAAGCTATAACCACAAAAAAAATCCATTCCATGGCTTAAAATGGCTATGGAAGATTACAAACCCTAAATTTGAAAACTAGGGCCTACAGTTAAAATGATCCATATAAGCCAATTCCTCCTATTTTTCCACCCATAAAGTACTAGGAGAGGTGAGAAATTATATAAGGATATATTGTGAATCATACCTCCCAATTTAGGGAGGCCCTTCATCCCCAAAATTTTATTGAATGAGGTAAGAAAAAAAATACTTTACCTTCTCCCTGGAGTATTGTAAACTCAATGGCGTACATTGTTGCACACTCTACCCTTGTCTCTACCTAAATTTATGTCATTGGATCCATTATTTCTCTATATCCAATAGGGTAGAACCAATTTGAAAATCATCCACTTATTTATTCATAGATCACCCTCTAGCCTATGTGTCTACCTAAGTGTTTGCATATGGCTTTCATAACAAACTAGTGCATGGCCCTCTAGTTTCAGTCAAACAAAAGAAATTATGTTTCTCTTAATCTATATCATGGACATTGGAATACACTTCTAACTATTGCAACCAATGATTTATCTCAGCATCATTGATCCCACCTTGATAGGGTTTGATGTCCACTTTTGCTTCCATTTTAAATAGAGGTTGTGAAGAAGTGATGACACTGAATCTTAATTTCTCTTTCTCGGTCTCCCTTTTTTTACTCCTTTTCTCGGTCTTCACATCTCTTGGTTTCTCATTCAATCCAATTTATGAGCTAGGAACACCTCCGTAAAAGGTCTAAACTTATTTGCTAGAGTTGCAATGGGAAGGGCCATATTGTGAGACATATGAGTTAGTTGTTGTTCCAACACTGCAAATTTCTCGTGTATTGCAACTTCAGAGTTGTTATGAACAAAATCATCTGCCATCTCTAGGGTTTTGTGACTTTCTTCTTAAGTTAATAGCTATATCTTACAACTTTCTACAAATACCCCAAAGAAAATTGCTCTAATACCAATATGATTTGTAAATTGTCACAGATAGGCATTGGAATGGTTTTTTTCCACATAAAAAGTTACAAATGACAAATTATATAATGATCCATTCCAAAGCAAAAAATATCACTTGTACTTCGAAATTTTCCCATCTCCCTTAATATTTTTGTCTTCATCTCCATCAATTATACAAAATTGTTTGGGGTTTGGGTTTCCTTCTATTTATCACCACTGCAATCAAATACTCAAAAAATAACTAGAAACAAACTTCATTAGAAAAAGTATCTTAAAAAAAAATAAAAAAATAAATAGAAACTTCATGTTGTTATCAATACCAAATTATTCAAATTATATTTTATATGGAAGGATGTATACTTATCAATGCAAACTAAACCAAGGTCCATGTCTTTCATATTTCCTATTACCCTGGTATTATATCTATAATAAACTTTGTTCTAGAAATTAATAAGTCTTGGTATTTATATATGTGGGATGATTAATTTCAGTATTTATATGTATCTTTTATTTTCTTTCTTCCTATGAGACACACCTAATTTTCGTGAAAGATGAATAACTTCTCAAGTCAATTAACTATCTCTCTCTCTCACACACACACACACATACCAAATATATATATATATATATATATATATATATATACTTATTATATTTATATAAATTATTTATTATTATTATTATTATTATTATATATATATATATATACTCTCTTTGTATCTACAATATTTTGTACAAATTTTGTAAGAGGATATATTTTGATAATTTCTAGTTCAAATTCAGAGTCATCATTAGAAAATCCAACATAAAATTGAGTGAAAGTTAACAATGGAATGCCTTTTTTCTCATCTTTTTTCGATTGGATGTCAAATTTGAAGATCTTATAGATAAAAGAGTAGGTTGTGTAACCACCCTCCTTCCACACTTACCCAAGTTCACTGGTCCACCGGGGTAAATATGTGATGAAAAGTTACTATGATATGATTCAACCTCCTAAATAACCATATGGAAGTGGAATCAACCAAACAAAACCTTATTGACCTCCCTTAGGTCCTACAGGACCCCCAAGGGCTAAACCACCCTTCGAGGTGTTCAAACCTTGAGTTAACTTTCCTTTTCACTGATCTGGACTCCCAGTCACATGCACAAGCCTACATACATGCGACTGCAGGCCTATAGTTGCATGCATAATCACTGAAAAGGTGCCACTGTAGCCTTTTCATCTAGTTATGTGCCCACAACAGTGATATTTGGGCCACTTTTTTAGGGCTAGTCTCTAGACCACTGCCCAGAGCGTGATGAATCTTTCCAAAACAATAAATGACATAAAGACAAAGCTTCTAACACAAAACCTGATCAAGGACTTAGCCTAACCAATCCTAACTATGAAAGACATCATGTCAAACACATCATGAACATGAAATGTACAAGTCACAAATACACATATGATCATAGGGATCTCATACTTATCTGAGAATCGTCAAGAAAGTTTGATTCCCTCTCATAATAGCTGCAATATAATTTATTAGGTCACACATTCATCAACCATTCATATATACATCAAACATGTATATTAGGTCACGCATTCCATAAACAATATACAACATGTAATCAACATATTACCAGCATATAAACCAACAAATAACCAACATATAAATCGTGGAAACTAAACCATAATATCATTATCATAATAAATGCATATATACATGAATCAAAATAGAAAATACCTCTTATTAACATATGAAAATCCTAACCAAGTCAGGGACTTCCACGTACCACCCGACCATATACTGGGCTCGAACAAATATTTCTTTCAGCCACTACCCTATGCCATACCCCAAGCATGAATGTGGGATCTCAGGGAATAACAAAAAAAAACCAAACCAGGGATTCTAGAGGCCAAACCACCTCAACCCTCAACCAGTGATTCCACCTCACATACGGACATCACTAACCATCACTTTCACAGATCGGTCTCTACCAAAGCTATCCAAGGCTTCTGCAGTGGTTGTCCAACTGCTGCTTCAAGTCTAGTAACTCAACCCACAGTCATTGCCGAGCTCCAGATTTTTTTTTTCCAACTAGGGCTTTCAAGATCATAAACTCAATCCAACAAGGGTTCCAAAGCGTTTATCTAACCAATGCTTCCAGAAATAGTAACTCAACCCAAGGTGTTACAGGGATTCAAGAGCATTTTTCCAGCCAAGGCTTCTAGGAACTAGTAACTCCACCCACAACCATAAGGAACATGAGCACCAATAATAAATGAAAGGGAAAACCCACAACACCATGGCTATCCAAAAAATGTAAAGGATAGGAAAAACCACTATCAATCCAGGATATCCTCCATGCCAATGACATATCATAACCAAATAACCACATGCATACACCATGCATGCTAAAAATAGCTAGAAAATCATACATGCAACTCGGTACCTGCAAAGAAAAACCATTGTAACTGTTGATCCGACTATTCCCATGCTATTTCCTGCTTTTCATTTGCCTTCTTGCTCCAAATCCAAAGTATTCCCAAAATCCTCCAAGAGTGCTCCAAGAAAAATCTAAGTGTGCAAGAGTATGAGAGAGAGAGAGAGAGAATAGAGAGAGAGCTCCAAGCTAAAACTGACAAAATCCTAACCAAAAAAAGCCATGAAGTGATCCTCAGAAGAATTTTTTATCATTGAGGCCTCTAATTTCTTCATTTTCCTTCATTTTTCCTCTCATGAAAATCTGTGACCTTTCACATTCCTTTTCTCCAATTTTCCTTTATTTTCATAATAAAGTGCAAATTAATGCCTCTTTTCCTTTCCAAAGCCTTTTCCATTTCCTTTGTCAATTTCCCTTTAGCCATAATAAACCAAATGAACACCCACTAGGATGGTTTGCCCAACATTCAGTTTGGAATACGTGTCCCATGGCCCTGGTCTTATGTTTACTTTATTAAATTTATTATATGGATTTTTAACCAGGGTTGTTACAAAACCCTCCCCCTTTGGGGGACACCATCCTCAGTGTTCAATGACACCTATAACCAGCAAGACAACTGAAGTAAAAAAATAGTTTCCATGGAGATTTATAACATAGCTCGTTGCAACATTTACAATGACATAGTGTTTAAAACATGACAATCATACAATTTACTCGAGATTTATAACACAACTCATTATGGTATTTACAATAACAACCACATATACTTATGCACATTTGCTTCAACCAATAAATAACCATATGTCTATGGAGCTTCATTATATATCGCGATACATTATTTACAATAATACACATATGCACATTTTCTCAACCAGCAAATAAAAGGATATGATGCATGCATCTGTAACAAAGGAGTCCAAAGGCTCACACCTCCACCCTCAAAAGTAATACCAAGATTCACCTCCTTCCTAGGAAGTCTAGAATCCATTGTCAAAGTTAAACGCGCGTTTAATGTCCAACGCTACGATCTTGTGCCACTTCTCCTCTTAGTGAGAAATTACCGACTCATTGTTCCAGGGCACACTCCCAATGTGCATCTAATTCGATTTGGAAATCCATTCTTGACCTTCTCTTCTATGCTACACAGTCCCTTGGGAAATCCGGCCTCCCCCTCTCATGCAATCACTCACCTTCCAATTTCCCTGACATTCCCTTTCCTAGGCAATCCATCCCTTAGAAAGGATTCCTCACATCGAAAGTTCAAACAACCAAGGCTTATCCCTGCCTCAAAACCATCATACCGATCATAGCATGATTATGAAAATCAATGGACACTATTGGGTACTAGTGTCCCACAATGGCCCTGCTCATGAAGTGATTTACCAACATACTATTGCATGTTCCAATTCCTTTCACTGTTGTTGCTGTTAATTCTTACAGTCAGTTTCAACCACCCAAAATGGGAATTTTCATGCTTCTTGTACCAAGCACATAATTCCCATTAGAGTCAAATAAATTGAAATAAATTCACATCATACCTCATCAATGGCAAGTCAATAAGGTACACTTGCAATTCTAATCACTTCATGTCACAATAAGTCAGACTAATTGTTTGATCAAATCATCATGAATAAACATATCACATCTGATTAGCTCATAACTCAACCATCATAAATAAGAATCATAGATCACATGTAACAATTATAAATTAGAGTCATATATCACATGCATAATTAAAACTGAAATAAAGCATAGAGACTTATCCTTCAAACGATCCTTAATTCCCACAACATGGGCGACTATGGACGCTTCCACAGCATGGGCATGGGTGCATCTAGGGAATTTTTTCCTCAGACCTGTGTCTGTGCCCCCGAGATTTATGCCACTTTTTAAGCCCAGAATCTTGGTCACTGCCCATAACTTATCGTAGCTTCCAAAATCCATCAAACACGTGATGAAAAGGCTAACGAACCAAAAACTGACTCAAGGACTAGGTCTGGCCATCACCAACCGGGACTTAATTTATATCAAACACTTGGAATCAATGCGATCTACAGGTCTAGGATACAAGATAGAGCATGAATGGCTAAAAAATCTTATGATACATAAGAATAAGGATCAATACCCTCTCCCTTGAACTGTTATGACATCAATTAGGTCTTGCATCCATTATCTTTACAATTACAAGTAAGTACATGCAATAAACGTGACTTGAACTAGTCTTATAAATAGCATAAAACCATGTAAATAACAATGATATAACATCCATTTAATCCATACATTAACAAATACAAAACCAATAGCCAACCAGATCCGGGACTTCCACGTACCACCCGACCATGGACATGACTGAGCCAAATCGATTTTCATCCAGTCACCCCCGTGCTATATTCTGAGCATGAATGTGGTATTTCATGAATAAACCAATCAAAAAACAACCAAGGGAATTTAAAGGTTAAACCACCTCCACCCTCACCATATCGTGATGACATCTAAGCCGGTGTTGAGATCACAAAATCGAACCAAGCTTGGAATGCCTCTGGACTCCATAACTATCCTTGAGGAATTTTATGTCTCCGTGTATTTTAGGATTTATCAAAATCCACACCGGATCACTAGGCCCTAAACTGAGACACCACCCTCAGGCTTTACCATGTATCTCGCCAAAACCGGTCAAGGGATTCCTAGGACTTTGGAAATTTCCTGAGACCACCTCTGCCCTGGATTTAGAAAACCATCCGATAATTCCAAAGCTCGAAACTATGATCAATCCCATCATGCCATGGTTATCTTGAAAAAGGAAAGGAAAGGTTGAAAATCATTCTCAAAACTAGGCAAAGCCATGCCATCGACAACAAGAGAACCAAATACCAACATGCATAATCCATGCATGTCCAAAACAGTTAGGAAATCACACATGAAATATGTCACTTGCAAGTATTCTTGTTGAAGTTTCTTGATCTCGCTCCTCATGGCTTGATCTTTGCTTTAATTCCATTTATGTGTCCTTCATTTGCTTACTTTCCCCTTTCTTAGTCCAATGCTGAAATGATCCAAGAAAACTCCGTGTCCAAGAGTGAGAGAGAGAGAGAGAGAATGGAGAGAGAGCTCCAAAAATGAACTGGAAAAAGCTAAGAACTAATCCTCGGAAGCCTTTTTATTAATGTGACCTCTATTTTCTTCATTTTCCATTATTTCCCTTCAATTTCCTCCTCACATGCAACATGTGGCCTTTCAGCTTCCTTTTCTCTTAATGTCCTTTATTTTCATAAATAAATGTACAAAAATATATTTTTGCTCTTCCAAATCCTTAGCCATTTCCTTTGCCAATTTCCCCTTAGCCATAAACACATCTAGTGATTCCCACTAGGATACCTTTTCCCGACATTCAGCGTGGAATAAGTGTCCCTTAACCCTGGTCTTATTTTTTCCTTTATTAACTTTTATTATATGAACTTTTAACCTGTGTCTGTCACACTCTCTATCCATCCAAATTCTCTCCTCCTTTGACATCAATGGAAAAGGGTCAACTCCATATGAATAGACAATAAGAACTGAAGCACAAACACTGGAGTAATACATCTCAACATGGTTGAAAAATAATGCATATCAAAGATCATCCATGCCTCCATACAAACAAAAAGCAACATATATATCAACCATCATCCTCTATCTCTCCACAAATCAGAAGCAACGATCATAAAATGTATCAATCATCAACCAAAGCAGCATACCAACTAATCAACCTCTAGCAGCGTGCGGCAATATGCCAACATAAGACAACCACAATCAACAACATCATAAGAAAATATGATCAATAGAAATTACATGCATCAAGCATGCATATGCAACATCCAACACTCCTCCACATAGCAACATCCATCCACATGAGGCAACGACACACAATCCCCCCCATAAGTACATAGCAACAACTACCATAACATCTCATCACATAAGGCCAAGAACCTCACTATCATAGCATAGTATGAGACATAACATGAAAACCTCCAATAAAATCATAATTCTAACAATGTATGGTTGAAGAAAATAGGAAAAAATAATGCTCCCTCTGAACACGTGCCATCTCCATGTTGTAGAGATACCAATAGTTGGGCTGAAACGATCTCTTACGCTGCAAAAAATACTTCCTTTGAAAAATAGAAGCATCATATGGACCAAGGCTCCATGTGACCATGAATCAAGTGACATATACATTGATAAATAGATGATTTTCGCAGTGACATAAGAACTCATACAAAACTCATATATGACCATAGCATGACCTCGTGACTCATGGATATAAGACCCAAAAGATAGAAAAACATATGTGCATGGCTCCATCAGCATATTACATGAATATATCAATGAAATACATGGCTTCAATAATAATATCCTATGGAAAAATGACTCAAATATATGATACAACATGACTATTACATCATCATTACCCATACATGTGACTACAAAATGACTCCATAAGATTCCTCCAAAACAAAACTATCACCATGATGACTCAAAAACTATTGACTAGACTCTCAACCAATGCATAATGATGAAACAATATCAAATACATGGTTGTAGTAATCATTATATAACAACCTATACATGAGTTGGAGATTAGCGGCATGTTTCAAACTCCTTGGGCATTGGCTCCTCAGTCACGCAGTAGTCATCTTCAAACACATCAGAAGAACTAATAATGCAGTGGTAGACCTCTAAGCCAACAAAGGAGTCACTCACGGTGCCCCCCTTACCACAAGCCAACTCCACTCTTGATGATGAAACCCTAAAAAATGACTGCACTCTCTTGGTGCACAAAGATCTTCAACCCCCGAATGCGGGTGCTTAGCAATGAGAATATGAGACACTTGGACGCCATGTGGCAAGGCACTTGTCCACCCTATGCGCTTGGACATGGTCACTCTCTCGATGATAAATGCTAGAGCATGGCTCCCTTAATTACCACCCTCGCCAGCTTTCACGCGACGTCCTTTGGCTGCTGCTCATTAACTAGGCCTCGACCTGCACCCATGGCTCTTAAATCTGCCCTCTGAGCTCATCTCGCCTCCATTCATCTCTCCATCCTGCTCTCCATGTTTTCCTCTTGCATTTCTGTCATGCCCTCATCTTTCGGCTCTGTTCAATCTCATCACGGTTGCCTATTTGCGAGGTCTCATTGTGGATGCTCTTCTGTTGCACCTGAGAGCATCCCCTCCCTGTCTCGAGTTTCCTCTCACTCACTCAACATGTCGAGGCGACACAAAATGAGATGTCATCGCGCTGGTGGGCATGGCCTCCCCTCCAGACCCCCTTCCTCGATTTCCATTAGCAGTGAGGTGAACCTCTTCGTGGATTGGGAGGCGCCGAGTCTGCTCGACCCTGTCAACCTCTCTGCTCAGCGGTTCCTTCATCTCCCAAGTCCCCTGCCTGAATCCTCTGGCCTTCGTCCCAAAAAGTGCCCTCGAAAATCCACAATTCACTCTGCACCTGTCTCCATTCCCTGCAAGATGAAAGCCCTGCTTGTGCAAAGCGTTTCCAACAGCAATCATCGTTCTAGCAGTGGCACAGGTTCTCGCAGTGGTCGTGGCTCAAGCAATGATGAGGACAGTAAGGACGACGACACCAGCTTACATGCAGCCTCCTCCAATTCACTAGCTGCCCTGGTGTTTCTTCTTCCTCCTTCTTATGCACACGAATCTAACAAGGAGGAGGACGAGTCTCTTTATGCTTGCAGGATCGTGGAAAAAGCTCCCAACCCTCTTGAGAAGAATGACGGCCTACCTTAAGTCCAATTGCCAGGTGCTCACCTCTTACTCTAGCTTTCTTCTGGCATTATCTAGTTTGCAAGTGTTTTGGAAATTTTTTCTGTTCTATTTCAATGTCAGTGTCAAAACTAGACAAGTTGGTTTCCCATCTTGGGCAACTCCTAATACTCTTTACTAATGGGATGGTTTCCCCACCTGGGGCAGTCCTTATTTTGCAGTTAAGTTTTTTATACTTCCCTCCAAAATTGGCTTGCCAAATTCGGAGGACGAGAATTGTAATGTTTTGCCATGTATGACATAATAAAAGTAGACTAAATTAAGAAGAACAACAAAAAAATTTTGTATCCAAAATTTTTATTTATGAATTATTATTAATATTTTAAATGTAATATATTAATTTTATATTGGAGGTTTGGTTGAATTATACATCTCTTTTATTATTCTTATGGGGAAGTAGTTGAACTTTTCTAGTTTCAATTATTTAAAATAATATTTTTATTTTTAATTATTTTTTCTTTCTAAATTTATTATAAAATTAGGTTACTTTATATGGATATCAATTAACATATATATATATAACAATTGCATTGAGATAATTAAAACTGATCAAACATTGTATATTTATTATTATTTTTAATTATAGCAGACTTTCTATTTTTATTTGAAGAATATATATATATATATATATATATATATATATATATTAAAAAGAACACATCCACTATATGTTGAGGAGATAAATCACACATCACCCTCATACTAGATTGTAAAATTCACCTCTAACAATTAATAAAATTAATTCCCTTATACTCTTTCTATATCCATATTCTAAATCAACACATATTCAAAATTACATGCCATCTTGTATTACTGTTAGTAATTAATTTTAACCAAAATTTCCAACACAAAATTAGATTTAAAAAAAAAAAAAAAATCATCCTTCTTTATAAAAAAAAAATAACTATCTACTTAATTAAAATTTATAAACTAATTAAAATATACCCATTAAAAATAAAAGAAACAAAAACCATTTTTTCATTAATAAATAAATAATATTAATTAACCATTCTATATTAAACAAAAACTATTTTTTCATTAATAAATAAATAATATTAATTAAACCGTTCTATATTAAACAAAAATTATTTTTCATAATTAAATAAATAATATTAATTAAACCATTCTATATTTAAAAAAAAATTATTAATAAATAAATAATATTAACTAAACCATTCTACAATAAACAAAAATTATTTGTTATTAATAAATAAATAATCATTAATTAAGCCATTCTTCATTATATAGGGAAAAAACCATGAACATAAATAAGTTCATAATTAAAAAAAAGAAAGAAAAAAAGAAAAATAGTCTATAATCAATACATAAATACTATTTTGCTTGGAATATACTCTAACACCTAAGGGAATAAGTTAACTGCACCAGACCCAAAAGCATATGGCAAGGGTGAAACCCTAGTCTTTTATGGACTACAATGATTCTAGATTGTTTTGGTTTTCTTTCAATAACAATGATGAGTCAACTTGTATTTGAAGATAACAATCAATAATGATTATCTCATTATTGTTTTAACAATTAAGTCATAATAAATTTTCCCACTTGTAGAAATTACATAAATATTATTAAATCTAAAATCTCCCAAAATTTTTGCATTTATAAATAGAGATCATTAATTTTAAATAAATATATATAACAAAGTTCTTATTTATTTAATAAAAAAATAGCCCTTAATAAGAAAACGATTAACATTAATTAATATTTTTTTTTGTCTGTCTAGTCTAATTGTTTGTGACCCTAAACCCAGGGGTTTGAAGAGTCTAGACCCAGGGACATTTAAGCCGTCAAAGTCACAACATCCCTTTAGTTGACTAGATTTTTTAGCATGTAGTCTCCCCCTAGCAAAGAGCAAACCACCCTAGTAAGGTTTGATCTTGGGTCACCTCTTGACAAATTAACATTAATTATTAATTTTGAATAAAAAATATTTTTTAAAAACATCATATTGTAGTGTTTATAAATAAATAATAGATTAAAAAAAAAAAACACTTTCACTAAAAATTATTAATTTAAATAAAAAACCACTTTAGTAAACAAATATTAATTTAAATGAAATTAATATAAAACAAAATGTTTAAATCTTTCCTAAACTATGCTAAAACCTTGAGTTGCTTTACTAAACTCTCCGAGGTTTAATATTGAGTCTCCTTACTAACTCTATGAGGTTTGATCTTGAGTTGCCTTACTAATAAGACTGTGAGGTTTGCTCTTGAGTCGCCTTACTAACAATCTTACGTCCACTAGGTTGACTTACTAAAGACGTCCATTTTTCCATAATCTTGGGTTGCCTTCTTGGGTCGCCCATCTTCCGACCCTTAACTAGACTAGTTGTGCTAGTGAGACCTAACTTTATATATCATACTTTTAATAAAGTATGATACTTTTAATAAAGTATGATACTTTTCAATAAAAACATGCAACTTCATTTCATTAATACTCTGTGAGATTTGATCTTGAGTCACCTCAGTGACTATGTGAGGTTTGATCTAAAATGAGATGCTAAAATCCAATCAACATAGAGTTGAAATTGCCCAAACTTGGTGCCATTTCCAGGTAAATTTGACAACTTAGATGCCCTAGATCACTATTTCTCAAATCACAGGCAAACTTAGAAGTACACACATTAAGTCAAAATTTCTCAAACCATAGGTCAAACCTGCTAGAACAAAAATTAAATCACTATTTCTAAAACCACAAGTCAAACTTGGAAGAACACAAGTTAGGTCAGGATTTCTCAAACCTTAAATCAAACTTAGAGGTACACAAATAACTTGACAAACTTGACAAACAAAACAAGATCGTTATTTCTCAAACCTTAAGTCAAACTTAGAGGTACACAAATAACTTGACAAACAAAACAAAATCACTATTTCTCAAACTTTAAGTCAAAATTAAAGGTACACAGATAACTTGACAAACAAAACAAGATCACTATTTCTCAAACCTTAAGTCTAACCTAGAGGTACACATATAACTTAACAAACAAAACAAGATCACTATTTCTCAAATCTTAAGTCAAACTTAGAGGTACACGTATAACTTAACAAACAAAACAAATCTCAAGTCAAACTTAGATGTATACATATAACTTAACAAACAAAACAAAACAAGATCACTATTTCTCAAATCTTAAGTCAAACTTAGAGGTACATGTATAACTTAACAAACAAAACAAATCTTAAGTCAAACTTAGATGTACACATATAACTTAACAAACAAAACAAAACAAGATCACTATTTCTCAAACCTTAAGTCAAACCTAGAGGTACACATATAACTTAACAAACAAAAGAAGACCATTATTTCTCAAACCTTAAGTTAAACTTAGAGGTACACGTATAACTTAACAAACAAAACAAATCTTAAGTCAAACTTACAGGGACACATATAACTTAACAAACAAAACAAAACAAGATCACTATTTCTCAAACCTTAAGTCAAACCTAGAGGTACACATAACTTAACAAACAAAACAAGATCACTATTTCTCAAATCTTAAGTCAAACTATTTCTCAAACCTTAAGTCAAACTTAGAGGTACACAAATAACTTGACAAAAAAAAACAAAATCACTATTTCTCAAACTTTAAGTCAAACTTAGAGGTACACAGATAACTTGAAAAACAAAACAAGATCACTATTTCTCAAACCTTAAGTCAAACCTAGAGGTACACATAACAAACAAAACAAGATCACTATTTCTCAAATCTCAAGTCAAACTTAAGGATACACATATAACTTAACAAATAAAATAAGATCATTATTTCTCAAACCTTAAGTCAAACCTAGAGGTACACATATAACTTAACAAACAAAATAAGATCACTATTTCTCAAATCTTAAGTCAAACTTAGAGGTAGACAATTAACTTAACAAACAAAACAAGATCACTATTTCTCAAACTTTAGTCAAACTTAGAGGTACACATATAACTTCGACAAATAACTTCACAAAACATACATATAACTTGACAAAACAAATAACTTCACAAAGCAAAACAAAATCACTATTTCTCAAACCTTAGGTTTGCCTTCAGTTAAACTTAGAGGTATAGATATAACTTGACAAATAACTTCACAAAACAAAACAAAATCACTATTTCTCAAACTTTAAGTCAAACTTAGAGGTATATATAGCTTGACAAATAACTTCACAAACCTTAGAGGGATCACTATTTCTCAAACCTTAAGTCAAACTTAGGGGTACACATATAACTTGACAAATAACTTCACAAACCTTAAGTCAAACTTAGAGGCACACATATAACTTTGACAAATAACTTCACAAAACAAAACAAGATCCCTAAGTAAACTCAGAGGCACACATAAGTTTAGACAACAACTTCTGCCAAAACAAAACAAGATCCTTAAGTCAAACTTAGAGGTAATACATATAACTTGACAAATGACATCACAAAAAAGCAAGATCACTAAATCACTATTTCTCAAACCTTTTTTTTCGTGAATTTGCGTTGCTCTTTCTTTTTCTATTTATACCTTGTTTATGGCACAATATTATAACATAGTCTAAAGCCTCAACCTGCCCGCAGGACCAGGTGTGTTGGCCATCTCAATGCATGGAAAGCAAACCAAAACTGAAATAGTTTCATTCTTCTACATCTTGCATGTGCTATCTGTTCTACTTTCGATATATCTACATTCTGGAAAATTAAACCAAGTTCATATAAAGCCAATACTATCATAAAGACACATAATCAGGAAGAGACTATTCTAAGTCCAAAGCGGCCCTAAAGGCACAGAATGCTGAAAAGAACTACTCTTCATCCGAAGAGACAGGAGCTGGAGCTTTCCCGGTCGATCCTGGCATATCTACTTGTTGTAATTGCTGGAGTTGCTTTTCAATTCGACCAACTCAATCATCTACTCTGCTTATTCTGTCAGTGGCCTGGTACTGGGTGATTTTAATGTGTTGTAGCTGATCCTCCATGTGGTTCATGATGTCTAGCAAGCGGATTTCAGTCTTTGTTGGGTTCTGTTCAGCATGACTGGGATGTATACTCTGAATAGCCTTTGCTAGAAGGCTTTTGAGGATCCAGTATGTATGAATGGTTTGCTGGAATAATGTGAGGCGACCTCTGGTGTTGCCAGGATCGGTGATGAAGTCCAAGATTTCTCTCTGTTTCATTATCTTCTGGGTCTATTTGGATGTCTCGTTCCCATCCTCTAATTTCTTGACGGACAGCCACCGAATTTCTCATGACATAACTCGTTGCCAGCTTCTGAATATGCTCTAAATTTGATTTCCACCCACGTTTCTTTGGAGGTTGTTCGGTTGGACCTGCTTCCCTCTAGAAGCCTGAGCAGCTGACCGTCGCTTCCCCATGTTATCTTGCCACCTACAGTGCAATACAAACTGACATGAAAACAAAGACAGAACAACAGCTTGAGGCCACCCTGCTCGATTTCTGGGAATAGCGACAGAGTGTCGCGCTGATAAACAAATCATTGACAAGAGAGGCTCCATTCACTGGTGAGCCCTAACACTTATATAGAAAATGCAAGCGTCAAGGTTAAGAACAGAGCTAAAAACCAACAGACGCCGCGGGTTGAGCAAAGGTTCTAATCGGGGAGCCGCGATAAGATGAAGAATCTCATTGTCAATACTCCTGTGTAAGACTTCAGAAAAAGGCCAAGCAAATTGACTCTCTTTGTTTGCCTAAGCAGTTCTATGAATCCACCTAAAACCTTCTAGCATACTAGTAACACTAGTGTAATTCAGATGAAAATCCCAACTCCAGGGCGACCCGACACAACCCACATACAATATTCTTAACATCAACATAATACAACACAGGATTACCCATGTATTGATGCCAAAAGGGAATTGAGGTGCTTAACAGGCTTCAGAATTGGGTTAACACGGCCTATAATCATCAGCATGAGCAATACAATCTTGTGAGACATTTTCGTAAGCAAAACGGTTCCTATAACCACAATTCCTGTGCTACTAGACTTCAGAGCATGACCCATGACGATAAAGAGAAGCGGAATTGCCATGCAATACACATTCTTGAACAAGACGATCCCATTTTGAATCATGAAAACTAGAAGGAGGTTGAATACATACCCCAGTTGAATTATTTGGTTGGGAGGTTGAAGAGTGCTCGGCTTC
Organism: Pinus albicaulis; assembly: GCA_034641835.2. Taxonomy (NCBI): domain Eukaryota; kingdom Viridiplantae; phylum Streptophyta; class Pinopsida; order Pinales; family Pinaceae; genus Pinus; species Pinus albicaulis. The sequence goes on from CM076578.1 coordinate 446,613,504, forward strand.
CTTCTCGGCTGTCTCCACCTTTTTGCATGCAGAGCGCGATGCATGAAAGAATGGAGAAGGGAAGGCGAGCAACTTACCTTAACTCGAACTTTCCTCCCGGACCCTAACAAACCAGGCTGGCCTGCCTGCATCATCATTAAAGGTCGATCTGCCGTGCACCACCATAATCTGTTGTTTGCCTGCGCCATTATGGAATGGAAGTGTGCGAAGGACATATAACCGCTAGCGTTCATCATTTATGATGCGCTGTCTGACAAGTGACCACCCCAATCGAGGGACTATTTCTCAAACCTTACGTCAAACTTAGAGGTACACATATAACTTGACAAATAACTTAACAAACAAAACAAGATCACTATTTCTCAAACCTTAAGTCAAACTTAGGGATACACATATAACTTGACAAATAACTTCACAATAACAACAAATAACTTAGATAAACCGAAACAAAAAACAAAGAAAAAAAAAAAAAACTATTTCTCAAACATTCAGTTAAAAAAAACAAGATCATTATTTCTCAAAACTTAAGTCAAACTTAGAGGAGGTAAGACAAATAACTTCACAAACAAAACAAGATCACTATTTTTCAATCCACAATTTCTCAAACCTTGAGGTACACAAATAACTTGACAAATAAACCTGAGGGACACAAATAACTTGACAAATAAACCTTAAGTCAAACTTAGAGGTACACAAATAACTTGACAAATAAAACAACAAGATCACTATTTCAAACTTGTGTTGTAACAAATAACTTAATAACTTACAAACAAAACAACAAGATCATTATTTCAAACTTGTGTTGTACACAAATAACTTGACAAATAAAACAAGAAGATCACTATTTCGAACTTGAAAGAACGCAAGTTAGGTCAAGATTTCACAAGCAAACTTGAAAGAACACAAGTTAGGTCAAGATTTCTCATAACTTCACAAATAAACAACAAGATCACTATTTCAAACTTGAAAGAACACAAGTTAGGTCAAGATTTCACAAACAAACTTGTGTTCAGTTAGGTCAAGATTTCACAAACAAACTTGAAAGAGCACAAGTTAGGTCAAAATTTCTCATAAAAAACAACAAGATCACTATTTCAAACACAAGTTAGGTCAAGATTTCACAAACAAACTTGAAAGAACACAAGTTAGGTCAAAATTTCTCATAACTTGAAAAATAAAACAACAAGATCACTATTTCAAACTTGAAAGAACACAAATTAAGAATGCAAATTAGGTCAAGATTTCACAGACTTGAAAGAACACAAATTATGCAAGATTTCACAGACTTGAAAGAACACAAATTATGTCAAGATTTCACAAACAAACATGAAGATTTCATAAACAAATTTGAAAGAACACAAGTTAGATCAAACTTGAAAGAACACAAGTTAGGTTAGGATTTCTCAAACAAACTTGAAAGACAAATTGATATTTTGATATTTAACCTGGACACAAACATTTCTCAAACAAACTTGAAAAAAAATGATATTTTGATAATTAAAATTTAAATTAGAAAATATATTTTGATATTTAAAATTTAAATTAGAAATATATTTTGATATTTAAAATTTAAATTAAAAGTGTATTAAAAATAAGATTTGACTTCTCAAATAAGCTTGTGTTTTCAAACACAAGTCAGGTTAGGATTTCTGGATTTCTCAAACCTTAGATTAAGATTTCTCAAACCTTTAACTTAAGGTTTGAGAGGTACAGAACTCTGATTGAAAACAATTAGATTAAGATTTCTCAAACCTTAAAAGTACAAAATTGTGTTTTCAAACACAAAGTCAAACTTAGAGGTACAAAAGTGTGTTTTCAAACACAAGTTAGGTTGTTAGGTTAAGATTTCTCAAACCTTTGAAAACAATTAAATTAAGATTTCTCAAACCTTAAAAGTACAAAATTGTGTTTTCAAACACAATAAGTCAAACTTAGAGGTACAAAAGTGTGTTTTCAAACACAAGTTAGGTTGTTAGGTTAAGATTTCTCAAACCTTAAAGGTACAAAACTGTGTTTTCAAACAAAAGTTAGGTTGTTAGGTTAGGATTTCTCAAACCTAACTTAGAGGTACACAACTTAAGTTAAGAAACAAAACAAAAAAACTTATATCAAACTTAGAGGTACAAAACTTTAAGTTAGACAAACAAAACAAAAACTTAGAGGTACAAAACTTTAAGTTATTGATATTTAGAGGAACACGAGTTAGGTCAGGGGTCAAGATTTCTCAAACCTTAAGTCAAACTTAGAGGTACAAAATTGATATTTTGATATTTTTAATTCTTCACTGGAATACATTGAACTAAAATTTTTCACTAGAATACATTGAATTACATTGAATTAGAGGTACAAAACTTGAAGTTTTGTAGAAAAAACAAAACAAAAAATTCATATTTAGAGGTACACAAACTTTAAGTGAGACAAACGGAAAAAAAGATATTGATATTTTGATATTTAAAATTCTTCACTGGAATACATTGAATGTAACAAAACAAAAAAATTTGATATTTTGATATTTAAAATTCTTCACTGGAATGGAATTATTACAATGAATGTGAATGAAGTATCAAATGTTTTTATTAATTAAGTATTAAACACATCAAATGTTTTTATTGTTGAAGTATCAAACACATTGAATTGTCTGAATGCTTTTATTAATGATGTATAAACAAATTGAATTGTTTATATTAATGAAATATCAAACAAATATCAATAAGTAAATACATTATACATTACATTGCAAGGGTTATTACAAGGGTTTTTATAAATGAAGTATTAAACAAATATCAGTAAAAGTAAATCCGTTACACTGCATGTAATGGAGTAAATACCTAATACATTACATTGCAAGGGTTTTTAGAAATGAAGCGGGTTTTTATAAATGAAGTATTAAACAAATATCAGTAAAAGTAAATCCATTGCACTGCATGTCAGTAAAAGAATAAATTGAAAATATAATACCATTTATTACATTGCATGTTTTCAATAAAAGAATGAAACTAATATAAGTCAATGCATGAATTCATTAAACAAATATAGTAAATACATGTATTTACTAAACAAATATAGTAAATACGATAATAATAAAAAATCCGTTATCAACCAATGTCTCTTAGCAACTCCAGTAACTTAAAAAACACGACAAGTTGCTACGTTAAAAACCATAAGTAACCAAACGTTCACATATCACATATGTATGTGATACAAACAAACGATGTCTGGCAGCTGCCATAGGTCCATTAATGCACGCAGGCAGGAAATGCTGGCAGCACGATGATCTACGGTTTTAATCCGAAGGGGAGCATTTCCTGCCTAGCGCATTAATGGGCCTGCACGATGATCTACGGTTTTAATCCGACGGGGAACGGTTTTAATCCGACGGGGAGCATTTCCTGCCTAGCGCATTAATGGGCCTATGGCGCTCGCCACGAAAGAAGCATGAATATATATATATCGAAAGAAGCATGAATATATATATATCGAAAATGATATAAGATATAAACGAAACCACACCACACAAGTGAAAAAACCAATATATATATATATATATAACTGTCATAAATCGATTGTTCATTCTCACAAATTAGTATGGTACCAAATTCTAAACTTAAAATTTCCAATATAACGCAAACCACTGCACATGGTCTGAATGAATCAGACATGGACCATTTCTATTAAATCCCAAAATTGAAAGACCATTTCTACCTTGAAATTTCCAATCCAAACTTTGAAACCTACAATTTGACAATTTGCAGTACAGCTCGGTCCTTTCACAAAAGGACTTTCACATTGTCAGAATCATTCAAACAATTAAAAGCTAAAGACCAAATCAAATCATTCATAAAATTTTAAAAGCTCAAGACCAAACCAAAATGTTATGATAAATATAGTTCAGATCCTATTCAGTCAAACTTTGATGGTCATGAATATAAGCCCTGTCGAGTTGAAATTGTAAGCTAAATTGGTAGCCCAGCCTACAGCTTACATATATATAAATAAAGCACAATGAAGCATACACACCTCTGTAGTCGTATAGACTAAAATGATGCTTTGTCGATTCTATGCGACTTCAAAATGAAATCCAAATGCTATACATCATTATAACAACGATCGCTACCAAAATTTAAAAGAGGTAACCGATGTGACGCCACGAATTGCATTACCCCTTTCTGCTCTCAAATGTAAAACCAAAATTCTGTATGTTATACTTCAGTATAATTATTCTACTACTGCTGCCAAATTTTAAGATGTAAAACGTTAACACCAGGATCTGAAACTGCCGTTTGGCGAACTCAAGTGACTGATCAGCGATGCCTTCAATTCGGCCACAAGAGACTCATTAGCGATGCCTTCAATTCGGCCTCGGACGTTTCAGCCATTTTCTTCACTTCTCTGATGACCTCAGCGAGAATATCCCCGGTTTCCTTTATAATTGTTTCGTATTGAAATCTGCCTTTCTAGTTTATTATTCGGTATTGGCCTCCACGAGACTCGGGGCTTGACAGGGGTGTGATTCGCAACCGGGGCCTTCTCGGTACTGGGGACCTTCGGCTCCTTACCAGTGTCAGTGCCTCCATCGCTCTCGACTTCTTCCTCTTCTTCTTCCACATCCCCACCTGCGTCGGTGTGATGTACCACCATCTCGTCTGCCCCATGCTGCTTGCCCCATGCCTCTTGCCCCATGCTGCTTGCCCCATGCCTCTTTCCACAGCTTATACAATTCCTTTTCGTGCCGGCTCTTGTAAACAAAGTCATCTTCTTGAATGCCTCCCTGGCCCATCTTGTTCTTAATGGATTCATACCTTCTATGCATGCTCCTCATCTTTTCATACACCTGGACCTTGCTTGCCTCCTTGTCCAATTTATCTCCACAACATTTCCAAATCTTTAGGGCAACCTCTGAAAACTCCACACCGTCCATTGCATACTTCAGGCAGCAGTGCATGACAAAGTTCTCCTCGTTCTCTGTCCACACGCGCACCTTCTTCTTCGAGGATTCCTCTTTCGGGTGATTTGCAGAATGAGTCATTCTGGGAACTGGGGATAGGGATTCTAGCTGCTGCCTCCGCAGTCCATTTCTCGATGGGTTCAAATCCGGGACTTCTTCTTGGGCTACTTTCTTTGCGCTGGACACCGACTTCTTCTTTTTCGATTCGGGCTGCTCTTCGGCAAAGTCATCATTTCTGGGTCTTTTTGCGGCTACTCCCTTCTTGGGCTTCGAAGCAGAGGGTGTATTAGGGTTCGAAGCAGAAGCTCTGTTATTAGGGTTCGGCTCCGAGGGGGTGCTCTGGCTTCCAACTGCGGACTTGTCCGAAGAATTTGGTTTCTTCTTCAGTGAAGGCGTAGCTGCGGGCTTCTCCGGTGCTGGGCGGGTACTCACCTCCTCCTGCTCGGAGTAGGACGAGGACGCAGAGGTAGAGGAAGAGTGCTGTCGTTGAGAAGGGTTTACATTTGCGTGGAATCTCTGTTCAACTGAACCGGAGTGAGAGGATTTGCTCTGCCCATTTGAAAAGGGCGCCATTGCTTTCAGAAATTCGAGATCAGTCTGCTCAGCTCGAAAACACAAATTCAAACACTCGTGTAAAAAAACCAACCTAGATAGAAATACAAATTCGAAAACCCTAGAATTGCATTGCGTGGCCGCATTCCAAATCTTTAAAATGACATCTGTAAGAGCGGAGCGGAATTTATTATCAACCTTTCGGAATGAGGTTGCTTGTAAGCTTTTTTTTTTAATTAATTTTATTTTTTAAACATAATTTTTGTTTTATTTTATTTAAAATGTGATGCAAATTATTAATTTTCATATTTTGATTTTGTATAATCGGATTATAAAAGAAATTCTTGAAGACATTTCATCCGTTATATTTAATATTTAAAAATTCAATTTATATCTTATATATATCTTTAAAGATTTTAAAAATAGATTATTATTACGATATTCCGTGGTTTCGAAATATTTAAATGTCAGAGCGGAATTTATCAGTAAGCATTGGGAAGGAGAAAATACCAAACCAAGTGAATAATCAATCAATTCCTTTAATATTAATTTGCATTATGCAGATCTGCTCAAATCTTTTTGTAAACACATTTAATTTTTTGATAGCTGCAATTATGAACAGAAAACCTGACGGCGCTGCCTCCAATACCCCACTTCGAAACGCCATAATTGGCAAAATCAGTTAAAGTTAATTAACATTCTTGCCCAAGGAAAGGCAACCAAGTGATCAAATTTGAACACGTCAGAGCCCTTCAAAGGGTCTCTGGCACGTCAGAGAAGTGAGGAGGCAAATTTACCAGTCAAAAAAAATTTAATTTTGAATTTTTACACGTCTTAAAAGAAGGTTGAATAATATTATAAAATGTTTTTAGAAGTGCTGTCTTGTCAGCGCCCGTCACAATTTTTTTTGCCAGCGTCATAGTTCACTTACTTGTATGCGTCGCTGACTCCTGAGTCCTCACTGGTAGTGGTCAGTGGTCACTCCAGTCTCCAAGTCCAAGGTTGCTGGCAGCTGCCCAGTGCCTAGTCGACTGTGGTAGCGGAGCATTGAAGGAACAACATTGAAGGCAATTAATGGCATTGCCAACTCCAAGTTATGGACCTTACCAACTTCCAAGTTATGGATTCCCGAGGAAGCCGGCTGCCGAACCTGTTTCAACTTTCCTGAAGCAGAACTTATTCGAATTGAGCAGCGAGGAGGGTTTCAAGGTTGTTGGAGACTTGGAGTTTGGTTCTTGACTCTAGCAGGAAACACGGAATGAAGGGCAACCACTGAGCCTGGTCATATTCGACCTATGGAGGAGAAGCCTCAACAGGTTAGCGAGGACATTTATTGAAATCTAAAATTGTTCTGCAGCTCGGATCCTCCGATAAAAGGAACGTAGTTTGGCAGCAGGAGAAGAATTGCGGTGGCTCAAGGAAGTCGAGATTATAGCAGGTTAGAAATTGACAACTTAGATAGCATAAAGACCAGAAATCATAAGAAACAGAATTCATTTATAAATTTGTGATCCCTGGTTAGGATAATTGTTACTGTGGATTTGGATTTGTCGTGGTTCATAGTCCTCACCTGTGAGGAACTGAAGTTGTTTGAATTAAGTTTCATATTGTGGCACTGGTTTTATATGTTATTGAGCAATATATTGCCAAATATTATTATGTTGTTGTTTATTCAAATTTTCTCTAGCTACCTTTGTTCACTGTATTACTAAAGACAGAGTAGCAATTATCAATTAAATTTTAACCATTGTAATAGAAAAGAAAGGTTGACTGTCAGGATATCTTAGGGCAAAATTACCCCAAAACACCACACAAAATGGTTACCCATTGGACTGTATTTCCCTGGAGTTTCGGTCACCAAACAAGACCCCCCTAAAAATTACTCCTTGTGATTGCCAAATTATAGCGAAATGAGATGAATCCTAGACTGTTTGAATGGATAGCTTGAGAAAATTTGTGACTGTCCTGTAGATGTCATAGTGAAGATTTGGATAGCTTCCCAAGTTTCCATCTTTTGGGACCGTGTTACAAAATTTTGAAGGCAAATATGGACATTTTTGTTTTGTTTAAAATGGCAGTATGAGATTAGAAAGAAGAGACAACCTCTTGATAGCCTCTAGCATCCAAGTCCTCCAAACCCTGAACAAAGGCAATACATCATGATTTGAAAGTGTTTCTCTTGTACATATCCTAACAACATTTGTGTGATACTCAGGGCATCAATGGTTGTGGATGCCCATGAATTATGATTTCTTATGATTGGAAGTCCGGGATAGAAGATTGCAAGTGTTAATTTCAGGAGAAAAAATCGCGTTGCATAGGAAACTTTTGACACTTCTACTGTTTCAATGACTCAATTACCAATTGGTGACGTTCGTGAAATATGCCAACGACCCGTGATGAAAGAAGGCCTAAAACAAGGAAGCATTACATCTTGAATAATAGCATTTGATTTTTGAATGAATCACTTTCTCATCCAGATTTGTAATCACAGGTTTGAGGCATCTTTGGTAAATGATAAAGCAACGAATATAGTCTAGTAATATGAATTTTTGGGTATCTTGGCAGCTTGTAGCTTTCATAGTAGCTAGTACAATCATATAATGATCAGACCAACATTAAGCTTATGTCCAAGCCCTTGATAACAGCTTCTACAAGTTTCATTTTAGCCTGAAAATGATGATACATGTGGTAGACTTATGACATTGATATTGAGGTGGCCTAGGGCAGATTCTACAGCCAAATTGGACTAAAATTTCATGTTGTTATGTGAATTTTGCGGCAGATTTTGAAGAGCCCTAAGACCATGAGGTACCCTACTGTGAATTTTAGCAAGGTATTGTAAATTCGATGGCCTTCCATTGACTCCTGAACAGGGTGATTGTGGGTTGTTTTGTTGTGTTGTGGTTGTTTCTGTTGGGAAACCACATTAAAGTCGACAGGAATGTTGTTAGCTTACAGGGTTTAAGTCGGACTGTTTTGTTATGGTGGCACCGTTGCAGTTATGTAGTGGCAATTAGTTGAAATTTTCATGGACAACACGAGCATTGAGATCCTGGAAGTATTTATTGGTTGAGTCTACAAATATGTGCATGAGCTAAAACTATTCTAAGCTAATGACAGCTTGTTGAGTTTGCCCACAATTTTTTCACTATTCTAGGAAAATGGTTGCATTGGAACATATTTGTCTGGTGTGATTGTATGTATGAAGTTTCTTAAAAAAAAATCAATGTAGTTGAGGAGTGTATTGCGTTTATTGTTTAAAATTCGATATGGTTGATGAGTGTATTGCGTTTATTTTTGGATGCATTGGATACACTTGGTCATACAGGATTTCGTTATCAGATCTTACAAATTTAGTGTTTGTCTGATTTCTAGTAGTAGCACAGTCACACGATTGCATGCCTGCCATAGACATGGCGGTGGTCTTAGCTCATCTATTTGTTTTTGGTATTAATTGATACACTTACTCCCTAATACCTATACATCCACTACTTCACAGGGTTATTCTAGGTTCCTGACAGGTTGTTATTTACCTTATCATCTCTGTTGGTGACATCGAATTCGAGAGGAACACACTCCGCTTTCAATATTACACAAGATTTCTTTCGGTTTGAGTTGGATTGTTGTGTTAGGGTGATTGGTTTATTTATGATCCAATTGCGCTACGATGGCTATTCTGGGTCTTGGTGTTTATTGATTTTTGTTGATAACATAGTTGCATGCTTCTTTAATTAGTTTGACTTGTTAGTATTCAGTTTGAGGAAGTCATTATTTAATTTATTAATGCATTGCTAGTTGCATTGACTATTACATGGGGTTATTACAAGTTTTAGTCATGTTGTCGTGTCGTGAATCCCATTGTGATAGCATGAATTCATCTCTGCTACTGTACTTGCTATATCCCTTAAGTTATTATGGTAATCAGGTCTATTATACGGAGGCATTGCTGCTATTTCAACCTTTCCACCATACATTTTTGAGAGAAAGTTTTCATGAGTTTTGGAACACATTTTGGAAATTTTTTCTTCGAATTCATCTTTTAAATCGTCCACATCTGAACTATCAACGTCCTTGATAGCAATATAGAAAATTCCCTTAAAAAGCCTTTTGTCCTTGTCCTGCTTAACAAGATTGATGCCATTCTGGAAGCGATCAAATACTATCTCTGTCTCTTTGTCTAAATGAAATCCTGTTACAAACGGAGGGGGGTATTATGTCAGTTTTAAAAGCATTAAAAAAGCAATTCTAATAGAAATCAATTTCAATAAGTAAGGATTAATAGGATTAAGTGGGGATCATTAAGTCCAATATCTCAAAATTTAGCTATATTAGGATATTAGCAATTGCATTCACAGTAAAAAAAATTACACAGATATGTAGAGGTAAACATTATGGTAAGCTTAATAAATTATTTTATGTTTGTAAAATTATTTCGACTCTTTATTTTGTAACTCCGGGAGTTTTTCATAATCAAAAGCATTTATGAAGTTTGGAAGAAGTTTATACTTTCCTTTTAGATCAATTTGGTATTCAATTTTTGGCATTTTTTTCTCAGGATGCCCTTTTATAATGCCTTTCTAAAATGCAGTGAAAAAGCTTACCTTCTTTTTCTCTTTTGTGTCCTAATTACTCTTTGATGGACTCTGTCTCTGCTGCCAACCGAAAGTAATTTGCCTTTATATTTACTCTTACTTCCTGCTAAACAGAGAGCTGAAGTCTTCTTTGTACTCAATCCTACATCCTTTCCTGGAGTAGTGGTGGGCTCTGTTTCCTTACCTCCCATGACACTAAGGAAGTCTTTCTTCAGTTGCAACATCCTCATCTTGCGTTTCCAAAGGTGGAACCTAGTACTACTATGAGATAGCTTTACCAGTCTTTGGTTTTCTGCGATGATTGTGAGCATCTTTTCCCTTCCAAACCTTATTCTAATGCTCACATTGCTGTTAGCAATCATATTTAATCAGTCAAATCTGATTTTAACTATTGTCTCCAGAAAATAAGAACTTTGACCACAATACTCTATTAAAAAATTGAGGAGAATGTTATAAAACACAGTATATAGAAAATCATTTATCTCATTAAATAGATTTGGTTTACACCGGACTCTTTAGATTCCAAATTCCAAACTATTAATCTTAATGCAACTTACCACATAATCTTTTATGCTATGATACTAAGCTCCTATTAATCCTTTGACTAGTAGATCTTAAACTACCTCAACATAACCTTGTCATAAGTTTATCAAATTAAATCTTAAATCCCAAATGTAAACCAGGATTACCTTATAGTAAGTTTATCAGAACCTTAAATCCCAAATGTACACAAGGATTTAGGATTTAGAAATGTAAACATTATCTTGTATAAATTTAATCATACAACCACTAAAAAGAAAGGTACAGAGAAAAAGGAAATTGATAAATTTAATCATACAACCACTAAAAAGAAAGGTACAGAGAAAAATGAAACTGATAAATTTATGACTAAACCCCTACAAGTCAACACAGAGAACTCATGAACTTATGCAAAATCAGAGAATAGCTACGCTCGTGTGTGATAGATTTAAAAGGAAACAAACCATAATTCCTCGGCCACTACTGCACAGTCTGCAAGACTTCGCCTTGTTCTGTAGCTCCTATACAATTTTTGCAATTTGACGGCAGCAGCTGCCTCCTTCTCCTTCTCGATCTCTTTATTGTTTGATTTGAAAGCATTTGAACAATTGGAGGACGTCCTGCTTTCACCATCGTTTAAACCCACTTCAACTCCTACTTCACTATTGTTCATTCTATTTTCTGGTTGCTGTTGAGTTTTAGGGGTCTGTTGCAGGCTGGAGAGCAGGTTCCCCATCTCATCTCATCCCACATTGGACAGCAAAGAAACAATTGTCATAGTAAACTTCTTCTACCAATGAGTTGATCGGCCTTGTGCTGGAGGGTGATGAATGAATTGTTGAGGTACTTACTGTACGTCATGACACATCACACATGTTTCTGAAAATGAATAATTATTACATGTAATAAATATGGGGACCTGCCACAAATTGCATAAGAATTTTCAAATGGAAGGGACCCCTTCACTATCTTATTGAAGCTGTCTATGAACCATAGCAAAGATATCGTAATTTAATTAGAAAACTCTTACACAGAAAATCCTGGTTGATATCAGATAGTGTTTGCGTTAAAGAGCTGTAATATTTTATTCACACAGAAGATAACTGCAAACTGAACAATTCTATTAATGTGTTTTTCTACATTAGTTTTCATATGAAGTTTGTTGTCTACTGTCTTGTTTTCAAAGAATCTGTGTGTTTTATATTAATCTGTATTTTTATATTTCTTGTTTTGTTGATTGATTATGATTTACAGGTATAAAATGCCACCTCTTGGTCGCCCAAAAAAAGATCTGAAACAACGTTCACTTGCTGATGCATTTGGTATCTCTCAATGCTCTAATCAACTGCACATTTCTGAAAATGCAGTATATGATCATTTAGATGGGGACCATGAATCAGATAGTGCAGAATTTCTTGAAGAGGAACCGACATCCAAGAGGTACAAAAGGACATTCAAGTCCAAATGGAAGATGAGATTTCCATGGGCATATGCTGTAAAAGATTGTAATGGCGTTGAAAGGATAAAATGTTCATGGTGTGTAAAATTTAAAAGGGAAACTCCATTTGCTAAAGATGGAAGCACAACTCTTCAAGTTAGTGCTTTAAACATCCATGCAGCGTCAGAGGCTCATAAAATTTCTTTGCAATTTTTAGAGGCAGAAAGAAAACAGAGTACTCTTCCAATTACAAAACATGTAGAGCTAATGGTTGATGCTCAGAAAGGGAGAATTATATCAGTTATTGAGAACATGTATTTTGTTGCAATACATGATTTACCTTTGGAAGTATATAAGTCAATTTGTGACTTGAACAGGTATAAAAACACTCCTCACATGCCTTTAACAGATGAATATTCAACATATACAAATACAACATCTGGAAAAGAATTTTTAGACGCTGCTAAGGAGGTATATTGGAGAAAATTAAAAAATGAGATTTTCCAAAGCCCATATTACTCACTTTTACTTGATGAAAGCACTGATCGGACTATGGTGCAACATTTGATTGTTTATATTACATATTTGACAAATGAAGGAAGAGGTCCATGTGCTACAAAATTCATACAGTTGCTGCAGATTAAGGATGGAACATCACAATCTATGTATGATGCTGTGATATCTCTTTTAGCAGACATGAATCTATCCATGGCAAAGTTAGTTGGATTTGGATCTAATGGAGCATCATCCATGAGGGGTATTCGTGAAGGTTTATCTACTAAGCTTCGTCGACATGCCCCTCATTTGTTAGATATCCATTGTATTGCTCACCGAGAGGCATTAGCAGCAAATGATGCTTCATCATATTTTGAAGAATTGCAAGCTATTGATAAGTTTGCAAACAAGATCTATTCATGGTTAGGGAAATCTACTAAAATACATGGAGAATTGAAAGAGCTAATGGAGTCATTTCAAATCACAAGGCTAGAAGTGTTACAAATTCATCATATTAGATGGCTTTCTAGAGGAAAAGTCATGGAAAGACTTGTTAAGCTCATGCCTGCTTTGTTAAGAGACTGGGAGTTAGTGGAGAAAAAAATGTATGAGATGGCTACAATATTTCAAGTTCAATTTTGCATCCACTTACTCGCAGATGTGCTTATTGAGTTAAATAAGTTGAATCAAAAGTTTCAAGAGGATCATGTTGACATTACATCTATTGGAACGACTTTGGATATCACTATTAGCTTGCTTCATAAGCGATTTCTAAGAGGCACATTTGGGGCAGGGGCAATGCACACATCATATTTTTTAAGTAAAACACAAAAAGGAACTCTTGAGTTTGCAGATTGTAAAGGTATAGTACATGTACATGAATTGAGGTTTGAGAGTTTGCCGAAGTCACAGAGATCAGGGACACTAGATGACTGTGTTACGCTGGGAAAAGGTTTTGTAATGAAGGTGATTGACTCTCTAAATGCAAGGTTCACAGATTTGCCTATTTTTAATGCAGCTAAGTTTTTTATTCCTCGTAATTATTATGAGGATATGGATGATAGAGACAATCAAACAAGAAGATGGTTGACATGTTTATGTGAAAAATTCAGTGGTGGAGGCTTGCTTTTTGTGGACAGCATTAAATGTATGGGTGAAATGGATGAATTTATATGTACTATTTATAAATCTTACCCAAAAAAGCATATGTTTGGAGCATGGGATCTATGTGGAGGTGAAATTGAATGGTTTGAAAGATTTCCATGCTTAATGCAGCTATGGCAAGCTATTCTTGTTATTCCAGCTAGTACAGCCGTATGTGAAAGAGGCTTTTCAAAATTAAATCGAATAAAAAATGATGATAGATCAAAACTTTCTTTAAAAACATTGGATATGTTAATGTTTCTCTCTCTCAGTGCACCTCATGCTCTAAATGAGGTAGATTGGGATGCTATTTATGATGAATGGAAAGAGATGAAAACTCGAAAACCTCTTCCACTATGAAAACAGATTGAAAGAACTAGTGAGTTTCAGTGTTTATGACCATCACTGTCTTACTCTATCAAGCACTTAAAAGAACAATTTTGGTAAGTGATTTTTTTAGTTTTATACCATTTGACTTTTACTTTCTGTTTTATAATATCTTTCAAGTTCTATTATGTTTTTTTTTATTAACATATTGAATTTAATCATTGTAGGGTATCACACAAGAGATGTTAAGCTAGAGGACCATAACTGTCAAAGGTTTATAACTGAAAGAAGAAGCTATCTCGGATCAATTTTGCGGCCAAGTCAAGGGACTGTTCCAATTATTTGAGATGTGTAATTATTGAAAGTCTTAGAATTCCAAAAGAGTTTTAATAGACAATAGAACAATTTAAGCAATGCAAGATGGAACCTCCTTCACTATTGTATATGTAAAAGTCTTTTATTAACATAAATATTGATGATTTTGTCTTTCTGAAAATGAAATGTAAAAATAATGTATTGTTGTCAATTGAAATGTTTTTTTTTTTTTAACCCTTCATCATGGAAGGGCGACATAAATATATGCCCTTCTAATTGAAATTAAGACCCACCCTTCAAATTTGATCACTGAAGGCAACCCATCATACGTAATGATCACCATAAATATCGTGGATCATGGTCCATAATTGAAACACATGTGTTGGATGAATTCCGTCACATTTGGACGATGTTCCACGTTTCAGTTATGGTTTTTAGAAAGCGTGAGTGGATTTCGGGTATGCAAATATACAATCTTTATGTATAATGTCATTCCAGCACTCACCGCACAGTTCATTTTGGGTGTTTTCCGATTCCAATGGAAAGGAAAAGGCCGCCCTTAAAATTCTAATTACTTTGGTTTATCTTTATGTTCTTAAAATTATCACCTCAATTCATAATATCCTAAAAAGAAGTCATTTGATTATAGATAACTTTACTAATTGAGAAGCATAAACTTTAACAACCTCATTGTGGATGATCAATATATCTTTTTGTAATGTGAAGGCTCGTTATTTATAGTATTTTCGATGTCTTAGATTTAATGATTTGCGTAAATACCATGGGTAGTATGTGATTTCTATTCGAATTAATTGGTCAGTTGTTGATGTTTCTTCAATATCTATAACACCTACCTCAAATATGAGATTTGCTCTTTTTAGGTAGAGCTATATATCAATATATCATTTAAATAAACAATTATAAATGGATTTATAAAAAGGCATAGTATATCATTCATTAACCTTATAAACTTAGTTAGTGCATTGCATAAGCCAAATGATATAACTAATCACTTATACAAAACTTGTTTGTTTTTATACAAATCTTTCAGGTATGACTATCCCTTGAAGAACCCCAAAAAATTCTAACAAAATACCCCAAGATGCTTGTTATGATATCAATATAATCCATAAACTATTGTGGATATTCCACTGGACATTTTTTCACATAACTCTATGAAAATATATTTGAAAATCCAAAATCTATACTAAGAAGGTTAAACTTTTTTTATATTTTTGGATTCATTAATTAATGTGTTATTGTTATGCACACAATAAATAAAATAGGAAAAATAGATAACAAAAAAATAAGCTCGCAAACCACAATAAACACAAGATATGATCTAGGAAACCCTTACAACAGAAAACCTAGATGGAAGGTAACACTAATATGCTTTCTCTTTCTTTAAATGGAAATTGATGCAAGTACAAAGGAGTGAGACTCACGGCTTGTTTTCTCTCTCTCTATCCACTCTCTGCTACTCTGCTTGTCTATGGAACAAAATTCACTCCAATAAAATAGAACCCCTTTCCTCTTAGTGGCTCACTTATAACACAACCCAATAACCTATTAATGGTTAAGTTTGACTCCTTCAACTCTTAGATAGAGTTACAATATTGAATTCTTTAGAGTTTTCTTCATCATAACCATGTGGCTAGTCCTATTATCATGAATAATGGCGGATGATATAGCATCCTCTCGAATCATGGTGGTCAAAATAGGAAGGCCAACTTCTAAGTGGCATAAATTTTGCATATGGACTCCATTTTAGGTCTTTCTTTCCTCGTTGGAAAGGGATTTGAGTGTTGAATGGTGCTCAGGGGTGCATGTTTAAATCATTAAGTTTTACTTGCAAAATAATGTTTTATTCCTCAAACTACTTTCAAAAGGTTTTCAACCCAATTTTTCCAAACTTTGACCCGCTAATAAAAATGGTCTTGTGAGTTGATTCCTCGTATTTTTTCACTCTGAAAGCATCAAGAAGAATGAAAAATAATATAATGATCCAATCTAGATCAAGTGGTTTCATCTTATTTTATTGGGTTTGAGAGCTTAATCTATACAATTGTTTCTATATTCTCTATCTATCCTTTGTATTGCTTTACAGTGTCGGGCTTTTCTTAGCTTTCCTTTGGCTTATGTGCCTCCTCCCCAATTACATGATTTTATCATTTCACCACGCAAATTTTGAGTCATCCACACTACCCTATAGACATACTCATCCTAATCACTATATTTGATTTTGAGAGGATTCTTGCAACTAATACCTATGCTCAACAACTAAGACGAGACACTTCAACCAACTAGATTTCAAATTTAATGATGTAAGCAAGAGGAAAAAATGGGTGGAGAATTTCAAGTTCAAATACTAGCCAAAATGGTTTTGACAAGGCTGACTTGGAATATTTACAAGATGAACCCTCAAAGGTCCCTTCGTTATTCCCTGCTCATGGTATCATGGTCCCTATAAGTTCTCATGCCTCGATTGATTGTTTGGAACCTTCATTAATTTAAAATAAAGTACATATAGATTTCCTTGATTTGTCTAGTTCAACTTAGCATGATAACGAAATATATGTGTTGAAATAAGACACCACTAATCATAATTAATTACAATTTATGAAGGCTTGATGAAAATGGAGACATAACAATTATGTTATCAAATTCCACTCCTAGATTCTATAATCAAGTATAGAACAAGTACAATAATAAAAAATGGAATTCCCTAGGCTTCCTAGTAGTTTAATATTTAATGCAGCATGATAGTCATTTAGGGTTAGGGTTTTGCATGTTTTAAACCTCAATTGGTGATAATGTTTGGACCTTCTAGAATCTTTTTGAAATTCCATATGTGTGTAGCCCCACATTTTAAAATGATGGATGTTTACATGGCATCCACTTGCAACCATGCTAGTAAATAAGGTAGGTCCACTTGTAGGAAGCACAAATTTAAATACAAACTTTAATCAAAGTGATTTCCACACTATCGAAAAGGTATCAATGTTTATAATAACACTGTGGGGATATGGAGCTATGATTTTAAAGCTATAACCACAAAAAAAATCCATTCCATGGCTTAAAATGGCTATGGAAGATTACAAACCCTAAATTTAAAAACTAGGGCCTACAGTTAAAATGATCCATATAAGCCAATTCCTCCTATTTTTCCACCCATAAAGTACTAGGAGAGGTGAGAAATTATATAAGGATATATTGTGAATCATACCTCCCAATTTAGGGAGGCCCTTCATCCCCAAAATTTTATTGAATGAGGTAAGAAAAAAAATACTTTACCTTCTCCCTGGAGTATTGTAAACTCAATGGCGTACATTGTTGCACACTCTACCCTTGTCTCTACCTAAATTTATGTCATTGGATCCATTATTTCTCTATATCCAATAGGGTAGAACCAATTTGAAAATCATCCACTTATTTATTCATAGATCACCCTCTAGCCTATGTGTCTACCTAAGTGTTTGCATATGGCTTTCATAACAAACTAGTGCATGGCCCTCTAGTTTCAGTCAAACAAATGAAATTATGTTTCTCTTAATCTATATCATGGACATTGGAATACACTTCTAACTATTGCAACCAATGATTTATCTCAGCATCATTGATCCCACCTTGATAGGGTTTGATGTCCACTTTTGCTTCCATTTTAAATAGAGGTTGTGAAGAAGTGATGACACTGAATATTAATTTCTCTTTCTCGGTCTCCCTTTTTTTACTCCTTTTCTCGGTCTTCACATCTCTTGGTTTCTCATTCAATCCAATTTATGAGCTAGGAACACCTCCGTAAAAGGTCTAAACTTATTTTCTAGAGTTGCAATGGGAAGGGCCATATTGTGAGACATATGAGTTAGTTGTTGTTCCAACACTGCAAATTTCTCGTGTATTGCATCTTCAGAGTTGTTATGAACAAAATCATCTGCCATCTCTAGGGTTTTGTGACTTTCTTCTTAAGTTAATAGCTATATATTACAACTTTCTACAAATACCCCAAAGAAAATTGCTCTAATACCAATATGATTTGTAAATAGTCACAGATAGGCATTGGAATGGTTTTTTTCCACATAAAAAGTTACAAATGACAAATTATATAATGATCCATTCCAAAGCAAAAAATATCACTTGTACTTCGAAATTTTCCCATCTCCCTTAATATTTTTGTCTTCATCTCCATCAATTATACATAATTGTTTGGGGTTTGGGTTTCCTTCTATTTATCACCACTGCAATCAAATACTCAAAAAATAACTAGAAACAAACTTCATTAGAAAAAGTATCTTAAAAATAAATAAATAAAATAAATAGAAACCTTATGTTGTTATCAATACCAAATTATTCAAATTATATTTTATATGGAAGAATGTATACTTATCAATGCAAACTAATCCAAGGTCCATGTCTTCATATTTCCTATTACCCTGGTATATATCTATAATAAACTTTGTTCTAGAAATTAATAAGTCTTGGTATTTATATGTGGGATGATTAATTCTATGTGTATTTATATGTATCTTCTTTTCTTTTCTTTTCCTATGAGATAATAATCTAATTTCAGTGAAAGATGAATAACTTCTCAAGTCAATTAACTATCTCTCTCTCTCACACACACACACACACACACACACACATATATATATATATATATATATATATATATATATATATATCCTCTCTTACAAAATTTGTACAAAATATTGTAGATACAAAGAGAGTATATATATATATATATATATATATATATATATACTCTCTTTGTATCTACAATATTTTGTACAAATTTTGTAAGAGGATATATTTTGATAATTTCTAGTTCAAATTCAGAGTCATCATTAGAAAATCCAACATAAAATTGAGTAAAAGTTAACAATGGAATGCCTTTTTTCTCATATTTTTTCGATTGGATGTCAAATTTGAAGATCTTATAGATAAAAGAGTAGGTTGTGTAACCACCCTCCTTCCACACTTACCCAAGTTCACTGGTCCACCGGGGTAAATATGTGATGAAAAGTTACTATGATATGATTCAACCTCCTAAATAACCATATGGAAGTGGAATCAACCAAACAAAACCTTATTGACCTCCCTTAGGTCCTACAGGACCCCCAAGGGCTAAACCACCCTTCGAGGTGTTCAAACCTTGAGTTAACTTTCCTTTTCACTGATCTGGACTCCCAGTCACATGCACAAGCCTACATACATGCGACTGCAGGCCTATAGTTGCATGCATAATCACTGAAAAGGTGCCACTGTAGCCTTTTCATCTAGTTATGTGCCCACAACAGTGATATTTGGGCCACTTTTTTAGGGCTAGTCTCTAGACCACTGCCCAGAGCGTGATGAATCTTTCCAAAACAATAAATGACATAAAGACAAAGCTTCTAACACAAAACCTGATCAAGGACTTAGCCTAACCAATCCTAACTATGAAAGACATCATGTCAAACACATCATGAACATGAAATGTACAAGTCACAAATACACATATGATCATAGGGATCTCATACTTATCTGAGAATCGTCAAGAAAGTTTGATTCCCTCTCATAATAGCTGCAATATAATTTATTAGGTCACACATTCATCAACCATTCATATATACATCAAACATGTATATTAGGTCACGCATTCCATAAACAATATACAACATGTAATCAACATATTACCAGCATATAAACCAACAAATAACCAACATATAAATCGTGGAAACTAAACCATAATATCATTATCATAATAAATGCATATATACATGAATCAAAATAGAAAATACCTCTTATTAACATATGAAAATCCTAACCAAGTCAGGGACTTCCACGTACCACCCGACCATATACTGGGCTCGAACAAATATTTCTTTCATCCAGTCACCCCCATGCCATATTCCAAGCATGAATGTGGGATCTCAGGGAATAACAAAAAAAAACCAAACTAGGGATTCTAGAGGCCAAACCACCTCAACCCTCAACCAGTGATTCCACCTCACATACGGACATCACTAACCATCACTAGATCGGTCTCTACCAAAGCTATCCAAGGCTTCAGAGTGTTTGTTCCAACCAAGGCTTCCAAGACTAGTAACTCAACCCACAGTTGTTGTCGAGCTCCAGATTTTTTTTCCAACTAGGGCTTTCAAGACTAGCAACTCAAGCCACTAAGGGCTCCAAAGCGTTTGTCCAACCAAGGCTTCTAGAACTAGTAACTCAACCCAAGTTTTTATAGGGCTTCTAGAGAGTTTTTCCAACCAAGGCTCCCAAGAAGTAATATCTCAACCCACAACCATAAGTAACATGAGCACCAATCATAAAACAAAAGGGAAAACCCACAACACCATGGCTATCCAGGAAATTTCAAGGCTAGGCAAAACCACTGTCCATCCACGTAATCCTCCATTCCAATGACATATCATAACCAATAAACCACATGCATGTACCATGCATGCCAAAAATAGCAAGGAAACCATACATGCAACTCGGTACCTGCAAAGCAATCAACTATAGCCATTGATCCACATGTTCTCTTGCACTCTCCTTCTTTCCTTTGCCTTCTTTTCCAATCCAAGGTATGCCCAAAATATTCCAAAAGTGCTCCAAGAAACTAAGTGTGCAAGAGTATGAGAGAGAGAGAGAGTAGAGAGAGCTTCACCATATGACTGGAAAAAGTTAAGAAAAAACCATGGAATGATCCTCAGAAGCATTTTTATCATTTAGGCCTCTAATTTCTTCATTTTCCTTCAATTTCTCTTATGCAAATATGTGAACTTTCACCTTACTTTTCTCCTATTTTCCTTTATTTTCATAAATAAATGCCAATAAATTCCACTTTGCCTTTCCAAAGCCTTTTCCATTTCCTTTGTCAATTTCCCTTTAGCCATAATAAACCAAATGAACACCCACTAGGATGGTTTGCCCAACATTCAGTTTGGAATACGTGTCCCATGGCCCTGGTCTTATGTTTACTTTATTAAATTTATTATATGGATTTTTAACCAGGGTTGTTACAAAACCCTCCCCCTTTGGGGGACACCATCCTCAGTGTTCAATGACACCTATAACCAGCAAGACAATTGAAATCAAAAAATAGTTTCCATGGAGATTTATAACATAGCTCGTTGCAACATTTACAATGACATAGTGTTTAAAACATGACAATCATACAATTTACTCGAGATTTATAACACAACTCATTATGGTATTTACAATAACAACCACATATACTTATGTACAATTGCTTCAACCAATAAATAACCATATGTCTATGGAGCTTCATTATATATCGTGATACATTATTTACAATAATACACATATGCACATTTTCTCAACCAGCAAATAAAAGGATATGATGCATGCATCTGTAACAAGGGAGTCCAAAGGCTCACACCTCCACCCTCAAAAGTAATACCAGGATTCACCTCCTTCCTAGGAAGTCTAGAATCCATTGTCAAAGTTAAACGCGCGTTTAATGTCCAACGCTGCGATCTTGTGCCACTTCTCCTCTTAGTGAGAAATTACCGACTCATTGTTCCAGGGCACACTCCCAATGTGCATCTAATTCGATTTGGAAATCCATTCTTGACCTTCCCTTCTATGCTACACAGTCCCTTGGGAAATCTGGCCTCCCCCTCTCGTGCAATCACTCACCTTCCAATTTCCCTGACATTCCCTTTCCTAGGCAATCCATCCCTTAGAAAGGATTCCTCACATCGAAAGTTCAAACAACCAAGGCTTATCCCTGCCTCAAAACCATCATACCGATCATAGCATGATTATGAAAATCAATGGACACTATTGGGTACCAGTGTCCCACAATGGCCCTGCTCATGAAGTGATTTACCAACATACTATTGCATGTTCCAATTCCTTTCACTGTTGTTGATGTTAATTCTTACAGTCAGTTTCAACCACCCAAAATGGGAATTTTCATGCTTCTTGTACCAAGCACATAATTCCCATTAGAGTCAAATAAATTGAAATAAATTCACATCATACCTCATCAATGGCATGTCAATAAGGTACACTTGCAATTCTAATCACTTCATGTCACAATAAGTCAGACTAATTGTTTGATCAAATCATCATGAATAAACATATCACATCCGATTAGCTCATAACTCAACCATCATAAATAAGAATCATAGATCACATGTAACAATTATAAATTAGAGTCATATATCACATGCATAATTAAAACTGAAATAAAGCATAGAGACTTATCCTTCAAACGATCCTTAATTCCCACAACATGGGCGACTATGGACGCTTCCACAGCATGGGCATGGGTGCATCTAGGGAATTTTTTCCTCAGACCTGTGTCTGCGTCCCCGAGATTTATGCCACTTTTTAAGCCCATAATCTTGGTCACTGCCCATAACTTATCGTAGCTTCCAAAATCCATCAAACACGTGATGAAAAGGCTAACGAACCAAAAACTGACTCAAGGACTAGGTCTGGCCATCACCAACCGGGACTGAATTTCTATCAAACACTTGGAATCAATGCGATCTAGAGGTCTAGGATACAAGATAGAGCATGAATGGCTAAAAAATCTTATGATACATAAGAATAAGGATCAATACCCTCTCCCTTGAACTGTTATGACATCAATTAGGTCTTGCATCCATTATCTTTACAATTACAAGTAAGTACATGCAATAAACGTGACTTGAACTAGTCTTATAAATAGCATAAAACCATGTAAATAACAATGATATAACATCCATTTAATCCATACATTAACAAATACAAAACCAAGAGCCAACCAGATCCAGGACTTCCACGTACCACCCGACCATGGACATGACTGAGCCAAATCGATCTTCATCCAGTCACCCCCATGCTATATTCTGAGCATGAATGTGGTATTTCATGAATAAACCAATCAAAAAACAACCAAGGGAATTTAAAGGTTAAACCACCTCCACCCTCACCATATCGTGATGACATCTAAGCCGGTGTTGAGGTCACAAAATCGAACCAAGCTTGGAATGCCTCTGGACTCCATAACTATCCTTGAGGAATTTTATGTCTCCGTGTATTTTAGGATTTATCAAAATCCACACCGGATCACTAGGCCCTAAACTGAGACACCACCCTCAGGCTTTACCATGTATCTCGCCAAAACCGGTCAAGGGATTCCTAGGCCTTTGGAAATTTCCTGAGACCACCTCTGCCCTGGATTTCGAAAACCATCCGGTAATTCCAAAGCTCGAAACTATGATCAATCCCATCATGCCATGGTTATCTTGAAAAAGGAAAGGAAAGGTTGAAAATCATTCTCAAAACTAGGTAAAACCATGCCATCGATAGCAAGAGAACCAAATACCAACATGCATAATCCATGCATGTCCAAAATAGTTAGGAAATCACACATGAAATATGTCACTTGCAAGTATTCTTGTTGAAGTTTCTTGATCTCGCTCCTCATGGCTTGATCTTTGCTTTAATTCCATTTATGTGTCCTTCATTTGCTTACTTTCCCCTTTCTTGGTCCAATGCTGAAATGATCCAAGAAAACTCCGTGTTTCCAAGAGTGAGAGAGAGAGAGAGAGAATGGAGAGAGAGCTCCAAAAATGAACTGGAAAAAGCTAAGAACTAATCCTCGGAAGCCTTTTTATTAATGTGACCTCTATTTTCTTCATTTTCCATTATTTTCCTTCAATTTCCTCCTCACATGCAACATGTGGCCTTTCAACTTCCTTTTCTCTTAATGTCCTTTATTTTCATAAATAAATGTACAAAAATATATTTTTGCTCTTCCAAATCCTTAGCCATTTCCTTTTCCAATTTCCCCTTAGCCATAAACACATCTAGTGATTCCCACTAGGATATCTTTTCCCGACATTCAGCTTGGAATAAGTGTCCCTTAACCCTGGTCTTATTTTTTCCTTTATTAAATTTTATTATATGAACTTTTAACCTGGGTCTGTCACACTCTCTATCCATCCAAATTCTCTCCTCCTTTGACATCAATGGAAAAGGGTCAACTCCATATGAATAGACAATAAGAACTGAAGCACAAAGACTGGAGTAATACATCTCAACATGGTTGAAAAATAATGCATATCAAAGGTCATCCATGCCTCCATACAAACAACAAGCAACATATATATCAACCATCATCCTCTATCTCTCCACAAATCAGAAGCAACGATCATAAAATGTATCAATCATCAACCAAAGCAGCATACCAACTAATCAACCTCTAGCAGCATGCGGCAATATGCCAACATAAGACAACCACAATCAACAACATCATAAGAAACTATGATTAATAGAAATTACATGCATCAAGCATGCATATGCAACATCCAACACTCCTCCACATAGCAACATCCATCCACATGAGGCAACGACACACAATCCCCCCCATAAGTACATAGCAACAACTACCATAACATCTCATCACATAAGGCCAAGAACCTCACTATCATAGCATAGTATGAGACATAACATGAAAACCTCCAATAAAATCATAATTCTAACAATGTATGGTTGAAGAAAATAGGAAAAAATAATGCTCCCTCTGAACACGTGCCATCTCCATGTTGTAGAGATACCAATAGTTGGGCTGAAACGATCTCTTCCACTGCAAAAAATACTTCCTTTGAAAAATAGAAGCATCATATGGACCAAGGCTCCATGTGACCATGAATCAAGTGACATATACATTGATAAATACATGATTTTAAAGTCATTTCATTCTACAACTTGGTTTGAATTCAAAAAATTTTCTTCAAAGTCTGGGTTTGAAAATTTTTTTTGGAAGACATTTTTTGGAGGCGGCGTGATTTTTCTTGGAGGTTCAAAATTTGAGTTTAAAGAACAAGACATTTTTTTGGAGGCGACTTGATTTTTCTTGGAGGTATGTAAGTGTTTTGTGTTGAAATAAATCTTTTGAGCTTCTTTGTACAAAAATTTTTCTTCACATTTTAGAGGCGGTGTGATTTTTCTTAGAGGTATGTACGTGTTTTGGATCAAGGATTACGTATTTTTTAGAAAAGATTTTTTTAAATTAAATCTTTTGTGATATTGTTTGTAATTGAGTTATTGTCTAATTTTTTAGAGGAAATTTTTTGAACCTCATACTCTATTATCATGGGAAATCGAAGAACTTGTGTGAGAAAATATGATAGAAAAAGAAAGCCCGAAGAACGTAGAGAAGAGACGAGACAATATCGCAAAAGAAAGTTAGAAGCTCTCTCAAATATTGAAGAGGAAAATCAACCTCAAGCGGAAATTGAAGCAGGTATGTAAATGTAAATATTACATGATCTATTGATATATATTTAAAATTTTCCTAATATAAAATATGAAGCTTAATTTTTATTTGATGAACTAGTTTGAAAAATATTTTGTTTGATGTAAATAGACACAGATATTCCTCAAAATATTGAAGAAGAAAATCAACCTCAAGCAGAAATTGAAGCAGGTATGTAAATGTAAATATTATGATCTATTGATATATTTTTAAAGTTTTTCCAATGTAGAATGTGAAGCTTAATTTTTATTTGATGAACTAATTTGAAAAATATTTTGTTTAATGTAAACAGACAGAGATACTCCTCAAAATATTGAAGAAGAAAATCAACCTCAAGCAGAAATTGAATCGGGTATGTAAATGTAAATATTATGATCTATTGATATATTTAAAATTTCCCTAATATTTATTGACATATTTATTAATTTAGTTATTTATTGAATATGTACTATTTTTTCGAATATGTACAGATGAAATCACTATCGATAATGAGATGTTAGAAAATGTCGACACTCACACACATGGAGATAAAAAACCTGACTATATTATACGATATCGTGTCGATAAAATTTTGGAAATGTTTTTCAAACCTGAGCAAGTGACAGTTCAAGCTCAAATATTGAAAGGTCTCCTATCATCAAGGAAATTAAAAGAAGCGACGACACTATTGGGTATTCGAAAAACAACCAAAGATAAAAAAATGAAAGAAGAGATGATAAAAAATATGAGTAGTGCTATAGAGTCAATTAAGAGATCTAGAGATAAAGAGGTTTCAAATATACGTAGAGGAATACAAATAGCAATGGTTTCACCAAGTACTCAAAAGAACCGTTTGAATCTAACATCTATGGCACGAGCACTGGGAACCTCGCGAAAAACTCTGCACAAACATCGAAAATTTCGACTGCAAATAGACGTAAATGATGAACTCGCTTGTTGGAGAGCTATTTGTAGGCAACCATACAAAGATAGACTTGGAGAAGATGTTAAAAAAATAATATATGAATATTGGAAGAACAATTCGCGTGTTTCACCGACTGCAAGACATGTGATGCGAAGAAGAATAACACGAAATCAATACGAAGAACATGAAAACATCTCTTGGAAACCACTCAAATAGAGTTATTCAACAAGTTCAAAGAAGAGAATCGTCAAATTCAAGTTTCACTCAGTGCTTTTGTTCAACAAAAACCATGGTATGTAAAACCTATCACCGTACACGACACTTGTTGTTGCCGTTATCATGTGGAATTTGAGTTATATTATGACACATTCCTTGATTTCGGTAGAACATTATGGAAGGATTCACCTCCTTCCACTATCCGTGAATTCATATCTCAAATTCTATGTGAAAGAGAAAGCGATGAACTATTTTACAAAAAGAAATGTGTTGGTGGTAAAAAATGCGATGATTGTGGAAATTTGACTAAATTTCAAAACAAATATCGTATTGATATAATGATCAATCATTGTCCAACATGAAAGTGAAATGGAAGAGATACGAATATACCAGTACATCGATTCAAAGTGCAGATAGTGTTAAAAGAATCGAATTACGAGAAGACGAAATTTTTCTAATAGACTTTTTGAGAAAGTTTGAAGCATAAATTTACAAATACACCATGCATTCCCATAAAGCTCGATGGCAAGACTTGCAATTCAAAAAATCTCGTGAAGTTTTTCCACCAGGAACCATTTTGTCAGTGATTGATTTTGCAGAAAACTACACATTTGCTCCACAAAAAGAAATTCAGAGTGAATACTATCACTCTGACCAAGTCTCCATGCTCGTTCATATTCTATATAGACATGCTGAACAAAATGTCGATCATATAGAAAGCACGAGTGAAAAACGACATATCATTAAAGAATATCATTTTTATATCAGTGACGATCGTACGCATGATACATGTTTTGTACAACATTGTTTTGGAAAAATTTATGATTCATTGAAAAATCGTGGAATAACATTCAATGAACATTGGATATGGTCGGACGGATGCGCAGGTCAATTCAAATCTGCACGATCATTTTTTTGGTTGTGTCGTCTTCATAAGAAAACCTCCATTAAACATTGTTGGAATTTCTTTGAGACTAGCCATGGAAAAGGAGAACATGACGGTGCAGGAGCATGCATAAAACGAGTACTTCGAAGATATCAAATGAACCACTTTGCACGCCGACTTGCGAACGCTGAAGAAGTTGTTCAAAGGTGCAAAAATGCTCTAAGCCATGAGATTAACCCATCACGAGAAGTGCAAAGGTACATTCAATTTAATTTATATTGGTAATCTAATTTTAAACATTGTACATTTATCATGCAATGATTATTTTTAATTGTATTTTGATATCATATTTACAAATTCTTTTCTAATTTTCCATATAAAGGTTTTTCTGGCATATTGGAATCGGAGATGTAAATAGATCAATTGGAAATGAAGTTGGAACAATAAAAGGGACTCGAAAATTGCATTCAATTCAAACAAAATTGTCCACAAATGTGTTTGCATTGGATAAAAGAAAATATTCTTGTTTTTGTGATGTTTGCACAGACAACACAAAATCCAATGACGTCTGTGAAAACAAAATGTATGTGAACGATTGGAAACATACAGAGCTAAATACAAAGGGAAAAATGTCTGTTGCAATGATTGAAGAAATGGAATCAGATGAAACTACAATATCATCCGATGGTGATCGAGTTTCTGATATTGTTAGAGAAGGTAACATTTGAATTACTTTTTAATGATTTAAAGATTTACAAATTTAAATTTAAATATGCATAATTAAATGTTAAATTTATTTTATTGTGCAGGAGATGTTTTTGCTGTAATTGCACCTATTGAGAACGATGAAAATGTGAAGTATTATTTGATGCGTTGCACTGAACAAAAAATGAAATTATTACAAGACTATAATGATCACGGATTTCAGTATGACAAAGGGTCTATTATACCGAAAGGTTATTTTTTCAAACAAACTCGTCAAAGTGGAGACTTTGTTTACTTCGAAGACTATGAACCTAATTCCATAAGTTGTCAATATAGTCACTTGGTGTGTGCAGCACGCATAAAGTTGATAGAAGTTCAATCAAAGAAAAATTCAAAAATTAAGAAATGGAAAATGTCAAAATCCGATCATGAACGGATTATTGAGGATGGAATTCCATTAGAATTTTTTTGAGTGAAGTGTCAGGACAACAATTTATTATCTTTTAAACCTTTCAGTACTCAACTAAAAATTGAACTGCTTATGTTATTTGTGGTTTGCAAATGTTACAAATTGTTTGGGTACAAGCACGTGCTCTAGTTTCCACCGAAAATAGTTTTTCTATACATGTGCATTGATTAAAAATGTTAAATATGTATTGGATATATATATTCTAGAATGAAATTAATTGTTCTTGTATATTAATTGTTTTTGTATATGTTCTCCGACCATATGGTACAAACTATTTCACTTTATTTTGTAAAGTCAGATTCGGTCCCCATATGGCCTAGCCTCCAAGGGACGAGATAACAAGTGGTTGTCCCCACTTGCCCGACTCTCGGCTTTTAAGTACAATTTTACTGTTTATGTCGAGCATCTTACATGATGTCCTAGCCAAAGATAGATTCTCTTTGTTTCAAGTTTCTAGTAAAAGTTGTCACTGAATGCCCCGCTCGAACTCTTGTAGTAAACACCATACCTCATCTCTCTTGCCCTCCAATATTATTAGGTTTAATTATTATAACACAAAAATCGTTCTAGACATTATCAATAATTTTTTGCGCTTAAAGTAAAATCAATGAACACTATTAATCCAATGTCTTTACAAGTAATGTACCATCATACATGCAATTATATCAAATTAGAAATCAACATATACAATGAAATCAATGGGGGTTGTCTTGTTGCAAGTAACATAATTTCAATTTACCATATGTGCAAATGTAGGTTGAAACCATCCAAAACTTTAAGTTGTAAATTGAAACCATCCAAAACTTTAAGTCTTAAAACCCTTTCGATTATATATTGTGCATCATTAAAACATTTAATATTTAAAGTTCATTAAATATCACATGCAAAATGTAAATTGAAACCATCCAAAACTGGAGTTTTAAAAACTTCACATGCCATGCCAATTATAATTCAACAATCGAACAAAAACATTTAACAAATTAAATATCACACGCCACACTAAGACGACCACACTAAGAGGATTGGTGCACTTCATTTGGAAGGAGTCAATATATGTCATATTGGAGCGATTAGACAGAATTCGAAAAGGAAAGAGCTTGAACCAATTCAAGCAGACCCAGGATCGAATTGTTCTATGGAGCTTCATGAGAAGAGATATGAGAAAAGCACTGTTAAGCCATGCCAATTATAATTCAACAATGCAACAAAAACATTTAACAAATTAAATATCACACGCCAAAGTCGTTTCAAGTTTTTGGTAAAAGTTGTCGCCGAATGACCTACTAGAATATTATAAATACTCACTTTGTAAGATCATTTGGCATTCTAAAAAATTCGAAAGTCTTAGACTGTCAATCAATTTAAAGTATCATTCACCATAGGGAGTGTAAAATATTCAATGTAGGTTGGTGACGATGCTCACTCCTAGCTTGAAGCAGCGCCAATGACCAATTCTTTCATGAATTCCAATGCACTAGACCAACGTTGGTTCAACCTACTTGGTTTTTCACGCAAGAAATTCCAAGGATGGACTTTCTAGACAAACTGCTGAAATTGAAAAGCTTGACATGGAGATACGACAAGGTGAACAAAAACTTCAGGAACTCTTTATGGAAAGGGCTCACTTGAAGGAAATAAGCACCACGTTGCAGGGTAAAGTCAAGAACATGGAAGATAAGATCAAGAGGGACTTTCTTGATCCGAAACCTATTGGTTTGAAGAAAGAAAATGCATGTGTTGGCACACTCGGAAAAGAAGACGACCACACTAAGAGGATTGGTGCACTTCGTTTGGAAGGAGTCAATATATGTCGTATTGGAGCAATTAGACAGAATTCGAAAAAGAAAGAGCTTGAACCAATTCAAGCAAGCCCACGATCAAATTGTTATATGGAGCTTCATGAGAAGAGATATGTGAAAAGCACTGTTAAGCCAAGGGCTAGTTCGAAAAACATATTGGAAGAGGAAATGTTGAAGAAGATTGCGAAAGTAAGGCACAAGACAAGGAGGAGGAATGATGATGAAAGTTCCTTGGACTTGAGATTCATGTCTACAACCGTACATGGGAAAAAGTTCTCTGCTTTGATAGACACGGGGGCTACCCATAGCTTCCTGAGTCGAAAGGCAGCTTCATCTCTTAGAAAGAGGAAGGCTAGCATCGAGAAAGAGTTGAGTGCTTTCAAGGCAGTCAACTCAAGGATAAAAGTAGCACGACTGGAGTCATGAAAAGCACACATGTGAGAGTAGGGTCATGGTTTGGAAAGATAGACTTAAGAGTCATTGACATGGATGATCATTCTATGATGGACCATACCAATGATGGACCGAGACATTCTCTTAATTCTTGTGATCAATCTTAAACTATTTTATGAAAGATAGATAAACCATTTAAATATTTAGCTCAAACTCTCGTAGTAAACACCATACCTCAAGTCTCTCTTGCTCTCCAATATTATTAGGTTTAATTATTATAACACAAAAATCATTCTACATTGTCAATAATTTTTTGCGCTTACACTGAAATCAATGAACACTATTAATCCAATGAATTTACAAGTAATGTACCAGCATACATGCAATTATATCAAATCAGAAATCAACATATACTACATAATGAAATCAATGCGGATTGTTTTGTTACAAGTAACATTTCAATTTACCACATGTGCAAATGTAGGTTCACATTCTATCATTCATGTAGTTTTAAAAACTTCATATACCATTAGAATTATAATTCAACTATCCAACAAAAACATTTAACATTAAATATCACATTCCATGCCAATTATAATTCAACTATCCAACAAAAATATTTAACATTAAATATCAAATGTCAAATGTAATTCAATGACAACATTACTTCACATTCACATGCCAAAAGTACTAAAACCATCCAAAGAACACCGAAATCAATGAACAAGTTATTAATCCAATGACTTTACAAGTAATGTACCATCATATGTATGCAATTATATCAAATCAGAAATCAACATATATAATGTAATGAAATCAATGGGGATTGTCTTGTTACAAGTAACATTTCAACTTACCACATGTGCAAATGTAGGTTCACATTCCATCATTCATGTAGTTTTAAAAACTTCAAATGCCATGCCAATTATAATTCAACTATCTAACAAAAACATTTAACATTAAATATCACATGCCATGCCAATTATAATTCAACTATCTAACAAAAACATTTAACATTAAATATCACATGCCATGCCAATTATAATTCAACTATCTAACAAAAACATTTAACATTAAATATCACATTCCATGCCAATTATAATTCAACTATCCAACAAAAACATTTAACATATGTCCAAAAATATGTCCAAAAAACATTGTAATAAAATATGTCCAAAAATTGTAAATCTCACTCAAGTATCAAACTGTATCAAGTTTAACAAATTTTAAAACCATCTAAATTTTGAAATAAAATCAAATCTATTGTATATCTTGTCCATCAAATGGAAGATCTAGCCTCTGGGTCTCAGTTGGCTCGCTATCTTGTAAAGGGAAAACCTACATACACAATGTACATGTACTTGAACATTAAAATTTGAAGTTTTAAAAATGAACGAAAATATATATATCTAGAACTTCATGTAAAAAAAAAAAATATAACAAAAAAATCGCGCAATACCTCGTAAGGTTGCCTCTCCATTTGATGAACAGGATCTGCCATAGAAACATCTCTAGTGGTAACCTGTACAATATACATGTACAGTTAAATATAAATATATATATATACAGAAATAATTTGTATAAATTAAAAACTTTCAAATGAAAATGCACGTGTGTACATATATATAAACTTATTTGAACAATAATATTAAAAAAAAGAACTAAAGACAACTTCTTCAAATGCCGTGGATGTCCCTATCTCCGTCGCTAAAGTCCTCGGATTAAAAAAATCTTCTATACAAACCTAAATTCAAAAAATTTTAAATAACTCAAAATATAGATCTCTCTCTCTATATCTCAATTTTTTATGGAACTTTTCGAGGTAACATAAATTTTGAACTTGTGAAAAATTGTCCATACTTGGTCATCTCCCAATGAAGTAGAAGGTATATCTCCTAAAGAAGAAGAAGGTACCGGCATCCCAAAAACATCAGACGAAATCGGTACCTGTTAAAACATTTTATCGAATTATATATATACATACATGTACATGTGTGGCAACAATTATTTATTTTAGAGTCACTTAAAAAACACTAACATACATGTGCCAACATATCATGATGGGCAGACCCATCTGCATCGTTTGAGCCAGAGGTCCCGAACGTAATATTAACATTTTCATCACGCATCATGCCTGAGAACTGCAAATGGTGTTATAACATATAATCATACATTTTTGTTAGATTAATGTACACATACAAATAAATGTATACATGTGTACATACACATGTATTTATTACAAATTGTACACATGTATATGTAAATATTATTTCAAACCCTAAGGTCACTAACACATACCGTTCCGGTGCCCTCTTCCTCACGAAAAATTAGGTCTTGCAGACCATTGCGACAATTTATTGCGTATATTCGGAGATCTTCAACATTCATGTTGTAAATCTCTTCATCTGTATGATAAAAAAAATTGGCACGTGCATTTTCACGTGCTCTTTGTCGATTTAAGCCAATATCGACTCCACTCAATCCGCTATGAACATTTTCGATCATAACATCTCTTGCTTCACGACTTATTTGAGAAGTCGCATCCATCTCTGATCGCAAGGTTTCGACTCGAGACGGTCGACTCACCAATGGAGGCTCAGGGCGAGGCAACTCCACATCTCGCTTTGCGCCCTTACGTTGACATAATCGACCTCTCCCCAGGCCAAAAAAATTTGAAGGAAGATCATTGTAGTCGGGTTTCATACCCTTAAAAAATTCTGCATAAAACATTTGTGCAAAATAAAGAGGAACCTCATCGTTCCATGGAAGCCTTCCAAAGGCCGCAAGATGTCGACTATACAAATATTTTGCTATGTCTGGGTGCTTGAAATACTGCACCTTCAACATCTTTCTTTTTAGCCCTTCCTTATAATTAAACATTGACTTAGCATTATCTCTTGAAACTCTTTTTTTTTATGTCCTGCCATTTATCGGGACCTATCACTGTTTCTCTTCTCTTTCTCATCACTTCTACAAACGAATCAGTGGTTGGCCCCAAATCTTTGTACACTTTTACCATTTCACTCAATGAATGTGTAACCATCTGTAGGCTTTGTCTACTCTCAGCAGGTAGAGTCAAATTCTGGAGATCTCTCTGCAATTTTGCATAAAGGCTTTGACACCTTTGTAAGGTGCATTCCGCCATGTTCGTTTCCCATGGTATATCAGTAATCTCAGCCGGATAAGTTGTGCTAGGTTGACAACCTTCTTCTTCAATGTAGCGCGCTGCCCTGCGTATTTTTTGACCACTGGCTCGAACATTTTCAGCCTCTGCATCAATATATATAAAATTTCATATATTAGAAAAAACACGTGTAAAAAAAGTTGTAAAAATTTAATGAAAAAATATTGAAATTGATGGAAACCTTGATGTTGTTGGTTAACATCATCTCCAACATGTCCCTGCTGAGAACCAGCCCCAGAATGATGCTGCTAAGAACCAGACCCACAGTGACCCTGTTGAGAACCAGCAGCCGTTGATTGCTGGCCTTCGGGGGAATAAATATCACCCCCTTCCCGCACCCTGCTACTTCGACCGGTTGAACCTTGGCCACGCTCCATTGATGGAGTAGAAAGCCTTCTCCTCTTGCCTCCTAAAAATAAAAATATGAAACTGATTAACAACTAATTTCACTCACAAAGTTAATAAAAAAATCAATTTTATACGTACACACATGTATGGAGATTTAAGATTATATTTAAATACCGTGAACATCCTCCAATCCCTGAGCCTCCATTTAGGATTCGGCCGATCTTCGTCTTTCATCCTCCATGATATATATCTATTGGTCAACATTCACAAAATAGACTTCAAAAAATCAATACCTCGAAGTAAAATCCAGTTTGGGGCTGTTAAATCCAGTATGTTCTATATTTCTTACATTTCTGCCCTCATATTTTTCTTTCCAACCAAGGTTTATAAAATAATATGAGAAGCAACATGAGACTTAGAACAATCATTTTCATTATCTATATGGAAGGCAAGAATGATTATATCCCCTTGAGCTTAAGGGTATGTAGTTTGTCAATTTTTATCATATATTTTTTGGTAAGTTTAAATGTTTTTTTTATCTATAGTACAAGTCATGAGTTCCCCAATTTTACCTTATGTAAAGCATGATTCTAGGATTACTAAAATTTGTACTCGGTTTTTTAAGAATATATCAAATAAAGTTTTTGAGAAGCAAATATGGCTTGTTCCTTAGAATTTGGCACTTTGAATTTCCTTCCCCATATTTCTTGTTAATGATTATAACCTTAAAATGGCTAATATTGGTTTGTCATCATCATCTAAAAATGACTTGGCAGATGAAAATTTACCATGTCAATCATCATCACTTCACACCATCTCATATATGACCCCTTCTACATATTATATGCATGAATTTTTGAAATGTCATCCTCTCTACCTATCCCATGAATGATTGTGACAACAGGTGAATAAAATACAATTTATAAGCAGAAGATAGTTTCTAGCTTGTCCAACTCCATCTGCCCCATAGCTAGTGATTTCTCAATTTTCCACTTCCAACTTTCTATTCTCAAAATTCATTAGCAGCTAATTTTATCGATAGCCACACCACTATACATATAATTATCATATGTACACTACTACATTAATGAACTCTACGTTGTTTGTTATTGTAAAGTCCAATAACAAAAAATGTTAATTGAGTTTAGTAGTGTATATAACAATTTCTTTGACTTCCAAGTGTGTTGTGACTATTAGTAGAATTAACTACCAAAATGAATTTCCAAAATAAAATGTTGGAAGAGAAAAAATAGGCAATCACTGGATATGGAGTGCGTGGAGGAGGACAAACTTATACTAATCCCTTCCTTATCAAATTTCCTTTATTCACCTAATGTCACAATCAATCATGGTCTAGATAGAAGAAATGACCTACCATAAATTCAATCATATAATGTGTAGAAGGGTCATATGTAGATGGTGTGAAACGATGATTACAAACATGATAATTTTTCATCTACTAGGTCATTTTGAGATGATGAATACAAACCAGTGCTAGCCCATTAAAGGTTATAATCATTGGTGCCTAATGTGGGGTGGACAATTTAAATAAAGTTTGTATCAAAGTACAATTTAGCTCATTTTAGTCAAGGTTAGTTAGAAGAATTAGCTAGATTGGTTTCTACCTTCAATTTCCTCTGAAAATGAATGTGTACGTGCTTTTGAGAGACATTAGAGACATTAGAGTACCTTCAATTTCCTCTGAAAATGAATGTGTACATGCTTTTGAGAAATTTTTTGATGAAAATGTGCTATGAAAGTAAAGGGTTTTAAAGGCAAGCACGTACAAGGCATAGTTGAGCCAAATGTTCTTCAAGAAGGGCCTAATTATTTGAGTCTTGGTTATGGAAAACATGGAAAATGCTCCAAAGCCAAGGAGGCTTGTGAGGTTTGTGTTCATGATGAATGGAACATGTACATAGTTTACCGTTAAAGTTGTTGTGTTTTACGGATATTAAAATGAAGAACTTCTATTTAGATCTATTCCAGAGATTGACTGCAGGGGCATTTACTAGATATGTCACCTTTCATAGAAGATGAGATCCAGAGGCTACCTGGCCCTTTACAGACTCTGCCTATAGAACTTGTAGAAGTAAACACTACAGGCATTAACAATATCAAAGAACGTTTTCATGCTCAGACATGGGAATGTGTCTCTTTCCCTACGCAAAAAAATAGTTCTTGAGGTAGTTAATCTTCATAGACAAGTCATCAAGCAAGTCAATGTGATCATCCCTCCTTCCCTCCCTTCTAAAATAATTATGTTTTGCGGGTCAGAAAGCCAAAATATGGAGACAATTATCACCAAATCCAACGTACAATTATGCATGATGGAGAATATCTAGTGCTTTCCCTTGTTAAATATATTAACAAGGGAAAGCGCTAGAGATTCTCCATCATGCATAATCGTACGTTGATGCTTATAGAGTGAAAAAACTGAAAGAATCAACTTGTAGGGTCATTTTAATGGGGGGTGGAGAATTCAGGTCTTTTCAAATTCAAAGTATGGTGCATGTTGCATGAAGCAAGATGTTGAAAGTAGAGTTATGTTAGACACACTTAAATGCAACAAATATGGAAATTTGTACATGAGCTCTATTATTTGACTTAAGAGTCAGTTGTTTGAAGAGGCATGTTTTGTCAACTTGTGTTTGGTTGATGGTTTTGTACACCAATATGTAAGAGTACATGGACATATTCATATGATGTGAATTTTTTTTTTCTTTGAAGGAGAAAAATGATGTGTTTTCAGTTTGATGGTTTTGTTTGTGACAAGACGTCACAAGATTTTGCGAAGGTCCACTCTTTAGTTATTGAGTCCAAGTTGCAGTTAGTGCATTAGTTTAATGCATGAGAAAACAGTTAACTCAATTAATTGAGTTAAAATCAATTTAACTAGCTGTAACTTTTTGTTGCACTAGTGAGAGGTCAAGTGAATTAAATCAGATTTAATTCACATGCAGTGATCTGTGATGTAACTAATGATTTAATATTTTAATATCTGAATGCATGTCAATTCCAGTGGAGACCTAGTTGAGACAAAGGTTAAAGGGATGTTAACTATCAGTTGTATCATTAGTAGGTTGCCCGCATGCAGTAAGACAACCATAGGATTGCCCATGAGCATTGAGCAATTTTGGAAGGTTGAATTTCCTAAAGAATAGGGATTGCATTCCACATGAATTGCGCAAGCAAGGCAGGCTGATTAGAGGCAGGAAATTGGCTTAGTGTTAGTCGATTTTGTCTGGATCAGTGCGAGACAGTTGTGAGAGTGCAGGAGACTCTTGTGAGAAGAGTGCATTGTAATTGTTTCATGATTCCTTGGTGAATATACAATAGAAGATAGAGGGGTTTTGAGCAGTAAGCTTTCCCCGGGAAAATATATGTGTTGTGGTTTGATTTGCTTCTTTCTTTACTTGTTGTGATTTACTATCATGTTTATTTTCCGCAATTTATTTATAGAAGGATTCAGTATCTTGCTTTAATATATCGCATGATCGGATTGAATCCATTGATATACATATTGTTTGTCTAATTTCTACACATTTTTCCATGTATAAAATGTTTCCTATGGACCAAGCCTTCCTTTTACAAGTGTCTTTTTCCCTAAGCCAAATTCTTATAGAGCTGAGGATTGGGGTTGGCTCATTAAGAGGGTTGAAGGAAAGATTAATAATTGGTGTTATAGATGGCTCACTTTAGGGGGACGGATGACTTTTATCAAGTCAACTCTGGAAGGTTTACTTGTGTATTAGTTTACTCTAACAAAGATTGCAAAGTCCACTATTAACAAGATCCAAAAATGCATGAGTAATTTTCTATGGAATGATAGAAAGTGTAGTCCTCTTAAGCATTTTCTCAAGTGGGACATGTGGGCTCAGCCAAATCACAATGGTGGGTGGGGCTTCCAAAAGCTTCAATGATTTGGCTTAGCGTTGGCCATGGAAAGTTCTTGGAGGACAATCATTGGGGACAACATCTGGAGAAAAATCATCATGGATAAATATTTTTCATAGTCAGTCGATCATGGATTAGTTTTGGTCCTTTAGGACATGCAACCATATTACTGGATCAATTGTATGGAGGGGAATGATTACACCTTTTCGTTGGATCAAAAAATGGTTGAAATGGAAGGTTTGTAAGGGAGATAAGGTAAAGCTAGGATCCTTTCCAATAATTTGAGGTGTTGTGTCAAATTTATCTTCTGATCTTATTGGTCTTCTTGAATCTCGTGGAATCTCCAATCTTTATCAATTTTTTGTTGCTCCTTGAATCAGGCTTCAACCATTATATGGATGAATATTTATGACCTGAGTCTAATTGGTTTACTTTCTGAGGACTAAAATGGTTTTATTAAGAATATTATTGGTGGCCACATCACTTTAATGGAGGAGGAAGAAAATTATGTCTGGGCATGGAATCAATATTTTGGGCAAATCACAACCCATCATGCTTATTATGCAGTCTCTGAAAGCTATGTACAGAAAAAATCTAGTTGGTGGCACATAAAGACGAGGAACTGGTCTATTGCCTCAAAATTAAAATGTTTTATTTGGTTGGCCTTAAGAAATCAAATTTATATGGGGGAGCAAATGACGTGGAAAGGCATTTATGGTCCAAATATAGGCCTTCTTTGTTTAAATTGTTCTGAATTTGTAGTACATTTATTTTTTAAATGTGCTTACTCAAAATCCCTCTCGCTATATGTCCTTGGAGCTATAAACCTAAAAGCTATTAATCTTATTGAACCATTGGATCATTGCCTCCTTTGGTGGGAAAAAAATATGGGCACCTTTAAAACCATTCTTGTTTTGATAGCGTGGGGAATATGGAAGGACAAAAACACAATCATTTTTGTAGTTATACCAAAGGAAACCAATGGTATTCAAGGCGATATTGTGGGATTTTTTTCAGACTATATCAAGCCCAAGAGACATACCAAAATCAAATATTTTAGCTTTCCTCCTAGTTCATACTATCCAACAACTGGTTTTTTCGATGGTGCTTCTCAAGCAAGGGTTTGCGGAGGTGGAGCCATAATCTTCCTTCCAAGAAGTATGTCTATTTATATATGGCTAAACATTGATACATGTTCAAACACAAAAGTTGAATTAACAATTGCATGGGATCTTTTGTTTTTTGTAGCGTCCTCGAATATCTCCTCTATGCACATCCATATTTAATGTCATCATTATTTGATCTTCTATTGGAAATTGTCCTTTTATAAAAAAAAAAAAAAATCAAGAATTCCAACAAAATGTAACACAATAGTATTATAATTGTTTCATAGAGGATACAAAATTATTAAATATTTTCTAGCAAATAGTATCATAGCATTCCTAAAAAATATCCTTTATTAAATATTTTCTAGCAAATAATATCATATCATTTCTCAAAAATTTCTTTAATCAGTGCAAAATTCCCAAAGCTATACATTCATAATAATTGAAATTTCCAACTACAAACTCAAATTCAAATATTTGAAAACAAATTACAAACACTTAATCATTAAAGCATACCTTCACTTATGTATAAAAAAAACAACCAAACCACAACACATGTCACAACAATCATAACAAAGAAAAAATCACGTATATGCTTCAGTTTATATGTTGATCACTTAATATTTATGAGGATGATGTTTTAATAGCATCATCTTCATTATCCTTACCTAAATTTGACTATACCTTAAATAATAGATCATTACACATTCTATGAGCCTCCATATGACACAATTATTATGACATAACATTTATGTATGATAAATGATAAAAGATTATTAATAATGATTCTTTTTTATTACTTAATATTTATGTGGATGATGTTTTACTAACATCATATTCATTATCCTCACCTAAAACTGACTATACCTTAAATAATAGATCATTACACATTTTATGAACCTCCATATGACATAATTATTATGACATAACATTTATGTATGATAAATGATCAAACTTTATTAACAAGGCTACATAGCTAGTGTTCCATGCTACTTGGTGTAATTATTAAACTTTGAATATAGTTAAATTAGAGTAAAACACAATAAAGATATACATGAAGGGAAAATAATGTGTTTTTTTAGTAGCCATAGAATACTGCTATGTTTGCATTCTATTTGATGGTGTTTTCCCTTCAAAGTTTCTAATCTTGTGCATACCCCATCTTGAAACTAAAACAACTTTTTTGCTAAGATTGACTTTAAATGTTTCAATGTATGTCATGTGTAAAGCAAATTAAAGCAACAATTTTTTCAATATATGGATGTTAAGGAATATATGGTTCTCCCTTAGTGGAAATAAATCTTGTGGTAATGGATTTATAAGGTCTTGCACAAATGGTTGGCATGTAGTGCTAATATTCTCAAGGAATATTAGAATTTTTGGATTGCATGGGAAACTAAATTGTGCATGCATAGCCAAGAACTTGGTTTGCGTCATGAAAAATAATAAACAAAAAGTTGTAGAGGCTCTACAAATGTTAGCCGGACCCACACCCCGGACGAGATCCCTATCATAAACAGTTTAGAGTGTAACTCCAGGACTTTTTATCGGGGAGTTCCCTTACTATTGGCCGAACATTTTGACCCATCAACAAAACCATAACTTGGTGTTGGGATGAAAGAGGTAAATAAGAGTTAATAATTTTTTTTTTTCATTTTAATGGTTTCATCTTACATTACAAGCTAGATGAGACTATGTGCCTTATGTAAAGGAGGTAGCCAAAAAATGATGCATCTAATGAAGTCCACTATATCCTGCACCGAAATAAGTAAATATCAAATGCCTAGTTTAGTCTTCGGTCGTTTACATTAAAAAAAGTGTAGTACCTTTTACAATCAACGTTCTCACTGACCAAATAAGGAAGGTCAAGTAATTTTAGGTTTTAGCAGTTTGAGGTTGAAGGTAGAAGGCACCATCCCAAAAAACATTGTCATTGGCTGAAATATATGGTGATTTCTGTTGAATTGCTCATTTGTATGGCCAGAATGGAAATTTTCACTTGAATTATGTAATCATTTTCAATGTTGGAAATTTTTAAACATTCAATGCATTGTACATTGTATATATCTAGAGTGTTCTGTAGGGCTATACTCTTCTTTTTCATCTTATGGCTTGATGCCTACTATTGGGATTAATCGACTTCAGAGTAGTTTTTTACATGAATAAATTATGCACCATGAAAGGGCACAATATTTTTTTGATACTTGCAGTGTGATTTTATTTATTTTTATTGAAATTTGTAACCATGTTCACCATGGCCTTTCCTATAAGAACACCACTATGAAGCCAATGGATGTTTAGCTATGTTCCACCAATTTTCCATGACAAGACATTAGGAATGGCGAGATGAACAAGTGGATTGATGTGAACAATAGCATGGACGGAAAGGACATCTTCAAATCAAATTTGAGATTAAGTTCCCAACCATGCTAACTGCTGAGAAAAAATATGGTTTAAGGAGGCTTCTTGCAGGTTAAAAACTATGCTGCTGAATAATTTTAATGACTAGCATTTTTTAATTTTTTCAACAACATAAAGAATATTGAAAATAGTTGTGACTAAGGGACCAGGAATGTTAGTAATCAAAGTATGGTTTTGACAAACTTTTTCCATCAGGCGCCATTGGTGTGGACTTCACTCTTGTTCCAAGACCCGAATTCTACTGTCCTGGATGCTTTGACTATAAACTATAATTTGGCTGCACAATGCTTGGCTTAAAATTTGTAAAGAAATTATAATTTAAAATGTAGAAGTGATATGCATTGAGTAATGTCCTTTGTTTTAACTTAAGACACAAACTGAAAAGGGGAAAGTTTAAAGAGGAAAGGGATACTAGATCAATAAGTTTAAAGAGGAAAGGGAGACTGATGTCGATAATTTTAGTAATTGATTTTTTTTTGCTGGGAATGAAGGATTACATGGTACTCAAATTAACACCTATATACTAAACTTACCTTCATGTAAAAGTGCATCGGAAATGATCAGGAAATAACCAGCGAAGTTGAGCGTCAGATCTGTGGACAGGGGAGATGGAGCATTGCAGGGGAACAGGGGAGCTGGTGAGGAGAAGCAGAGCGGACCCACACCCCGGACGAGAGAGACACTGTACTAAATTTAATGGTCGACCAGGAAGTGGAAGTGCGACATCTCACTTTATTTGAAAATTAAAAGGAGCATATAGGTACAGCAAAGGTCATATGGAATTAGAGATGAGGCAAAATATAGGAACTCGCTGATTTCACTTCTAGTAACTTCTAAATTTATTAAATTTGAAACTTTAACTTTTCAAACTTTTCAGTTTCTCTCTTCAATTTTTTGTTTGCAATTTACAGAACATACAAGATTTATTTTGTGTTTGCAATTTACGTAACATACCAGATTTTAACGATGGTGGATGTAGCAGATTTTAACGATGGCAATCAGCTTGACCAGACACACAGCAGCTCGACCAGCACACAACAGCAACTCGCCAATCAGCTCGACCAGCAGCAACGCGGCAATCAGCTCGACCAGCAGCAACGCAGCAATCAGCAACAGACCAGCAAAAACCGCGCGCCAACAATGAAAACAGTAACCTTACTGCTTTCGCGGGCGGTTTATATATAAAAACGAGTTCGGCCGAACTTCTATTGCCGGTTTCCCAAACCTCCGGCAAAAATTCTGTTTGCTGCGCCGTCACTGTGCCGTCAATCTAAACGGACTCAAAAGTTCAGCCGAACTTTATAAAATGTTCGGCCGAACTATTGCCGAAAATTTTTTTCTACCTCACATTCTCACAAAAGTGTAACCGAGCTTCACGTTTCCGCCCTTTAGCAGTGACATAAGAACTCATACAAAACTCATAGATGACCATAGCACGACCTCATGACTCATGGATATAAGACCCAAAAGATAGAAAAACATATGTGCATGGCTCCATCAGCATATTACATGAATATATCAATGAAATACATGGCTTCAATAATAATATCCTATGGAAAAATGACTCAAATATAT
Source organism: Pinus albicaulis (assembly GCA_034641835.2). Classification (NCBI taxonomy): domain Eukaryota; kingdom Viridiplantae; phylum Streptophyta; class Pinopsida; order Pinales; family Pinaceae; genus Pinus; species Pinus albicaulis. Next base: position 446,656,996 of record CM076578.1, read on the forward strand.
GATACAACATGACTATTACATCATCATTACCCATACATGTGACTACAAAATGACTCCATAAGATTCCTCCAAAACAAAACTATCACCGTGATGACTCAAAAACTATTGACTAGACTCTCAACCAATGCATAATGATGAAACAATATCAAATACATGGTTGTAGTAATCATTATATAACAACCTATACATGAGTTGGAGATTAGCGGCATGTTTCAAACTCCTTGGGCATTGGCTCCTCAGTCACGCAGTAGTCATCTTCAAACACATCATAAGAACTAATAATGCAGTGGTAGACCTCTAAGCCAACAAAGGAGTCACTCACGGTGCCCCCCTTACCACAAGCCAACTCCACTCTTGATGATGAAACCCTAAAAAATGACTGCACTCTCTTGGTGCACAAATATCTTCGACCCTCGGATGCGGGTGCTTAGCAATGAGAAGATGAGACACTTGGACGCCATGTGGCAAGGCACTTGTCCGCCCTATGCGCTTGGACATGGTCACTCTCTCGATGATAAATGCTAGAGCATGGCTCCCTTAATTACCACCCTCGCCAGCTTTCACGCGACATCCTTTGGCTGCTACTCATTAACTAGGCCTCGACCTGCACCCATGGCTCTTAAATCTGCCCTCTGAGCTCATCTCGCCTCCATTCATCTCTCCATCCTGCTCTCCATGTTTTCCTCTTGCATTTCTGTCATGCCCTCATCTTTCGGCTCTGTTCAATCTCATCACAGTTGCCTATTTGTGAGGTCTCATTGTGGATGCTCTTCTGTTGCACCTGAGAGCATCCCCTCCCTGTCTCGATTTTCCTCTCACTCACTCAACATGTCGAGGAGACACAAAATGAGATGTCATCGTGCTGGTGGGCATGGCCTCCCCTCCAGACCCCCTTCCTCGATTTCCATTAGCAGTGAGGTGAACCTCTCTGTGGATTGGGAGGAGCCGAGTCTGCTCGACCCTGTCAACCTCTCCGCTCAGCTGTTCCTTCATCTCCCAAGTCCCCTGCCTGAATCCTCTGGCCTTCGTCCCAAAAAGTGCCCTCGAAAATCCACAATTCAGTCTGCACCTGTCTCCATTCCCTGCAAGATGAAATCCCTGCTTGTGCAAAGCGTTTCCAACAGCAATCATCGTTCTAGCAGTGGCACAGGTTCTCACAGTGGTCGTGGCTCAAGCAATGATGAGGACAGCAAGGACGACGACACCAGCTTACATGCAGCCTCCTCCAATTCACTAGCTGCCCTGGTGTTTCTTCTTCCTCCTTCTTATGCACACGAATCTAACAAGGAGGAGGACAAGTCTCTTTATGCTTGTAAGATCGTGGAAAAATCTCCCAACCCTCTTGAGAAGAATGACGGCCTACCTTAAGTCCAATTGCTAGGTGCTCACCTCTTACTCTAGCTTTCTTCTGGCATTATCTAGTTTGCAAGTGTTTTGGAAATTTTTTCTGTTCTGTTTCAATGTCAGTGTCAAAACTAGACAAGTTGGTTTCCCATCTTGGGCAGCTCCTAATACTCTTTACTAATGGGATGGTTTCCCCACCTGGGGCAGTCCTTATTTTGCAGTTAAGTTTTTTATACTTCCCTCCAGAATTGGCTTGCCAAATTCGGAGGACGAGAATTGTAATGTTTTGCCATGTATGACATAATAAAAGTAGACTAAATTAAGAACAACAACAAAAAAATTTTGTATCCAAAATTTTTATTTATGAATTATTATTAATATTTTAAATGTAATATATTAATTTTATATTGGAGGTTTGGTTGAATTATACATCTCTTTTATTATTCTTATGGGGAAGTAGTTGAACTTTTCTAGTTTCAATTATTTAAAATAATATTTTTATTTTTAATTATTTTTTCTTTCTAAATTTATTATAAAATTAGGTTACTTTATATGGATATCAATTAACATATATATATATATATATATATATAACAATTGCATTGAGATAATTAAAACTGATCAAACATTGTATATTCATTATTATTTTTAATTATAGCAGACTTTCTATTTTTATTTGAAGAATATATATATATATATATATATATATATATATATATATATATATTAAAAAGAACACATCCACTATATGTTGAGGAGATAAATCACACATCACCCTCATACTGGATTGTAAAATTCACCTCTAACAATTAATAAAATTAATTCCCTTATACTCTTTCTATATCCATATTCTAAATCAACACATATTCAAAATTACATGCCATCTTGTATTAATGTTAGTAATTAATTTTAACCAAAATTTCCAACACAAAATTAGATTTAAAAAAAAAAAAAAAATCATCCTTCTTTATAAAAAAAAAATAACTATTTACTTAATTAAAATTTATAAACTAATTAAAAATATACCCATTAAAAATAAAAGAAACAAAAACCATTTTTTCATTAATAAATAAATAATATTAATTAACCATTCTATATTAAACAAAAACTATTTTTTCATTAATAAATAAACAATATTAATTAAACTGTTCTATATTAAACAAAAATTATTTTTCATAATTAAATAAGTAATATTAATTAAACCATTCTATATTTAAAAAATATATATATATATATTAACTAAACCATTCTACAATAAACAAAAATTATTTGTTATTAATAAATAAATAATCATTAATTAAGCCATTCTTCATTATATAGGGAAAAAAACATGAACATAAATAAGTTCATAATTAAAAAAAAAAAGAAAAAAAGAAAAATGGTCTATAATCAATACATAAATACTATTTTTCTTGGAATATACTCTAACACCTAAGGGAATAAGTTAACTGCACCAGACCCAAAAGCATATGGCAAGGGTGAAACCCTAGTCTTTTATGGACTACAATGATTCTAGATTGTTTTGGTTTTCTTTCAATAACAATGATGAGGCAACTTGTATTTGAAGATAACAATCAATAATGATTATCTCATTATTGTTTTAACAAATAAGTCATAATAAATTTTCCCACTTGTAGAAATTACATAAATATTATTAAATCTAAAATCTCCCAAAAATTTTGCATTTATAAATAGAGATCATTAATTTTAAATAACTAGCAGTTGCCCCAAGAGGTGCAAGGAGAGGCCAATAGGAGTATCATTTGTTAATTATTAATTTTGGTACTTGATTTAATTGGAAATAAAGAATATAAACTTCATCGTTTTCCAAGCTAACAAATAGGAAATTGTTTCAGTAGTCTTCGAAGATTATGGTAATGTGGTTAAACCTTTGTTCTTTCTTTTGAATTTTGTGGCGACAGATAGGAGATTGGAGGAAGCTGACTGCTGTAGAAGAATTAGAGGATCTATTCCCTAAAGAGGTAGTATATACTATATATAGTGACTTCTGAAGTTGTTACTTTTAATCCAATGCTTGTTCATCCACTTAGAAGTTTACTCTACTGCACAGGTGGTCGACCTCATTGTAGCAAATATACATGATTCGGGACCACTAAATCTAAATCTTGATAGGAGAATAGATTTATCTTCATCATGGGTGTGGGAAAGACCTGTTGATCAAAGCATAGGCAAAAAAAAATCTGATCAGGTATATGACTGGGGAAATTGTTGTTTTTTTGAAAGAATCCTTTGTTCCAATGCTTATCTGGAAAATTAGCACCTATTTGACTGACTAATGCTGACAGAAGCAATATTTTAACTATGGGCATTTCCCAATAGCAGAGACGAAAAACAAAGAATGATCAGCAAGCTAATCTTCCAAGACAAATTGGCATCTCATTTGAGGAACTCGAGCAAAATTCCAAGGATGTTAGCTTGAAGTTTCTTCAGCATGGTAATGCTTCAAATAATGAAACCCAAGCCCGGTGGGCTGCTCTGTCATTGTCAACTGAGTAATGTGACCATTTCATGATGGTTTCGTTTACGGTTTCAACATGAAGTTGTGATTTTTTTATCTCTAAAACCCCGCTTCAAGCCACCTTGGGGATAAGGCTTCTTAGCCACCATCAATTTTACATCAGCAGCAAGTTTTTATTCGCAATGAAAACTGAGCAGGTTAGCAATCAACCTAGGTTTTTCCTCCTAGTCATTAGGCTGTTTTGCCACTGAGGTACATGCTACAACATTATGATGCTTAAAGGACTGACATTTGATTATAGGAGCAAAGGACTGACATTTAGATGAAGCAGATGACTTGTTCCTGCATCAACAAAACATGTGTAAGTTCAAGGACAAGTGAATTTTCTTTGGACATTTCCTGGCAGCAAGGGAGCACACTAATCAATCATTATGCTCTGCATTGATGAGGATAGGGGCATTATAACTGGTTGGAGTTAAAACATAAAATCCATTTTCATTGTTGCATACCTCTCCAAGCAAATATTGTAAATTGAGTAAGATGAAAATTGGGAAACATCCTGAAGTCGAAAGAACATGTTTTATTTCTCTAGATTCTATAAATAACAATATCATTAACTTGCAATTTGAAGTTTGAACAGCGTAATAATATCAAATTCAAATGGCCATTTGTTTAAGTTCAGACCACATGGGCCCATAAACCAAGGTCCATTTCTGAAAACAAAGTCTTGGTCTTCCTTTAATTCTAACTTTCAAAGTGGAATGCATAAAAACCCTTCACTGACATGCAGGGCTCGACCATACCTTTTAGAGGCAACATCCTTTGGCTTTGTTTCCAGCAACTTACTGCTTTGGTTTTAGCCATGCTCCTGGAAATTTTCTGATTAGCACTTGCTCTATGTGCATTAATACCTTCTTTCTGGGTATATACGTTGGAATATCTAGAGAAATATTATACTCCATCCTTCTCATGAATTATACCTATCCTCTTAGAATTGTTTTATTGAGTATTTTGATGGGCAGAGTTCAATCAACATATAAAGCCCCTGAAATTACAGCAGGGTAGCCTGTTTTCTTATGTCTATATGACTCAGTTATGACAAGATGAAGGTAGTAGTTTTGGGCTTATTTTCACCATCAAATAACAATGAAACATTGACCCTTTAACACTTTATGGAGTGCACAGATGAGATTAGACATTGTGATAGTTAGTAAGTGATCTAAAGACTACACGCAACAGTGCTTGGTGAGGCTATCTATTGCATCAATGAGTATATTCTTCTCAAAATTCTCAGGTTAGATACCAGATTGCCAATGGTTCTTGGATCCAAATTTGTCCCTGCATCAACAAACCGTGTGTAAGTTGAAGGAGAAGTCAACTTGCTCTGGACATTTCCTGGCAGCAAGGGAGCACACTATTAAATCATTATGCTTTGCGTTGATGAGGATAGGGGCATCATAACTGGTTAGAGTCAATACAAATAACTCATTTTCATTGTTCCATACCTCTCCAAGAGAAAGTTGAAAACTGACTGGGATAAATAATGATCTCCCAGAATAGATGCACATGGAAACAAGTAAAGATACTGAGCATAAGTTTGGAGAGATGAAAATTGGGAAGCATCCTAAATTCAAAAGAACATGTTTTCTTCTCTGGATTCTACAAATAACAATATCATTAAATTCCAATTTGAACAGAGTAATCATATCAAATTCAAACAAGTGATGTGATGAATTCTGGAAGATTTCTATGATAAAGTCCATAAAATGGATGGTAATGAAGATGTTTCAACTTCAGATTCTGTGGTAGGCTGGTAGCTGACCATGCTACTACCCACATCTTGCAAAGGTTGTCATTCAAACATGAACTTCTTGAGTTATGGCAAGGAGCTCAAGAATTTCTGGCAAGCTGGAAGAGAGAGCTTAAAAGAAGTACATTTTGAACTTGAAGATAAACTGTTAGAAAACATCCTTGGATGTAGTTTCAGTTAATCTTCCAAAAATCATCTAAACAGAATCAGAAATATTAGTCCATCTTTTACCATGGGTAGAATATGGAAATGCAATTTTTCAACCACTACCATACATATCCCTTAGAAATCTGTATAAACAAAACAAATACATTTCCAACTGGCTTATTGAATTATGAAATTAGTTATAGACAACCTACCATAAACAATCCAAAACTCAAACTGGACAATCTCTTATATCTAAACAATGTGGGGACTTCAGGCTGTTGTGCAAATTACTGAATACACATTTGATGACAACCTGTACTACAAGCTTTCAAATACAATCTGAGCTCCTATATCTCTCTCAAGGAATTATAAGTTTTTCTCCAGCATAGATGATGTCATCAGTGTACTTATTTGCAGTTTTTATTTGATCAACTGAAAGCTGAACTCAACCAAGGAAACAGAAATAGTTAGACAACTCCTATACAACGGGTCGAAGGGAACAACATGGCAACCCAGTTTCACATGCATTCAAAAATATGAACAGCAAGTACGCTAAGAAATGAGTTTAGCCGATACTTGCATTCCCTTATTAACAACAACAATGAATATACATTGGCAATGCTTTCTTCATTTCTTAGAATTGGCACCACAAAAGCAGATCTTGTTACTTATAACATGGTTATGGAGAACAGAATAGAAAGATAATAACATAGACTGAAAGCCAATAGAAGGAAGAAAATAATTACTGCATATATTAGATTTGTTGTTGAGAAATACAAGGGGAAGCCCTCTATTAATAGCAACGTTGATGGAGTCCAGCGTTTAAGGATAGTTGGCAAGTATACTAACTATTTAATGATCTATCCAAGTTAACTTACAAGTTATAACTATCTGTAGAAGGTGAGTATTAAATATGTTGCCAAATATTAAGTTTTGAAGATAGAATAGAACATAATAGCATGAGTAAAATGTGAAAATTTTGAAACAAAATAGAATACAATATATATTCACTTAGATATACAAATCTAAAGGTGAAGAGATATATACATTTGTACAGCAGAATTTTGTTGAAAGTAAATATCTAATCATAAATACATGATGATGCACGGCATCGGCAGCACCAGTTGGTGTCTATAGTGACTCCACGTTCAGAAAGGAGTTCTTGCCATTCGGCTCGCATTTTCCGTTGTCTATCTCTTTCATTTATGTGGATTGTTTTCCTTAGAATTCTTCGAATCTTTTGTAATAGTTCAATAGTTCCACGCAAATGGTACAGAGGCAATGAATGGGGTGAAAGGAATCTGAGCTGTATATCATGTAGAGTTTGTTCATGCTGGTGAATCTCCTGGTAGCATTCATAGAGCATGTTTAAATCCCTTGCATGCATATCTGTTTAGCATGAAAGAAGGTAAAAAGTTATTGTTAGTGTTAACAGATGGTAAAAGTAAACTAATTATAGAGTTAAAAAATAACTAAAGCAATCATAAAATTCTTTGAAACATTAGGAACATAATGAGTAGTAGAATAAATGTAAAAATAAGTAATTCTATATTCAATTTGGATAAGGTGAGGGTTTTTTTACCTCTTGGTGAAGATGCAATGAAGAGTGTATTGTTGGATAGATTGTATTTGTCTATATAGATTTCGATGTGAGCAACGATTCTTCTTGCTTCCTGCGTTGTAGATATGGATTTTCTTTTATGCGTGAAATGCGTGAGAATGGGAATGCTGGATGGATTTGAAGGTCTGTTAGAGATCTAACTCTTGAAATGGCAGTGAATGTTAAACCTTGGCGTTCTTTGCGGCCAATGTCAACTGTTGCTTGATCTAACGTCATTCCTTGTGACTTGTGTATTGTTAAAGCCCATGCCATTCGAAGTGGTATCTGTCGACGTGTACCCCTTCTGATAGGAGAAATGGGCACATTTGTGGGGTGTGCAATGTCCCATGTTGTTCCTCTGTATTGTTTGAAATCAACAACCATAAAAGATGGCAATTCTGGAGGCTTTGAGTCAGGTGCATAGCATATTGAAATGATGGTGCCAAGTGCACCATTTACAAGCCCTGCATGTACCCATAAATTGCAGGTTAGCATAACTTTTTGTCCATTGCATAACAGAAGTGTTTTGTCCAGTTGTTATTCTTCAGATTTAGTGAATGTGTGGTCCACATGTTTTTCTGCTGAGCACACAGCCACTGGCTTGTGTAATTTGTTCAACATTGATTTGTTATGCAAGGCAACTGAATTTTTTGTTGCGTATAAATGCATGGAGTCCTCAAACCTTTTTTTATCTTCATGTGTAATAGAGGAATATGTTCTTGACATTAGTAGCTTCCAATCTTCGATTGTAGAGTTCCCATCCCTAAGATTTGAGAGAATTTTGCGGAAGGCAATCTGGGAAGGATCAGCACCTTGCTGGCGAAAAATAGTTGTGAGCGTAATGAATGTATCAAAGCTGCGCCAAAGTGCAGTACCACGTGATGTGCCAGCATATAGAGGAATGTATTTTACAGGTGGTAGCTGGCCTAAATCCCTAACAAGGATAATGGATCGATTACCAAATGGTGTATTTCGATGGAGGGGAAAGGCCTCTCGTAAGTGATCATCAATACGGGAAATCATTTTTGGCCCGATAAAACTCATTTCATCAATGAGTATGTACTAAATATGGTGGAGTTGTTCTTGGAGGTGGAGGAGTGGTTGTCCTTCAAGAGGATGCATTGTTTGGATAGGGATGTGAAGGGCAGAATGAATTGTAAGTGCATCTATGTTGAAAGCTGCAACACCGGTAGGTGCAAGTACCAACAATGGGCTTATATTTGGTGAGGAGAGTTCGATGAATGCACGTTGTAGAGATTTTATTAGAGCAGATTTGCCCGTTTCGGCTGTCCCTTGTATAATGGTTCTAGTTGGGGGCTTTGGAAGAGGATTTTTGAAATGAGAAGTAATATGTGTGAAAGCTTGTTGTTGGGTAGGAGATCATATTTGATTTATGGGTAGGTTTGAAGAGGGAAGGTGTTGATTTTGAATAGATGAGCGATTATATTCAATGAAATTGATGGCAGTTTCTTGTAAGTGGAGAGGTAGGGAAGTATGAGACCAAAGATGGTTGAGGTCAAAGTCACGATTGCCAATGATTTCAAGGGCATCAATTTCGATGTTATCGCTTGGGTGAAGGTGAGAGACGATTTCCCATTCATTCATTTGAACAAGGTCAAGGGGGATGTCAGGAGGGGAAGATACAGGAGTAGATTCATCTTCTGATTGTGGAGATTGTGGGTTTTCATTTTCACGGTGAACATGCCATGCTGTATATGTTCCTTTCTTTTGTTCCCAATGTGCAATGATGTCATCATTGCTGCATCCAATGTCATTGGGGAGTGTACGGAAGGGGAAATACAACATTAATTCAGCCCAACAGAAGTCGGTATAGTTTGGATCATTAGGGGAAGGGATTGTGGTGTATCGTGGCAAGATATGGAGAACTATTGGAGGAGAAATCTGTTTCCATTGGTTTTGTTGACGACGAGGAGAAAATGACCAAGAGCGTGCAGCTTCTATGAGGGGCAATGGATCTAATGAAGAAGGCCTATTCATGTATGCAATAATAAATGGTGGTGTTGAGGGTGGATTTTCAGAACCATCTAGAACACGTCTGAATACAGTTCTATTAACATTTAGAGATACAAATGTACGACTACAGAGTGTTAGAGGTATTTTTTGCAACATATGGCATATTTCCTATGCTCCAATATCCCTTTCTGCTATGCTTTCTGTAAGGATTTTCCGAACAATAGTGGTAGTAGGTGCTTCTGGAGCGACGTTGTTCAAGAGGCGGAATAACATTTGGCTATAGCTTTCTGACTTTGTTTCTGCTTTGGCTGCATATTTAGATATATAAGCTAACACGGCATGGCATGAAAGCACTGGTTGACAATCAACATTTTCTCTCCAGATGGAAAGTAGATCAGCATTATGAATTTTCAATCTATCATCATTACGTGCAGGCTTGTAGATTTTATGACCTTTGTTGTCCACCAGTAGTGAAGATGTGGGATTTAACTTCCATGGTACTCCGTAGCGACATGTGAGAACTTTGTTTTTTTTGCGAAGACAAGAAGATACATGGCACTTTGTATGGCGCTGGACACAATTGACAAGCTCTTCATAGTCATCTGTCTGTGGTGATGCAAAATTGATCGTGTGTTGAGAAGACATGGGTCTTGCTCTGCTGATTGCTGGAGTGAAGTTGCGCAATGTTGGAGTTATCGTGGGTTCCAAGCAGTTACATAATGGTCAAAATATTTTTGAGCATTGAGAACTTCTATCTCATTGTTCCAATCGAGGGAATCCATATTTGGTGCATCTTTCAACCAAAGGAATCCATGTATGTGTGCAGATCCTCGATGCTGCCATTCGTATCTGTATGCAATTTCGAAAAATATTATTCTTTAATTCTAATGAATTGTAATATTTTGTTTTAAAAGTAATGGTAATGAAAAGCACCTGCACCAATAGTCGATTGCATGGAGACCTTTTTGTAAGACTTCCTCAAGGAAAATTGTAAATCTGCAATGCATGTATTGGGATGTTAAATGGGGATTGGTAATTATATTTTGAATTCTCCACTTGTAATGAGCCTCTGTATTGGAGGGCACCTCGGCAGGCATAATATTGTGCAGGTCAGGCCATTTCGTATCAGCAGCACTTAGAGTGAAGAAAAACGTTGGGCTCCCAAGCTGTGTGATCATGTCAGTTAGCTCATTACGACGCTTGTTCCAAAAAGAGCGTGTACCTCGTAGGGATGAACCAAAGTGCATGACCATTTATGGAATTTTTGAATTTGGATAGTTGTGAAGACATTGCTGCAAATCTGATATAATTGTTGGCAAATTGTTTTCAATGTTTTTTTTTACAAAAACATTGGCATTTGATTGGCTACGGTGGCGCATCAGCATGTTATATATGTAGTAACGGAATCTTGGATGTTGGCCGAAGCGATTATCGTGGTAGCGTAAAAGGTGACGGGCATATTCGTGCAGCTCAACTTTTGTAATTCTTGGTTGTGCAATCATGGCAATGCCTGTTGGGAAAAGTGTGGGAAATGCCATAGAGAACAGGCCCTCAGTAGTGTATTCATTGATAGGCGATACAGATATTGTAGGCCAATCAATTGAATTTGTTGATTTAGAATTTGTGGAGTGCAAGTAAGCATGAATGCGGTCAAGTTCATTACAGGAGTTTGGAAGAATTGGAACAAATGAAGAAGGTTGGATATCTAATGAAGGTAGAATGGCATGAAGATGATGAGTAGAATCGACTATGTTTTCCTGGGGTATATATGAAGACGTGGTTACGTTATGAAGAAGATTAGAAATATCAGTAGGTTGATCCGGTAGAGCGGAAATTGCAGATGAGTTGAGTTCAACATCTTTGTAGTAGGGATCATGAGCGAGTTTGTATTCTAGTGCAGCTAGAACACGTGATTTAGAAACGATGAATTCATAAGATGATTGAGAAGGGTTTTGCCTTCTAACAATGAGGACGTCTAATTCAAAAACAAGGCGAGGTAGATATTTCGCAATGGTAGTAATGTCTTGAGGGACGCTGATTGTATGGCCGCTATATTTGTATTGACCACCACGAGCATGCGTTACTTGTAGAATCGGATTTACACGTGCGATTAGCATTTCTTCAATTTGTGTTAAATTCTGAAGGACATATGGTTGTTCGCCAGGATCCATGTTGTTGGCATGAGAGAAACGGTTTGAATTTTTTGATGTTGCACATCGGGAGCAAGAGAGGGTACCATGCGAACATTTTGTCTTCATGCCTGGATATGATTCTTTGCATAGTGTGCAAACATGCAATGGAGAAAGGTTATCTATTTTTTGCCTAAAGCGACGGTGTTCTTCATTGAGGGGGGGGCTATATAGGTTTTGGGCAAAGGGAGTCTCTTTTCGTTTTTTATAAAGAAGTCGTCGTCGTGCATTTATTGCTTCTTTGTTTTGAGCATAAAGAAGGCGACGGCGTGCTTTTTTTTCTGCATCTTCATTGTTTGATGACATATCTAGCAAAGTACAAATAATTCTATGTTAGGGATGAGGTGCGAGATTTACAAATTACAAATTGAGGTATGAATGCATATGAAATGTATGACATTGTGTTGAAAGCTGAAATTTCTAGATAACTATTAATAACTGATAGTAAGAGTTTTAAATCATTTTAAAATAGATGTTGGTATGAACCTTTTTTTGTAGTGCCAAGTAGAAGTATTTATATTGTTGAAATGTGAAATGGTAAATATACATACTTGTAGTCATTTAAAAAAATGTTACTGTAAAAGTAACTGTGCATTACAATGGGAGGGAGAAAGGAACTATACATGGAATTTATATTATTGAAATGTGAAATGGTAAATATACATACTTGTAGTCATTTAGAAAATGTTAATGTAAAAGTAACTGTGCATTACAACAACATGGTTGTATGTTACAATGGTAGGGAGAAAGGAACTATACAGGGATGTTATTTTCTATTTACAGAAATAAAAAAGGTATACATATAAGAACTGAGGTCAAATGCGACGAGCAACAGAGTGCTGTGAAATGGTAAGTGCGGCAATGTCTTTTAGGATTTCCGTGCATGCATCATCATATTGAATTTCTTCTGAACTTAGCAAAATAGGTTGGAGATGCTCAACACCATTGTAGTACTCTTTTTTAATGGAAAGTGATAGAGAGTAGTGATGCCCTGATATACGGCTACATATTTTCTGAAGATCAACTGGTTCAATGGAAAGGAGGAACAAGTCTTTAGCTGTGATGCCCATAAGCTCATTTCCCGCATCATTGAAAATAGTGACATTTTGAAGCTGGCCAGTGTGGTCATGCAATTCGATTTTCAGTCTGTAACGGTAGTCGCATTCTGGAAATTCACCGTTGCACTTTGTACAATGCCAGAGATTGTTAGAATGGTGGCTTACTTTTTTCATGCATTGTTTCCCATTGTAATCCAATGGACAAGCAAGAAAATAGAAATCGTCCATGCGTAAACGAGTTATTGTGGCACGAACCGAAACCCATACTGCTTTCTGCAAGATTTCCATGCTAGATATTTCCTGAATGGTCTTTTGTGGTAAAGCTCGCTTGGAAGACAGAGTATAATTTCTGCTCAATGAAGGAGACGAAGAGCTGTAGCCTGTATCACGGAACCAAGTTTGGAGTTGTTTAGTTTCTTCAATGTCTGGATTTATAAGAAGAGTGGTAGTGGAAATTGTCCCAATAGTGATTCCATTAAATTCAGTTATCCGACCGCCTTTCACACAGAGGATTGGTGGGTTGTCAGAAGAGTCGACTCCAGCAAGGTCCTTTCCTATAGAGAGACATTGATCTCCCCATATTGTTAAATTAATTCTGAAACCTGACTTGTCCTTCAATGTTATTGTTTTTTTTTATATTTCAGTTCCATCTCTTCTTCTTATTGTAGACGCAGGGGAGGTGGAGGTAACGACACCAAGAACATCGACAAGTGTATTTGGGTTTGTGGATTTCACTTCAGCAATAGTCCTGAAATGAAAGCTTTGGCAAGGAAAGCTTGGGTCATCTTCTAAACATGGTGTCACAGTTGATGTAGCAAGAAAGTAAATCTCCCATTTGTTGTTTAAATGGTTGTAGTTTGGGTTTGTTTGCTTTATTGTTCCATTGGAGACAATATATAGTTACCCAACTTCAATCAGATTGTATAGAGATTCAGCGAGATCAGCAAATGCAGAAAGATGGATTTCATCTTTGTCACGACCAATGAGGTCAAAGCCGAAAAATTTTCCTGACCCACGTGCAGTGTTGTAGTTCTTCAAGGGTGTTTTTGATAATACTCTACCTTGAATCGACCAATACTTTTGGTACGGATGGAGTGATGTAAATGATACAAGCGATGTTGTAGGTGTGCTTGTTGGAGTCGAAGTATTTGGAAGAATATTGTGTGCTGATGAAAAACTTGAATGAGATTCGCTTGCCTGTGCATGCAATAGCGATGACAAGTCCTTAACCAAAGGGCTACTACGGTAGACAACCTCAAGTTCTAGGATTCGAATGGATCTGAAATGGATGAAGAAATTATTTAAAATTAAAATGAATGTTCAACTCATTTTTATTCAGTAATAATCCAAAAAACTAAAGGGGAAAGTGTAAAACAAAGCCTAATCTTACGTAGAGTTTTGGGACATTGTGCAAGTTGATTTTGTAAGTGAAATGATTGAACCGATTTGAATGTCTTCAGATGCAACTTGTGCGCCATAAGAAAATGGGAGCAAAGTCCTGTGTTGATATGTGCCATCAGAGAGAGTAATGTGGTAGTGGGGAGCGCTGGTTTTTGACGAATAGACAGATCCGATATTCACTACTTGCAGTAGGGGTTGCATCTCAGTCGAACCATTTAGCATTTTGGGGATGGCATTCTCAATCAAAATCGGCTCCATCACGGTAGTAAAGTGCAAAATTTTTATTTGCAATGGTAATACCTGCAATTTATTTTAATGCATTGGAAGAGATATTAATGCATTAAATAAATTGTATGCAAAGCATAAATTAGCATTTTTGTAATCGTTATCTAACAGATTTGTTCATAATGAACACTTAGATTTCTAATTAAATGCAATAATAATAAAAAAACAAAGAAAGTCTATTAATGCATCAAGGAGACTAATAAAGGAGACTACAATAAGGAGTTTACAATCCCATAGAACCCAATACAGAATGGGGTTGCTAAACACACCAACATATCTATCATTGAGACAGCAAAGGCCATGATTCACGACAATGGACATGAACTTGTCTAATGTATTTGGGTAGAAACATGTAATAATGTTGTCTACATCTTGAGTTGATGTCCATAGAGGATCCTCAAGGACAAAACATTAGAGGATGCTTTACTGGTGAGAAGCTATAGGTATCCCATTTCTGTGTATACAGTGGTTCAGTTTATATTCATGTTCTTGATGAGAAACATTCTAAATTTGAGCCCTCGAGTGTCTATGGGATCTTTGTTGGATATATTGAAACTTGCAAAGTGTGGTAGATCTACATTCCAGCTCAGCGGAAGACAGTGGTGAGCAGGGATGTGAAGTTTGACAAGAGTGGGCAGTGCTCAAGGTTACAAGAGCCTATCATAATGAGGGATGGAAGCAAAAATCTTGTGGTTTCAGATTAGATCTAAAATTAGAAGAGAAACCAGATTCGAGAAAATGAAAAGAGACCTCACTACCTTTCAGTTTAGCTACAAAGACGAGGGCTTACACACAGATTACAGGTTGCAGATGAAAAGGCTAGAGGAATTAAATCTACATTTTGGGTGAGTCATGCATCTAAGAAGTTTTCTATTTGTGTTGCATTAAAGACCTCTGTTCCAGTGACATAGATTTTGAACTTTCCGGTTTTGTTTTGCAGATTGAGTATTTCTCAAATCCACACTCTATTGCTTCCCATATTGTTCTGAAATTCTTGTATGTAATGTCTACACTTTTGATCTATACTCCTACGCTTTTAGTTTTTAAAATTTTGATTTATTTTATTGTTGTTTCTTCATATTTTCGTTTTCAGATGTGGTAAAATCTGAGTGCAGATATGCTAGCATGAATTAGAAAATTTAACAGTTCAAAGTGCTAAAGTTATGATCTCCCTCCCTGATCCTAGAAATCAGTCCTTTTACATGGGCAATAAAGAAGCTCTGAGTGCGAATAACTTCACACAGACAACTTCAGCTATTGGAAATTTCACCAACATAACATTATCAGGCCTTTTTGTTTTTTTTAGTTTCAGACCACATGATATTTGCTTTTGACTGTTTTAAAGCTTTGTGCCAAGGGCTTTGGATGAGTTTGTCTTTGCAGGCCTTTTGAACTTCAAGTGAGGGCTGTCGGTTTTTAGTGATTTCAAGCTTCATGTTGATGGCTTCAAATGAACTTCACACTGAGTAATATGGTTCAGCTGAGTTCTGCATTTGAGGGCCTTTTGGGCTTCATAATAAATTTTGCTCTGATTCATTTTGAGCTAAATATTAAGGGTTTTAGACACGCTTCATACAGAAGAACTGGGTGTTATTGTAAAACTTGTGTGTTTAAAAGCATCTTCTGAGCTTCAAAGTGTTGTCCAGCGTGAAGGATCTCATGTTCTGCATCTAGGGTTTGGGATGGACTTCATATTAAGATTTTTTTGTGTTAATGACAAATGCGGGCTAGAGGCCCATTTTGAGCTTTACTAAGAAAGTGACTGAGTTTGAGAGCATTCCAGTTTTCCGCTGAAGGGCATGTACTCTTATGCAAAAGAAATACTTCCAGATCCCAATTATACTCTTATGATAAGCAATCTCTCTGACGGGCTTGAATATACCAAGCAATGGGATATTTCATTTACAAACTATGCAAAGAATAAGGTAAAAGACTAAGAACACATATTCTTCCAATGCCCAACCTATGAAAATATTCCTATAAAGTATAACATAACCCATAACAGTATGCAACATCAATGAGCCAATACAATGCTTTGATCTTCTAAGGCGTTGGAACTTTTACATGAAATGTCAAGACAAGGTTTCACTCCGTGTCTTTCGACATGCAAGAAGCTGATAAGGGGCCTTTGCTTTAAAGGCAGGCTACAACAGGCATTACAGTTAGGAGATGATATGGTAAGTAAAGGGTCATCTTCTGCAAAACTGGAATACCTACTACTTTCCCAACATATAGCACTGCCATAGTCTTGCTTTATCAACAACACAATATAGGTATATATCCTGATCCAACACAGACAACACTTCCGAGAATTTGAGGATGAATTGGGCTGGATTCACAGCCAATTGGAAAAGATAAAGTTGCATAGTTATTTAATGCTCTGCTCCCATCTTCCTCTGTTATTTATATTTCTCCTTAGAGATAGCCCCAGTGCATCCTTATTTGAATGACAATAAGGCAGCAAAACAGGACACTTTGCACAGGGTTAGTGTTGTTTTGTCTCAAGAATGGTTCTTCCTTATTTCAATGACACTACTCAGGCATCGAAACAGGACACTTTGAACAGGGTTAGTGGTGTTTTGCCTCAATAATAGATCTTCCTTATTTCAATGACACTGCTCAGGCATTATTGAGAATCAGGAGCAGGGAAATATACAGAAGATCCATTATTGAGGCAAAACACCACTAACCCTGTTCAAATATGAGTTAGGGATGATGTCATCCTGCAGTGGAGATAGAGTGGGATGTTACCTTGAAGAATATTTTTACGAATACTTTCATTCAGCATCGGTTAGGAAAATGAAAATTGTTTCATAATTGAAACCCATTTTGAAATTCAATACTCTAATTCATTAGAGATACCCTAGCCAAAGAAAATGACCTGTAAATGAGTCCTTGAATATCAATGTTACTAGACTCTGGAGACCTTGAAATGAAGAAAACAGGACTTAAATGAACCCTTTGCTATCTTGCTTTTGTTTTCCTCATATTTTTTTCTCTATCTTTAACAAAAACATTTTGCTCTACTATTGGTATCCGAGTAAGGCTGTTCTGTATTTCAGTCAAGCATTTTGTTGAACCCATGAAACTATGGGTTGAGCATCTTTCATGGAACGAATAAAACTTAGTGAGCCAAGGTTTCTAATCCTCTATAATCTTATAGCTTTGACTGTGTTTTGCAATTTTATTACTTTATATATTAATATTATGCAAGTGATATGCTTAATGCTTCTAAGCTCTGGCACAGAAGCTTTGGTTGTCAATGTTTAACATGTATCTAGAATTGCCGTATGCTTCTTAGCACAAGCTTCAAATTTCACATTTTTGATGTTTTCTATCAGCGTATTGATTTCAGAGGACTTTGTTTTGTTTATGGACAGGAACTACAACAATGCATATTATGCAAAAGTAGGTGGTCTTTCCACCAGGGATATTAATCATCTTGAAATTGAGTTCTTGTTCATGTTAGACTTTCGTCTGCAGGTAACCGTTAGTGTGTTTGAGAGCTATTGTGCACATCTGGAACGAGAAGTTGCTTTGGGAGGAGGTTATCAAATTGAGAGAGTTCTTCGATTCATATGCGGGTTGGATGAAGGCTCCACACAGGATGATACAGGGGATCCTAGAAAACTTTTGTAGCAGCTGTAAGAGCACGTGGAAAAGAGAAATGAAACTCAAGCACATGTCATTAATATCATCAGTATTGTACCATATTATAATTTCATGCAATATTTTTTGCACAAAGTCGTTTTTATCTTTAGACTGGTAATATATTATGGAAGAGACAGCACAAGGCAGGGTTGTGTTCTGAGATATTAGCACCTAACCCTTCTTTACAGAATGGTGACTGCAAACCTTGTGCTGCCTTGTTACATATGTGGCTATATCTGCATCGTGGTTTGCAATATGACAAGCAACTCTGGAGGCTTGCAAGTATTTTTTTGCCACAAGAATGATTACAACGCTGTCTAATGTCTATGTAATTTTGGAAGTTTTTTCCATCGTATTTATAGTTTAAGAAGCTTTCAACATACAGAAACCTGATTTATTTTTTATCCAAAACTCTAATTTTTACAAAACAATACAAATCCAGTTATAGTCATAGAATATGATGTCTCACCTACTCTGTAAAATCACATACAACATAAACGTTTTCACAGTAACAAGAGGAACTTGTGCAAAAAGAAACATTAAATTACCTGAACAAGAAGGAGAGGATAGGAAAAAATGTCTTTGGAAGAAAAATCAAGCTGGGGAAGAGAGGGTGCAAAATCTCCAAAATCCAAAGAAAATTGTCTACAGAATTTGATGTTAGAACGCCAACCTGATAACACTGCTATGCATTGTTGCCGACTAAGCTCTGCTTTGATGTGGAGCTGCAGATCAGAGAAGAATCCGATGCCAGAAATGGAAGACGCCATTATTTGTGAATACGTTTGTAGTGGAGTTAGTGGTGCAGGAAAGACAATTAATTAACCCTCATCCTCTCTGAACTGCCATGGCCGATTGCAAGGGAGTCTGTCGGATAACAATTAATTCACCCATTCCGTTCATTCCGGTCGCAAGGATTGAGGAACAAGCATCAGGAAACAGTTCAAAATGTGAAGGAACAAGTGTCAGCTGCAACATATTTACCGGAAGTGGTGTTGGGACCTCGATCGACATATCACTTTAGTTAAATTCGAGTAAAAACTCTCAGAGGAAACCCTTTTCCCAAACAAGGGTGTGTGCCATTCGGTCCCTCGCAATGGAAGCAACTTCTTTTCTACCAGATGAGGGTAAGTTGAGATCTTGGCAAGGAAGCCGCTTGACTGGTTCTGGTATGGGCACGATACCGAGCCTACCTCCTAACAGAGCAGATGACCCATCCCTGGGCAATCCTCTACTTCGGTTTGAACACATACCCATGTAATGCGGGCCGATTGCTGTGGGAAGTTATGAAGGTGGAGCCATTTGCACATGAGAGATTCTAGAGGGTAAAAGCAAACCCGCAAGCACGCTGCGAAAAAAGGAGTCAAAACGCGGTGAGCTTAAGAGATCCGGGGATTGAAATAACCTATCACCAGCACCTTTGCAAAATTTTAATGCGCGACTAAAATTTGGGGAAATAGGTATAGGGAATAGGTGTCAGGCACAGGTTAAAACTCTCAAGAAACAAGTGTCAGCTGCACATTGAATATGTTGACGATGAAAAATGTGATATCTTTCAAAAGAGAAGGCCTATCGGCGTAAATATATATAACAAAGTTCTTATTTATTTAATAAAAAATAGCCCTTAATAAGAAAACGATTAACATTAATTAATATTTTTTTTTGTCTGTCTAGTCTAATTGTTTATGAGCCTAAACCCAGGGGTTTGAAGAGTCTAGACCCAGGGACATTTATGCCGTCAAAGTCACAACATCCCTTTAGTTGACTAGATTTTTTAGCATGTAGTCTCCCCCTAGCAAAGAGCAAACCACCCTAGTAAGGTTTGATCTTGGGTCACCTCTTGACAAATTAACATTAATTATTAATTTTGAATAAAAAATATTTTTTAAAAACATCATTTTGTAGTGTTTATAAATAAATAATAGATTAAAAAAAAAAAACACTTTCACTAAAAATTATTAATTTAAATAAAAAACCACTTTAGTAAACAAATATTAATTTAAATGAAATTAATATAAAACAAAATGTTTAAATCTTTCCTAAACTATGCTAAAATCTTGAGTTGCTTTACTAAACTCTCTGAGGTTTAATATTGAGTCTCCTTACTAACTCTATGAGGTTTGATCTTGAGTTGCCTTACTAATAAGACTGTGAGGTTTGCTCTTGAGTCGCCTTACTAATAACTCTATGAGGTTTGATCTTAAGTCGCCTTACTAACGATCTTACGTCCACTAGGTTGACTTACTAAAGACGTCCATTTTTCCATAATCTTGGGTTGCCTTCTTGGGTCGCCCATCTTCCGACCCTTAACTAGACTAGTTGTGCTAGTGAGACCTAACTTTATATATCATACTTTTAATAAAGTATGATACTTTTCAATAAAAACATGCAACTTCATTTCATTAATACTCTGTGAGATTTGATCTTGAGTCACCTCAGTGACTATGTGAGGTTTGATCTAAAATGAGATGCTAAAATCCAATCAACATAGAGTTGAAATTGCCCAAACTTGGTGCCATTTCCAGGTAAATTTGACAACTTAGATGCCCTAGATCACTATTTCTCAAATCACAGGTCAAACTTAAAAGTACACACATTAAGTCAAAATTTCTCAAACCATAGGTCAAACCTGCTAGAACAAAAATTAAATCACTATTTCTCAAACCACAAGTCAAACTTGAAAGAACACAAGTTAGGTCAGGATTTCTCAAACCTTAAATCAAACTTAGAGGTACACAAATAACTTGACAAACTTGACAAACAAAACAAGATCGCTATTTCTCAAACCTTAAGTCAAACTTAGAGGTACACAAATAACTTGACAAACAAAACAAAATCACTATTTCTCAAACTTTAAGTCAAAATTAAAGGTACACAGATAACTTGACAAACAAAACAAGATCACTATTTCTCAAACCTTAAGTCTAACCTAGAGGTACACATATAACTTAACAAACAAAACAAGATCACTATTTCTCAAATCTTAAGTCAAACTTAGAGGTACACGTATAACTTAACAAACAAAACAAATCTCAAGTCAAACTTAGATGTATACATATAACTTAACAAACAAAACAAAACAAGATCACTATTTCTCAAATCTTAAGTCAAACTTAGAGGTACACGTATAACTTAACAAACAAAACAAATCTTAAGTCAAACTTAGATGTACACATAACTTAACAAACAAAACAAAACAAGATCACTATTTCTCAAACCTTAAGTCAAACCTAGAGGTACACATATAACTTAACAAACAAAAGAAGACCATTATTTCTCAAACCTTATGTTAAACTTAGAGGTACACGTATAACTTAACAAACAAAACAAATCTTAAGTCAAACTTACAGGTACACATATAACTTAATAAACAAAACAAAACAAGATCACTATTTCTCAAACCTTAAGTCAAACCTAGAGGTACACATAACTTAACAAACAAAACGAGATCACTATTTCTCAAATCTTAAGTTAAACTATTTCTCAAACCTTAAGTCAAACTTAGAGGTACACAAATAACTTGACAAAAAAAAACAAAATCACTATTTCTCAAACTTTAAGTCAAACTTAGAGGTACACAGATAATTTGAAAAACAAAACAAGATCACTATTTCTCAAACCTTAAGTCAAACCTAGAGGTACACATAACAAACAAAACAAGATCACTATTTCTCAAATCTTAAGTCAAACTTAAGGATACACATATAACTTAACAAATAAAATAAGATCATTATTTCTCAAACCTTAAGTCAAACCTAGAGGTACACATATAACTTAACAAACAAAATAAGATCACTATTTCTCAAATCTTAAGTCAAACTTAGAGGTAGACAATTAACTTAACAAACAAAACAAGATCACTATTTCTCAAACTTTAGTCAAACTTAGAGGTACACATATAACTTCGACAAATAACTTCACAAAACATACATATAACTTGACAAAACAAATAACTTCACAAAGCAAAACAAAATCACTATTTCTCAAACCTTAGGTTTGCCTTCAGTCAAACTTAGAGGTATAGATATAACTTGACAAATAACTTCACAAAACAAAACAAAATCACTATTTCTCAAACTTTAAGTCAAAATTAGAGGTATATATAGCTTGACAAATAACTTCACAAACCTTAGAGGGATCACTATTTCTCAAACCTTAAGTCAAACTTAGAGGTACACATATAACTTGACAAATAACTTCACAAACCTTAAGTCAAACTTAGAGGCACACATATAACTTTGACAAATAACTTCACAAAACAAAACAAGATCCTTAAGTAGAACTTAGAGGTACACATATAAGTTGACAAATAACTTCACAAAACAAAACAAGATCCTTAAGTCAAACTTAGAGGTACACATATAACTTGACAAATGACATCACAAAAAAAAGCAAGATCACTAAATCACTATTTCTCAAACCTTTTTTTTTGTGAATTTGGTAGTGCCTTTCTTTTTCTATTTATACTTGTAAAGCAGGGTACAATATTATAACATAGTCTAAAGCCTCAACCTGCCCGCAGGACCAGGTCTGTTGGCCATCTCAATGCATGGAAAGCAAACCAAAACTGAAATAGTTTCATTCTTCTACATCTTGCATGTGCTATCTGTTCTACTTTCGATATATCTACATTCTGGAAAATTAAACCAAGTTCATATAAAGCCAATACTATCATAAAGACACATAATCAGGAAGAGACTATTCTAAGTCCAAAGCGGCCCTAAAGGCACAGAATGCTGAAAAGAACTACTCTTCATCCGAAGAGACAGGAGCTGGATCTCTCCGGGTCGATCCTGGCATATCTACTTGTTGTAATTGTTGGAGTTGCTTTTCAATTCGACCAACTCAATCATCTACTCTGCTTATTCTGTCAGTGGCCTGGTACTGGGTGATTTTAATGTGTTGTAGCTGATCCTCCATGTGGTTCATGATGTCCAGAAAGCGGATTTCAGTCTTTGTTGGGTTCTGTTCAGCATGACTGGGATGTATACTCTAAATAGCCTTTGCTAGAAGGCTTTTGAGGATCCAGTATGTATGAATGGTTTGCTGGAATAATGTGAGGCGACCTCTGGTGTTGCCAGGATCGGTGATGAAGTCCAAGATTTCTCTCTGTTTCATTATCTTCTGGGTCTATTTGGATGTCTCGTTCCCATCCTCTAATTTCTTGACGGACAGCCACCGAATTTCTCATGACATAACTCGTTGCCAGCTTCTGAATATGCTCTAAATTTGATTTCCACCCACGTTTCTTTGGAGGTTGTTCGGTTGGACCTGCTTCCCTCTAGAAGCCTGAGCAGCTGACCGTCGCTTCCCCATGTTATCTTGCCACCTACAGTGCAATACAAACTGACATGAAAACAAAGACAGAACAACAGCTTGAGGCCACCCTGCTCGATTTCTGGGAATAGCGACAGAGTGTCGCGCTGATAAACAAATCATTGACAAGAGAGGCTCCATTCACTGGTGAGCCCTAACACTTATATAGAAAATGCAAGCGTCAAGGTTAAGAACAGAGCTAAAAACCAACAGACGCCGCGGGTTGAGCAAAGGTTCTAATCGGGGAGCCGCGATAAGATGAAGAATCTCATTGTCAATACTCCTGTGTAAGACTTCAGAAAAAGGCCAAGCAAATTGACTCTCTTTGTTTGCCTAAGCAGTTCTATGAATCCACCTAAAACCTTCTAGCATACCAGTAACACTAGTGTAATTCAGATGAAAAGCCCAACTCCAGAGCGACCCGACACGACCCACATACAATATTCTTAACATCAACATAATACGACACAGGATTACCCATGTATTGATGCCAAAAGGGAATTGAGGATTGCATGGATCTCTGAAACAGGGTTTAACAGGCTTCAGAATTGGGTTAACACGGCCTATAATCATCAGCATGAGCAATACAATCTTGTGAGACATTTTCGTAAGCAAAACGGTTCCTATAACCACAATTCCTGTGCTACTAGACTTCAGAGCATGACCCATGACGATAAAGAGAAGCAGAATTGCCATGCAATACACATTCTTGAACAAGACGATCCCATTTTCAATCATGAAAACTAGGAGGTTGAATACATACCCCGGTTGAATTATTTAGTTGGGAGGTTGAAGAGTGCTCGGCTTCCTTCTCGGCTGTCTCCACCTTTTTGCATGTAGAGCGCGATGCATGAAAGAATGGAGAAGGGAAGGCGAGCGACTTACCTTAACTCGAACTTTCCTCCCGGACCCTGACAAACCAGGCTGGCCTGCCTACATCATCATTAAAGGTCGATCTGCCGTGCACTGCGATAATCTACTATTTGCCTGCGCCATTATGGAATGGAAATGTACGAAGGACATATAACCGCTAGCGTTCATCGTTTATGATGCGCTGTCTGACAAGTGGCCACCCCAATCGAGGGACTATTTCTCAAACCTTACGTCAAACTTAGAGGTACACATATAACTTAACAAACAAAACGAGATCACTATTTCTCAAACCTAAAGTCAAACTTAGGGGTACACATATAACTTGACAAATAACTTCACAATAACAACAAATAACTTAGATAAACCAAAACAAAAAACAAAGAAAAAAAAAAAAAAACTATTTCTCAAACCTTAAGTTAAAAAAAACAAGATCATTATTTCTCAAAACTTAAGTCAAACTTAGAGGAGGTAAGACAAATAACTTCACAAACAAAACAAGATCACTATTTTTCAATCCACAATTTCTCAAACCTTGAGGTACACAAATAACTTGACAAATAAACCTGAGGGACACAAATAACTTGACAAATAAACCTTAAGTCAAACTTAGAGGTACACAAATAACTTGACAAATAAAACAACAAGATCACTATTTCAAACTTGTGTTGTAACAAATAACTTAATAACTTACAAACAAAACAACAAGATCATTGTTTCAAACTTGTGTTGTACACAAATAACTTGACAAATAAAACAAGAAGATCACTATTTCGAACTTGAAAGAACACAAGTTAGGTCAAGATTTCTCAAACAAACTTGAAAGAACGCAAGTTAGGTTAAGATTTCACAAGCAAACTTGAAAGAACACAAGTTAGGTCAAGATTTCTCATAACTTCACAAATAAACAACAAGATCACTATTTCAAACTTGAAAGAACACAAGTTAGGTCAAGATTTCACAAACAAACTTGTGTTCAGTTAGGTCAAGATTTCACAAACAAACTTGAAAGAACACAAGTTAGGTCAAAATTTCTCGTAACTTGAAAAAAAAAACAAGATCACTATTTCAAACACAAGTTAGGTCAAGATTTCACAAACAAACTTGAAAGAACACAAGTTAGGTCAAAATTTCTCATAACTTGAGAAATAAAACAACAAGATCACTATTTCAAACTTGAAAGAACACAAATTAGGTCAAGATTTCACAGACTTGAAAGAACACAAATTATGTCAAGATTTCACAAACAAACATGAATATTTCATAAACAAATTTAAAAGAACACAAGTTAGATCAAACTTGAAAGAACACAAGTTAGGTTAGGATTTCTCAAACAAACTTGAAATACAAATTGATATTTTGATATTTAACTTGGACGCAAACATTTCTCAAACAAACTTGGAAAAAAATGATATTTTGATATTTAAATTAGAAAATATATTTTGATATTTAAAATTTAAATTAGAAATATATTTTGATATTTAAAGTTTAAATAAAAAGTGTATTTTAATATTTAAAATTTAAATTAGAAATGTATTTTCTAATGTGAATGAATGAAGTATCAATTAGAAAATTAAATGTGAATGAAATATCAATTAGAAATGTGTTGATATTTTGATATTTATAATTTAAATCAAACATTAAATGTGAATGAAATGTCAATTACAAATGTAATGATATGTTTGTAATGATATTTTGATATTTAAATTTAGATTAGAAATGTATTGATATTTTGATATTTATGATTTAAATCAAAAAATAAATGTGAATGAAATATCAATTAGAAATGTGTTAATATTTTGATATTTAAAATTTAAATCAAACATAGAGGTACACAAATCTTAAGGATTTGATTTCTCAAATAAACTTGTGTTTTCAAACACAACACTTGATTTCTCAAATAAATTTGTGTTTTCAAACAAAACACAAGTTAGGTTAGGATTTCAGAAACTCAAACTTAAGGATTTCAGAAACTCAAACTTAAGGAATAAATTTGTGTTTTCAAACAAAACACAAGTTAGGTTAGGATTTCAGAAACTCAAACTTAAGGATTTCAGAAACTCAAACTTAAGGATTTGATTTCTCAAATAAACTTGGGTTTTCAAACATAAAACAAGTAAGGATTTGATTTCTCAAATAAACTTGGGTTTTCAAACATAAAACAAGTTAGGTTAGGATTTCTCAAACCTTAAACTTGGGTTTTCAAACATAAAACAAGTTAGGTTAGGATTTCTCAAATAAACTTGGGTTTTCAAACATAAAACAAGTTAGGTTAGGATTTCTCAAACCTTAAACTTGGGTTTTCAAACATAAAACAAGTTAGGTTAGGATTTCTCAAACCTTAAGTTTGAAAGGTAGGGCAAGTTATAAGGATTTGATTTCTCAAATAAACTTGTGTTTTCAAACCCAACACAAGATTTCTCAAACCTTAAGTCAAACTTAAGAGGTACAAACCTTTAAGTTAAGACAAACAAAACAAAAAATAAGATTTGACTTCTCAAATAAGCTTGTGTTTTCAAACACAAATCAGGTTAGGATTTCTCAAACCTTAGATTAGGATTTCTCAAACCTCAAGTCAAAGGTGACTTAAGGTTTGAGAGGTACAGAGGTTAGGATTTCTCATCTCAAACCTTAGATTAGGATTTCTCAAACCTTTGACTTAAGGTTTGAGAGGTACAGAACTCTGATTGAAAACAATTTAGATTAGGATTTCTCAAACCTTAAGTCAAAGGTTTGAGAGGTACAGAACTCTGATTGAAAACAATTAGATTAAGATAGGTTGTTAGGTTAAGATTTCTCAAACCTTAGAGGTACAAAACTGTGTTTTCAAACACAAGTTAGGTTGTTAGGTTAGGATTTCTCTAAACTCTGATTGAAAACAATTAGATTAAGATAGGTTGTTAGGTTAAGATTTCTCAAACCTTAAAGGTACAAAACTGTGTTTTCAAACACAAGTTAGGTTGTTAGGTTAGGATTTCTCAAACCTAACTTAGAGGTACACAACTTAAGTTAAGAAACAAAACAAAAAAACTTATATCAAACTTAGAGGTACAAAACTTTAAGTTGGACAAATTAAGTTTGATAAACAAAACCAAAAAAACAAAAACTTAGAGGTACAAAACTTTAAGTTAGACAAACAAAACAAAATTTGATATTTAGAGGAACACGAGTTAGGTCAGGGGTCAGGATTTCTCAAACCTTAATTAAGTCAAATTTAGAGGTACAAAATTGATATTTTGATATTTTTAATTCTTTGATATTTTGATATTTAAAATTCTTCACTGGAATACATTGAACTAAAATTTTTCACTAGAATACATTGTGAATACATTGAATTACATTGAATTAGAGGTCAAAACTTTAAGTTACACAAACAAAACACAAAAAATTCATATTTAGAGGTACACAAACTTTAAGCTAGACAAACGGAAAAAAAGATATCATACATTGAATGTAACAAAACAAAAAAATTTGATATTTTGATATTTAAAATTCTTCACTGGAATGGAATTATTACAATGAATGTGAATGTGAATGAAGTATCAAATGTTTTTATTAATTAAGTATTAAACACATTAAATGTTTTTATTGTTGAAGTATCAAACACATTGAATTGTCTAAATGCTTTTATTAATGATGTATAAACAAATTGAATTGTTTATATTAATGAAATATCAAACAAATATCAATAAGTAAATACATTATACATTACATTGCAAGGGTTATTACAAGGGTTATTATAAATGAAGTATTAAACAAATATCAGTAAAAGTAAATCCGTTACACTACATTGCAAGGGTTTTTAGAAATGAAGCAAATATCAGTAAATTACATTGCAAGGGTTTTTATAAATGAAGTATTAAACAAATATCAGTAAAAGTAAATCCATTGCACTGCATGCAAAAGAATAAATTGAAAATATAATACCATTTATTACATTGCATGTTTTCATTAAAAGAATGAAACTAATATAAGTCAATGCATGAATTCATTAAACAAATATAGTAAATACGATAATAATAAAAAATCCGTTATCAACCAATGTCTCTTAGCAACTCCAGTAACTTCAAAAACACGACAAGTTGCTACGTTAAAAACCATAAGTAACCAAACCTTCACATATCACATATGTATGTGATACAAACAAACGATGTCTGGCAGTATTTCAGCTGCCATAAGCCCATTAATGCAGCTGCCATAAGCCCATTAAGCCCATTAATGGGCCCAGGCAGGAAATGCCGGCCACACGATGATCTACGATTTTAATCCGATGGCGAGCATTTCCTTTTCATTAATGGGCCTATGGCAGCTGAAATTGGGCCTATGGCCGCTGAAATATGGCTAGGCCGCTGAAATATGGCTATCCACGAAAGAAGCATGAAACCACACCACACAGAACAAATGATGTCTCCCTTTCAACCACACCACACAAGTGAAAAAACCAATATATATATATAACTGTCATAAATCGATTGTTCATTCTCACAAATTAGTATGGTACCAAATTATAAACTTAAAATTTCCAATATAACGCAAACCACTGCACATGGTCTGAATGAATCAGACATGGACCATTTCTATTAAATCCCAAAATTGAAAGACCATTTCTACCCTGAAATTTCAAATCCAAACTTTGAAACCTACAATTTGACAATTTGCAGTACAGCTCGGTCCTTTCACAAAAGGACTTTCACATTGTCAGAATCATTCAAACAATTAAAAGCTAAAGACCAAATCAAATCATCCATAAAATTTTAAAAGCTCAAGACCAGACCAAAATGTTATGATAAATATAGTTCAGATCCTATTCAGTCAAACTTTGATGGTCATGAATATAAGCCCTGTCGAGTTGAAATTGTAAGCTAAATTGGTAGCCCAGCCTACAGCTTACATATATATAAATAAAGCACAATGAAGCATACACACCTCTGTAGTCGTATAGACTAAAATGATGCTTTGTCGATTCTATGCGACTTCAAAATGAAATCCAAATGCTATACATCATTATAACAACGATCGCTACCAAAATTTAAGAGGTAACCGATGTGAAGCCACGAATTGCATTACCCCTTTCTGCTCTCACATGTAAAACCAAAAATCTGTATGTTATACTTCAGTATAATTATTCTACTACTGCTGCCAAATTTTAAGAAGTAAAACGTTAACACCAGGATCTGAAACTGCCGTTTGGCGAACTCAAGTGACTGATCAGCGATGCCTTCAATTCGGCCACAAGATACTGATTAGCGATGCCTTCAATTCGGCCTCGGACGTTTCAGCCATTTTCTTCACTTCTCTGATGACCTCAGCCAGAATATCCCCGGTTTCCTTTATAATTGTTTCGTATTGAAGCCTATCTTCTAGTTTGTTATTCGGTATTGGCCTCCACGAGACTCGGGGCTTGACAGGGGTGTGATTCGCAACCGGGGCCTTCTCGGTACTGGGAACCTTCGGCTCCTTACCAGTGTCAGTGCCTCCATCGCTCTCGACTTCTTCCTCTTCTTCTGCCACATCCCCACCTGCCTCGGTGTGATGTACCTCCATCTCGTCTTCCTCATGCTGCTTGCCCCATGCCTGTTTCCACAGCTTATACAATTCCTTTTCGTGCCGGCTCTTGTAAACAAAGTCATCTTCTTGAATGCCTCCCTGGGCTATCTTGTTCTTAATGGATTCATACCTTCTATGCATACTCCTCATCTTTTCATACACCTGGACCTTGCTTGCCTCCTTGTCCAATTTATCTCCACAACATTCCCAAATCTTTAGAGCAACCTTTGAAAGCTCCACAACCTCCATTGCGTACTTCAGGCAGCAGTGCATGACAACGTTCTCCTCGTTCTCAGTCCACACGCGCACCTTCTTCTTCGAGGATTCCTCTTTCGGGTGATTTGCAGAATGAGTCATTCTGGGAACAGGGGATAGGGATTCTAACTGCTGCCTCCGCAGTCCATTTCTCGATGGGTTCGAATCCGGTACTTCTTCTTGGGCTACTTTCTTTGCGCTGGACACCGACTTCTTCTTTTTCGATTCGGGCTGCTCTTCGGCAAAGTCATCATCTCTGGGTCTTTTTGCGGCTACTCCCTTCTTGGGCTTCGAAGCAGAGGGGGTGCTCTGGTTTCGAACTGCGGACCTGTCCGAAGAATTTGGTTTCTTCTTCAGTGAAGGCGTAGCTACGGGTTTCTCCGGTGCTGGGGGTGTACTCACCTCCTCCTGGTCGGAGTCGGACGAGGACGCAGAGGTAGAGGAAGAGTGCTCGCGTTGAGAAGGGTTTACATTTGCGTGGAATCTCTGCTCAACTGAACCGGAGTGAGAGGATTTGCTGTGAGAGGATTTGCTCTGCCCATTTGAAAAGGACACCATTGCTTTCAGAAATTCGAGATCAATCTGCTCCATTGCTTTCAGAAATTAGAGATCAGTCTGCTCAGCTCAAAAACACAACATTCAAACACTAGTCTAAAAAAGCCAACCTAAATAGAAATACAAATTCGAAAACCCTAGAATTGCATCGCGTGGCCGCATTCCAAATCTTTAAAATCGCATCTTTAAGAGCGGAGCGGAATTTATGATCAAGCTTTCGGAATGAGGTTCCTTGTAAGCTTTTTTTTAATTAATTTTATTTTTTAAACATAATTTTTGTTTTATTTTATTTAAAATGTGATGCAAATTATTAATTTTCATATTTTGATTTTGTATAATCGGATTATAAAAAAAATTCTTGAAGACATTTCATCCGTTATATTTAATAATAAAAAATTCAATTTATATCTTATATATGTCTTTAAAGATTTTAAAAATAGATTATTATTACGATATTCCGTGGTTTCGAAATATTTAAATGTCAGAGCGGAATTTATCAGTAAGCATTGGGAAGGGGAAAGCTATCAAACCAAGTGAATAATCAATCAATTCCTGAATATTAATTCTGTATTGCGCAGATCTGCCCGACCGTCAAATCTTTTTGCAGAACACATATTAATTTTTTGATAGCTGCAATTACGAACAGAAAACTCGTCGGCGCCACCTCGAATACTCCCACTTCGAAACGCCATAATTGCAAAATCAGTTAAAGGACCACCATTCTTTATTTCGAGGAAAGGCACCCATCATACGTAATGATTACCATAAATATCGTGGATCATGGTCCCTAATTGAAACACGTGTTAGATGAATTCCGTCACATTTGGACGATGTTCACGTTTCAGTTATGGTTTTTAGAAACCGTTAGTGGATTTCGGGTTGCAAATATACATTCTTTATGTCTAATGTCATTCCAGCACTCACCGCAGAGTTCATTTTGGGTGTTTTCCGATTCCAATGGAAAGGAAAAGGCCGCTCTTAAAATTCTAATTACTTTGGTTTATCTTTATGTTTTTTAAATTATCACCTGAATTCATAATATCCTACAGAGAAGTCATTTGATTATAGATAACTTTACTAATTGAGAAGCATAACCTTTAACAACCTCATTGTCGATCATCAATATATCTTTTTGTAATGTGAGGCTCGTTGTCGAAGGCGTTCTACTGTGAGCGTTTAGCTCACGACATTGTAGAGATTCGTTGTAGAACGACAAAACTGACCAAATCTCTACAGTGTCAGCGAGTGGTCTCCGACTTCGACGTTTTCTTTTGTAGAGCCATCTGCAAAATGCTAGTTTATAGTATTTTCGCGATCATCAATATATCTTTTTGTAATGTGAGGCTCATTATTTATATATTTTCGATGTCTTATTAAGTTACTTTATTTAATATTTTGCGTAAATATCAATATTTTTTTTTGTGAGGCTTGTTATTTATAGTATTTTCGATATCTTATTAAGTTACTTTATTTAATATTTTGGGTAAATATCATGGGCAGTATCTAATTTCTATTTGAATCAATTTATCAGTGGAGTGGTTGATGCTTCTTCAATATCTATAATACGTACATCAAATATGAGATGTGTTCCTCCTAGGTAGCACTACATGTCAATATATCATCTAAATAAACAATAATAAATGAATCTATAAAAAGGCATAGTATATCATTCATTAACCTCATGAACTTAGTTGGTGCATTGCATAAGCCAAATGGTATAACTAATCACTCATACAAAATTTGTTTGCTTTTATAGAAATCTTTCAGGTATGACTATCCCTTGAAGAACCCCAAAAAATTCCAACAAAATGTCCCAAGACGCTTGTTATGATATCATTATAATCCATAAACTATTGTGGATATTCCACTCGACATTTTCTCACATAACTTTATGAAAATATATTTGAAAATCCAAAATCTATACTAAGAAGGTTAATTTTTTTTATATTTTTGGATTCATTAATTACTGTGTTATTGTTAAGCACACAATAAATAAAATAGGAAAAATAAATAACAATGAAATAAGCTCACAAACCACAATAAACACAAGATATGATCTAGGAAACCCTTACAACAGAAAACCTATATGGAAGGTAACACTAATATGCTTTCTCTTTCTTTAAATGGAAATTGATGCAAGTACAAAGGAGTGAGACTAGTGGCTTGTTTTCTCTCTCTCTATCCACTCTCTGCTACTTCGCTTGTCTATGGAACAAAATTCACTCCAATAAAATATAACCCCTTTCCTCTTAGTGGCTCGGTTATAACACAACCCAATAACCTATTAATGGTTAAGTTTGACTCCTTCAACTCTTAGATAGAGTTACAATATTGAATTCTTTAGAGTTTTCTTCATAATAACCATGTGGTTAGTCCTATTATCATGAATAATGGCGGATGATATAGCATCCTCTTAGTGGCTCGGATATAACACAACCCAATAACCTATTAATGGTTAAGTTTGACTCCTTCAACTCTTAGATAGAGTTACAATATTGAATTCTTTAGAGTTTTCTTCATCATAACCATGTGGCTAGTCCTATTATCATGAATAATGGCGGATGATATAGCATCCTCTCGAATCATGGTGGTCAAAATAGGAAGGTCAACTTCTAAGTGGCATAAATTTTACATATGGACTCCATTTTAGGTTTTTCTTTCATTGTTGGAAAGGTATTTGAATGTTGAATGGTGCTCGGGGGTGCATGTTTAAATCAATAAGTTTTACTTGCAAAATAATGTTTTATTCCTCAAACTACTTTTGAAAGGTTTTAAACCCAAATTTTCCAAACTTTGACCTACTAATAAAAATGGTCCTGTGAGTTGATTCCTCGTATTTTTTCACTCTGAAAGCATCAAGAAGAATGAAAAATAATATAATGATCCAATCTAGATCAAGTGGTTTCATCTTATTTTATTGGGTTTGAGAGCTTAATCTATACAATTGTTTCTATATTCTCTATCTCTCCTTTGTATTTCTTTACAGTGTCGAGCTTTTCTTAGCTTTCCTCGGGCTTATGTGCCTCCTCCCCAATTACATGATTTTATCACTTCACCACACAATTTTTGAGTCATCCACACTACCCTATAGGCATACTCATCCTAATCACTATATTTGATTTTGAGAGGATTCTTGCAATTACCACCTATGCTCAACAACTAAGACGAGACACTTCAACCAACTAGATTTCAAATTTAATGATGTAAGCAAGAGGAAAAAATGGGTGGGGCATTTCAAGTTCAAATACTAGCCAAAATGGTTTTGACAAGGCTGACTTGGAATATTTACAGGATGAACCCTCAAAGGTCACTTCGTTATTCCCTGCTCATGGTATCATGGTCCCTATAAGTGCTCATGCCTTGGTTGATTGTTTGGTACCTTCATTAATTTAAAATAAAGTACATATAGATTTCCTTGATTTGTCTAGTTCAACTTAGCATGATAACGAAATATATGTGTTGAAATAAGACACTACTAATCATAATTAATTACAATTTATGAAGGCCTGATGAAAATGGAGACATAACAATTATGTTATCAAATTCCACTCCTAGATTCTATAATCAAGTATAAAACAAGTACAATAATAAAAATTGGAACCCCCTAGGCTTCCTAGTAGTTTAATATTTAATGTAGCATGATAGTCATTTAGGGTTAGGGTTTTGCATGTTTTAAACCTCAATTGGTGAATAGGGAAAATTTTAGGGGCGAATTTTAGCCCAAAGGCGAATTTTAAAGGGTTTTAAATTTTAGAGGGGCGAATTTTTAATATAAACCCATGTTGTATAGTTTTATAAAATTAGCCCTATAATTATTTAAAAAACAATTAATTATTAAATGTTAGTCCCAAAAAATAAGCGCGCACAAACCTTCCACCCTACATTCGCCTCCGATTTTCTGGTTTGGAGCGGATTTCGCCCCATTTTTTACTAGTTGGGGCTTGGAAGTTGGAGGAATTCGCCCCATTTTTTACTGGTTGGAGCTTGGGGCTTGGAAGTTGGAGGTGATTTCCTGAGCATCTAGTCCATTGGCCTCTCCACCTCAAATTTTTGTATAAATTTTCCAGTTTCCATCGATCCCTCTGACCACTTTGCAAAAACCCTCGACCTAATCCTGATATCAAGACCCTGTTTGTTGACCATGCGTGTGTGCCTTCGAATGAAGCTCGAACTCCTCCTGCAAATAGTTCTCTTGTTGGTGCACTTTCAAAAGAGGGTGCATTTCCTGCTATTGGTGCACATATTGTAAGTCATGACTTCATTAGTTCAGAAATTAATTCGTATAAACTACAACTAATTTTTTCAGTTGATAAATTTCTTTATCTTGGAATTAATCATCAGTTTAACATGCATTCAGCTATGTTGCAGAGTTACTATCAATCTAACATGCTCTATAAAATTTTGACTGCAGCCATTCCAACCTGCAGCCACTCATCCAAGTGCCCTTGCAGGATGGATGGTGAATTCTTTTCCTCCAGCCCCACATACTATAGCGGCTGCTGCAACATCTTCTCTGGTTTCACAACCACATCCAGGTGAACTGAGATGACCATATTTCGTGTAGTAGATTAAGTTCCATATTTTGGTTTGCAAATATGTGATAACACGCCTGACTGTAGGTATTTCCTAGGAAGAGAGATGAGAAAAGATAGCATCTTTCTCAAAGATGATGAGCATGCCAATATTTAAATAGGATATAAAAATTTAATTGGTTTTTGTTAAATGACTTCAGCTACTTTGCTAAAACACCCAAGGACTCCACCCACCAATAGTAATCCCGGATTGGATTATCAATCTGCAGATTCTGAACATCTTGTGAAACGGATTCGTCCTGGTCAAACTGATGAGGTATGGACACAGGAGGCAACAGTTTACGCTTTGAGATATCATCCTTTCTCAAATTTGTCTCTGGGTAACGGAGGGGTTCAACAAGTATTGAAATGATGTATAAATTGTTTTCTTCTGGAGCTTCCTTAGCTCTCGTTGTGTCTTGACTAAGATTCTAACCTTATAAAGGTGTTTGTTGGTTACATTTGTATTGGAAATATTTGATGTAATGATTGAATACTTGACTAATAGCTTATGCTGGCTGCAAGTATTTTGCTAAACTAGTTTCAACTTTCAATGAGTAGTGTTGGACTATGGAGATCACTCACCTGTGTGTTAGTGAAGCACATGCACATACACACACTCATAACTGCTAGATGGGTTTCAGCAGTGTGTTAAGGGTCTTATGTTATTATGGAAATCACTCAACTGTGTGGTAGTGCACATGCACACACACATACTCGGAATTGCTTTATAGGTTTCGGCAGCGTGTTAAGGGTGTTTTTATTTTATTCCAAGATATCACAAACTTATTTTCATCTCCATTCTGTAATTGTAGGTGTCCTATCCAGCTCCAATTCATCCTCTTAGCATGTACCTGCAAGAAATTCCTAAAAAAAATTCAAGAACCTTTAACCAGGGTTCAAATGTTATGAGCATGGATTTTCACCCACTGCAGCCAACGATACTGCTAGGTGATCTATCTGTAATCTCTGAAATATTTTGTTCAATGTGGCCCCAAATATTCATTATATTGGGTGTGCACATTGATTTATCTGTATGTCAAAAGTGTCTCACCTTTTAAAACTTGGGCACCGGGCTTATCTTCCAGTTGGAACAAATGTTGGCGATATTGGAATTTGGGATGTTGGTTCACGTGAAAGATTGGTTGTCAAAGCCTTTAGTGTATGGGATATCTCAGCTTGCTCAATGTCACTGCAGGTATGACTGTCTCTTTTATGGGATTGCATTCTGTTATTTATTAATTATTAAAATTTGTTGTAGAAGCATACTTTCTGGCCTATTGGCTTCTTGGTGCCTTTTGGTGCCATATACTTGATAATTTCCAGGTTTTTGACTAAAGCTCTTATGTACATGCTTTTGGTTCTTGTTAGAGCACTTGTCAAAGATCTAGGTCTCTCTGTAAATCGATGTATTTGGAGCCCAGATGGGACATTTCTTGGTATGTGATTACACCTTGTTTGTGAGTGTCATGTTATTCATCCTTGAATTTTGCAGATTACCTAGGAAAGTTTGATGCTATTAGCCTCAAAATGTCACTGAATTTGGCTAGTCTTTTTTGCCATGGCCTTGTATTGCTTGTAGGAGCTGCATTTTCCAAGCATATTGTCCACTTATATTCATATACTGGTGGTGGCGAGTTGAGGCAACATCTAGAGGTTCACAGTGCACACCCTGGCTTCACAACCCACTTTCCTTTTTTTTGTGGTCTTTCTCTGTGGTGTCCAATATATGAATTCTTCCCTTTTTCTTTGAATCCACACAGATTGATGCCCATGTCGGTGGTGTGAATGATATTGCTTTTGCTCACCCGAATAATAAGCAGCTCTGTGTTATCACTTGTGGAGATGATAAAGCTATTAAGGTATAAGTTCCAATCCTTTATGCTATAACAAGCAACTAGTGATGCCAATAACAATTTATTATTGAAAGGCCACCATATAGATATTTTCAGATGTGATAGATTGGTCTCAGGAGTGTTCAGTGACTTGAGCAGGTGTGGGATGTTGTAACTGGCACCAAGCAGTACACATTCGAAGGCCATGAAGCTCCTGTATATTCAGTCTGCCTTCATCATAAGGAGGATATCCAAGTCAGTTATGATCTGAGTACCATAATAAAAAAACCAATCAATAATTTTTTTGAGAAGCCTCTCTCTAATTTTGAAGGGTTTCTTTAATTGGGTACTAGTTCATGCTTGTATTTTGTTGGGGGCCATTCTATGCATGTAATTGTATTTTGCACTATCTTGTATTTGTCTATGGTTAATGGCAGTTCATTTTCTCTACGGCTATTGATGGGAAGATCAAAGCTTGGTTTTATGATCTACTGGGATCTAGAGTAAATTATGATGCCCCTGGGCATTGGTGTACTACAATGACTTACAGTGCGGATGGAACACGGTATGATTAAGTTTTCTAAACTATTATGCTTTTCATGGTGAATATTTAGCTATGTCATTTCAAGAACGATAAGGATGCTTCTTTAATTCATTGAATTACATGCGGGATTAGGCTCTTCTCATGTGGAACAAGCAAAGAAGGTGATTCATACTTGGTTGAGTGGAATGAAAGTGAGGGAGCAATCAAGAGAACATATTCTAGATTCCGCAAACGGTCCTTAGGAGTTGTGCAGTTTGATACAACGAGAAACAGGTTTTTGGCAGCTGGTGATGAATTTCAAATTAAGTTCTGGGACATGGATAATACCAACATTTTGACAACTACTGATGTTGAGGGTTGTTTGCCTGTAAGAAGATATTTTCTATTTTGGTTATGATCAAATATCAGATCTGAAACTCTGATTGTTATCTATTTTAGATTAGATATATGCCCATCTGGATTGTTTCTTGTCAAATTTTGCAGGCAAGCCCTCGTCTCTGTTTCAATAAGGAAGGGTCCTTACTTGTTGTGACTACAAATGATAATGGGATCAAGATTTTAGCAAATGTTGATGGAGTTCGCCTGCTTCGTATGCTTGAAAATAGAGTGTTTGAGGGGACAAGGATACCACCATAGGTGGTGTCAGCAAAAGTATTATGCTGCCCCCACTTCAAATTGAATACATGTGTACCCAAACTTTTGCATCTCACTACTATTGTCCTTTTTGTAGGCTCCAATAACAAATGCCACGGCTGCTATGGTAAACACGGCTGCTCCACTTCCTGTTCCAATAGAACGGTCAGAAAGGGTTCCTCCTGCTGTATCAATTTCTACTATCGTGAGAGTCATTCCACTTGAAGAATTGGATATTTGGCAATTGACCAAACTAATCTATAGGAAAATTGGGCTTTAATTATTACATCAGATTCTCCTTTTCAATCTGTTGTAATCACCCTGCTTTACAAGTTGGGGTTTATTTTAGCATTCTTGAATAAAATAAATTAACCGTCAACCAATAACCGTGTATACAGAATAATCTTGACAGTAGCCGGGCAATAGATGTGAAACCTAGGCTTCTGGATGAGGCTGCAAATAAGAGTAAGAACTCGAAGTTATCAGAGATCACTGATATCACCCAGTGTAGGTCTCTTAGGTTTCCAGATACGCTACCTGCTGGAAAGGCAAGTTGTGCTAGGGATCTCATTTATACCCCAAAAACCAAGAATTTGTCGCATATCATAGTTGTTGGACCTTATTTTCCGTATCTTAGAAAGTTTTTTGTGCTTGAACTATATATAATTTTCCATGTGTTTTACAGGTAGCCAGATTAATATATACTAATTCAGGGGTTGCTGTCCTAGCTTTTTTCTCCAATGCTGTTCACAAGCTTTGGAAATGGATGCGTAATGATCGCAATCCATCTGGCAAGGTACAACTCTAAAAGTGTCCTAATGTATTGTTTGTTTTCAGTTTTAGAATTCTGCATTTAATAAGCATTTGAAAGATGGCAATTCATTTTCCAGTCCACAACAAATACTGCACCACAACTGTGGCAGCCAGCGAGTGGGATCCTTATGACAAATGATATGAGTGACACAAATCCATAAGAAGCAGTCTCATGCATAGCCTTGTCAAAGAACGATTCTTATGTTATGTATGCTTCTGGTGGGAAGGTGTTACATACCACCTGTTTTGGACGAGTTATGAGATAAAGAGCACAACTTATTGAAATTGTTTTAATCTTATGTGTCACAATATCAAACATTTGGTAATGACTTCTATAACATGATTCTTGTTCTAGATTATTTCCTTTGTTGTGATATAATTCTTCTTCTCATGAGGGTAAATTGAAGCATGCCAAACTCAGTTTGATGTACTTTGATCACTAAACAAATTAATCATAGATACATGTTTTCATGAGGGTAAATTGTTTGTTCTCATGATGGTAAATTGAAGCATGCCAAACTAAGTTAGATGTACTTTGATCACTAAACAAATTAATTATAGATACATGTTTTCATTCAACAGTTTCATGATGAGAGGAATAAAGCTCTTAAGAAGCTGCAAGATAATAGAGATTCACGCAAAGAAAATATTTGTGATGTTTTGAAGCTTGGCGGTAGAGCCTGTGACACATTTTATAAATAATTGTGTCTGGCTTTTGGACATTTGTTTTTTGGGTTGTGGTCTACCCTACGTTGTGACATGTCAAACATTTTTTGAGCTTGCTAAATCTGAACATTGAATGTATTTATTGTGCCTCTGATATCCATAAATCAATCATATTGTTTGTATATTAAACACGTTTTCATTTATTACAGAAATATTTTTTGAATGCCATTTCTGACTTATATCATGCACATATCTAAAGTAATTTTGACATGCATGGTGTCTCTTCTATTCTACTTCCTTTTAAAGTAAGACGACTTTTTGCAGTAAAATGTTTTGAGAGTAAACCTCTGAAAATGCATTTTGGTAATAATGGTCCAAGGGATTAGTCTAATATGATTGGGATACTTTTGTTTATAGCCCACCATTTAGTATGACATTTTGTGTTTAGTGTTTCTTATATTACTCGCTGACTTACTTGGGAAACACTGAAAAAGCACTACCACCAACTGGTTTTAGACTTTTAGTTACAATTAATCTTAAGAAAATCTTCAACAGGTTTCCCTCTGAAACAAAAATAATATCAATAAACTGTCATGAATTTACCAGGCATTGGAGTTGCCCAAATTCCTATGCATTGTAACTATTGCAGTAACTCTTGGGATACTTTTGCGTATAGCCCACCCTTTAGTATGACATGTTCATGTTTCGTGTTTGATTTGCAAGGTTGAAATGCATACAAATTATGCTTTGCCTTTAAACCTAAGAAGTTCCTATTGTTCACGGGGTTTGGAATTGTGGTTTGACATGGAAGTAGGCATAGAGGGATATTTTTACAGTCACACCAGCCTGTCAATTAAATCAATGTGCACTGTCTCTGAAGTTTGAACTACTCCTTGGTGAATCAAGGCCACAAATAATGCAAAGCCAACAAAATAGGACCAAAAATATTCTGGTGCTACTATTTAGTAGACAAAACAAAGTGGTATAGACCTTAGACATTAAAATTATGGCTTGGATTTCATAAAAGATGAATGATATAAATGTTGATGATGTATTGCTCAGACTAAATGGAATGGTTAAAATTGAAATTTAATTTGTAGTTCTATTTACACATGTTGGGTGCAGAGGTAGATACAGGCTGATCTGTATGACTGTCTTTTCTAGTTGATTTAACAAATCTTACTCTGCCAAGCAAATGAATGTCTATTTTAATAGGTTTAATGGATTCTACAAAACCATATTGAGGAAGGTAATGTAATTTAATTTATAGCATTTTGGAAATGGACATATAGTCCTAGCTTAAGTTTGCTAAGAATTGTTGAAATTAGGTAGCTCGGAAGGTATTTCCCCTTGGAAAAACCCTTGGGGTTTTCTGGTTTGTTGTTTGGGGTTTTGGACCCAAAGGAGTGGGCTTGGAACCCAAGGAAAGACATTTAATAATCTAATTTAAGTATGAGTTGCTTTAAGGGTCAAGTCAGCTCAGGTTGGCCAGCGAGACCAAGAGACACCCCTTAGAAAAGTATAAATACAAAGAGAAGGAGAAGTAAAAGACAATCTTCTTGTGTGGTGAGCAAAGGTGCTAAAAGGACTTAGCCACATGTAGAAAAAGGAACTGCAACAGATGAACATGCACAACAGGTCACTGGAATGGTTGAGATTGAAGCAGAATTGCAAGTTGAGCTAGAATATTACATACAAATGGATTTTCTCCAATCAAATTCAAAGCATCAAAGGAGTACATTAGGTTCTAGTGAGGTGAGTTTTATGGTGTTTCTATACCTTAGATTTATCATGATCCTTTTGGGTTTGAGTAATTCAGTTGATGTCTAGTGTTTTCTAGTTTCCACACATTAAGTAGAATTTTTAATGTCGATTTTCCACTAAGAAAGATAGGTGTGATTAAAGATATGTCTATTTTAGGGATTGTTAGGATTGTATACTAACTTGCAGGCTATTTTAAAATCCATTTAGCATGTGATTGCCTCTAATGCTGCCTTTTTTCAATAGAAGCTGTAAAAAGCTTTTATATTTGCTATTAGAGTGAAATAATGCAATGTTTTTCTTCCAAGAAAATGCCCTACTTTCCTTAAGAATTTTTCTTTTTGTTTGCATCACTGAACACCTCCAAACTAAGGGGAACATAATTTGTAAGTTTGCCTCATTGCAATTTGCAATTAAAGTTGGGACTCGTTGAAACTTCAATGTATTTGCCCTTGTTTTATCCTTAACCCCTACACAATTTTGGATAGAGTTTGAACCACCTAAAGCATTTTCCTTTCTTTTATTTACATACCACCTGTTTTGGACGAGTTATTAGATAAAGAGCACAACTTATTGAAATTGTTTTAATCTTATGTGTCACAATATCAAACATTTGGTAATGACTTCAATAACACGATTCTTGTGCTATATTATTTCCTTTGTTGTGATATAATTCTTCTTCTCATGAGGGTAAATTGAAGCATGCCAAACTCAGTTAGATGTACTTTGATCACTAAACAAATTAATCATAGATACATGTTTTCATGAGGGTAAATTGTTTTTTCTCATGATGGTAAATTGAAGCATGCCAAAATAAGTTAGATGTACTTTTATCACTAAACAAATTAATTATAGATACATGTTTTCATTCAACAGTTTCATGATGAGAGGAATAAAGTTGTTAAGAAGCTGCAAGATAATAGAGATTCATGCAAAAAAAATATTTGTGATGTTTTGAAGCTTGGCGGTAGAGCCTGTAACACATTTTATAAATAATTGCGTCTGGATTTTGGACATTTGTTTTTGGGTTGTGGTCTACCCTACGTTGTGACATGTCAAACAGTTTTTGAGCTTGCTAAATCTGAACATTGAATGTATTTATTGTGCCTCTGATATCCATAAATCAATCATATTGTTTATATATTAAACATGTTTTCATTGATTATAGAAATATTTTTTGAATGCCAATTCTGACTTATATCATGCACATATCTAAAATAATTTTGACATGCATGGTGTCTCTTTTATTCTACTTCCTTTTAAAGTAAGAAGACTTTTTGTAGTAAAATGTTTTGAGAGTAAACCTCTGAAAATGCAGTTTGGTAATAATGGTTCAAGGGATTAGTATAATATGATTGGGCATGAACGGTTGCTCTGCTACCATTTAATCAACTGTTTCTCAGATATGAAGGTTGAATAATGGCTGAAAGGACAAAGTTTCATTATCCGATGCTAAACTGTTTAACTTAAATACATGTTTAATAAGTCTATCATAACATTGTAGTAGGAATATATATGAATTATCTGGCCTGGTAAATATTTTAATCCTCCTCTACTTGGTTTGATATTTTGTAGTTCACAAATTCCTCCGTTGAATTGGTGGAGGGAGAGCTTTGTGCAGATTGGCTTCCATGTCAATGGAGTTCTGCAAACAAGACTCCCTTGGAACACTTAGATATTTCTCATGTTGATGACTATGGGGTGTCACCATATGAGTTAGATAAGCGTATACATGATCTATTGGAGAAAAAACAAGAAGAAAGGATTTCAGAGCTTGAGGTGGAGCTGAAGTCAACTGAGATTAAGCTACACGCTAAAGAAAGAGAACTTAAACATTGGAAGGAATGAGTTTGATGTCTTGATGAGCTTTCATTTGGGATCAATTCAAGCATTTCCTCTCTTACTCATTATGCTCTTTTATATTGTTTGAACCGTGTTCACTGCACATCACATGATAATGCACACACTCACAAAGTTCAAGGGTCAGCTCAACTGGTTGTTGCCAATGTTACTGGACATTTGGCTAGGTTTGTGCCAGCAGGTGCCTGGTTTAGAATTTTAAATTCCTCTAGGTGAGGTGCACTAGTCTACATTGATAGGTTTATTGGGGATGCTGTCCACAAATGTGGGAAGCATCCCTTAGGCTTACTCATGAGGTTTTCCTTGGAAACAAAAGATGTATGTATGTTTGCAATACACAAACCCTCATGAAGTTGCATCTTTCAAGAGACTTGAAATCTTGCTTGTAACAGATTCATACTTGATCAAAGCCTCATTTAAGTGCTTGTCTGGCTTACTGCATGTTTAAATTGAGTGGTGATTTTCAGGTGACAATTCTGCATCTGTTGAAATGTCAAATAATGCCGATGGAAAAGACATCACAAAAGGAAGGCTTCTGGAAGGAGTTATGTAAGGTCAATTAACAACTCAGGACAGGAGGGGAATTTTGTGTTCCCGCTATGGTCATTTAGCCATTGTACAGAGGGCCCTCTAGAGTCCACTGTAGACTCTCTGGATCAACTTAATTACAGAGGAAAAATGGCTAACTTTGGCACGCGTTCCACTGACTTAGATTATTTTGAAGATATAGTGCAAAGAAGATGGGTGCCTGATTTTCGAGATTCCACTAATGGAACCTGCATGGATTTTGTAAAGCATGTTTCTGATGTTGGGTCTGATGCATGCTGTGAAATCAATAGTACCTCCAAACACAGGATTGGGCAAGGAGTTGGTGATATGCACGAGAACAGATCTGAGGCAAGCACTGCATGCTCAGTTTTTGGACATGAATTACATGAGACATAGTAGCACTGTTCTTTTGTTGGAGACTTTGGGCTGTCCACAACCTAAATTTTACCC
Source organism: Pinus albicaulis (assembly GCA_034641835.2). Classification (NCBI taxonomy): domain Eukaryota; kingdom Viridiplantae; phylum Streptophyta; class Pinopsida; order Pinales; family Pinaceae; genus Pinus; species Pinus albicaulis. The sequence goes on from CM076578.1 coordinate 446,701,159, forward strand.
CTTCTTATGTACGATATTGTAAGTGTATTTAAACATGGGCAGGCCTTTATTAAAGTACGTTTATGTGCTTTTGATTCATCTAATGAGTGTTTGTTTCTACATGCACATTTGTAACCATGGCCCCTGCTGGATGAACAGAACTCACGTTTGGGCTTCACTCAGCCATTAATGTGACCTGAAACTGAGATGTGGTTTGGCTGTAAATTTCAAAAAATATTCAGCAAGTTTCTCTCAGGAAATTTTGGTGACCAATCAAACTTATTATACATGAGATTCTTGGTTTGGCTGTCCTGTTGAAGCAGCATAAAATGACCATACCAATACATATAACCAAGGACAGGGAAATTCGAAGGCAAGCAATTAAACTTTTGATGATTCCGTGGAAAAGCTTTTACTTGTGTTCATGAGATATAATATTTGAGTATCTAGTACTGCTAACTCATTGCCGGTATCACAAAATCAAGCACAAGTGATATTTTTGTTTTGCTGAATTCTCTGTACTGCTGATTGGACATATAAATACTCTGTTTATTATGAAGAGTGGGACGAGGACAGGAGTGTAATTTACCTTAGCTTCAATGTATAATCCTTACCGTTATCTTCTGTGATTACAAGAAATTTTAAAACTGTTAATGGTTAGCGTTGTTTCTTAAATTTAGAAACAATAATATTATGTTTCTTCAAATTGATGCTGCTGATTGTCATTTGCACATCCTAGAAACAAAAAGTATGTGCTTCACCATAGCCTTATGGAAGAAATTCAAGTTCCTTTCTCCTTATTTTTCAAGTTCAGTGCCCACTGATAACAAAATTTTCAAGATAATGATTAGCAGACTTTGGTTTGAGTAAGTGCCTAAATGTATGTTTTTTAATGACACCAACCCCTGAAAAAGAAATTTGTACTGAGAAACAAATAGCAGCAATATATTTTTCACTGATCAGCTAGTCCAGAAAGCAATAGGTAGAGGTGCTAACCCAAAGATTCCAAGATAAAGGGAAGAAAACTCTACAATTTCCAGACTGTTTAGCAAAACTAGAAGAACACATTTTCCAAACTGCACGAGAACTACTTCCCTCACGAGTCACCATGTGCCATGCTTGGTCTCGGTGGTTCTCTTCCTTCTACTCCTAGTTCAACTACCATATCTTCATTGGAACCAACACCCCGAACTCCACTAGACAACGATTCACCATTTTGTAGTAGTGATTCGCCATTTGCACTAGTGATTCGCCATGATTTTACAAGATAATATAATCTCGTGAGAGATTCGCCAAAAAATTATATATACATATTATATTATTAATAAAATCGCCTTCCATTTTTCCTATGTATCATGGGGATTCGCCCATTTATTATATATATAAATTTAGGGGGGTTCTTAAAATTTACCCTGTTGGTGATAATGTTTGGACCTTCTAGAATCTTTTTGAAAGTCCATATGTGTGTAGCCCCACATTTTTAAATGATGGATGTTTACATGGCATCCACTTGCAACCATGCTAGTAAATAAGGTAGGTCCACTTGTAGGAAGCACAAATTTAAATACAAACTTTAATCAAAGTGATTTCCACACTATCGAAAAGGTATCAATGTTTATAATAACACTGTGGGGATATGGAGCTATGATTTTAAAGCTATAACCACAAAAAAATCCATTCCATGGCTTAAAATGGTTACGGAAGATTACAAACCCTAAATTTGAAAACTAGGGACTATCGTTAAAATGATCCATATAAGCCAATTCCTCCTATTTTTCCACCCATAAAGTACTAGGAGAGGTGAGAAATTATAGAAGGATATATTGTGAATCATACCTCCCAATTTAGGGAGGCTCTTCATCCCCAAAATTTTATTGAATGAGGTAAGAAAAAAATACTTTACCTTCTCCCTGGAGTATTGTAAACTCAATGGTGTATTGTTGCACACTCTACCCTTATCTCTACCTAAATTTATGCCATTGGATCCATTATTTCTCTATATCCAATAGGGTAGAACCAATTTGAAAATCATCCACTTATTTATTCATGGATCACTCTCTAGCCAATGTGTCTACCTAAGTGTTTGCATATGGCTTTCATAACAAATTAGTGCATGGCCCTCTAGTTTCAGTCAAACAAAAGAAATTATGTTTCTCTTAATCTATATCATGGACATTGGAATACACTTCTAACTATTGCAACCAATGATTTATCTCAGCATCATTGATCCCACCTTGATAGGGTTTGATGTCCACTTTTGCTTCCGTTTTAAATAGAGGTTGTGAAGAAGTGATGACACTAAATCTTAATTTCTCTTTCTCGATCTCTCTTTTTTTACTCCTTTTCTCGGTCTTCACATCTCTTGGTTTCTCATTCAATCCAATTTATGAGCTAGGAACACCTCTGTAAAAGGTCTAAACTTATTTTCTAGAGTTGCAATGGGAAGGGCCATATTGTGAGACATATAAGTTAGTTGTTGTTCCAACACTGCAAATTTCTTGTGTATTGCATCTTCAGAGTTGTTATGAACAAAATCATCTGCCATCTCTAGGGTTTTGTGACTTTCTTCTTAAGTTAATAGCTATATCTTACAACTTTCTACAAATACCCCAAAGAAAATTGCTCTAATACCAATATGATTTTTAAATTGTCACAGATAGGCATTGGAATGGTTTTTTTCCACACAAAAAGTTCCAAATGACAAATTATATAATGATCCATTCCAAAGAAAAAAATATCACTTGTACTTTGAAAATTTCCCATCTCCCTTAATATTTTAGTCTTCATCTCCATCAATTATACAGAATTGTTTGGGGTTTGGGTTTCCTTCTATTTATCACCACTGCAATCAAATACTCAAAAAATAACTAGAAACAAACTTCATTAGAAAAAGTATCTTAAAAAAATAAATAAATAAATAAATAGAAACCTTATGTTGTTATCAATACCAAATTATTCAAATTATATTTTATATGGAAGGATGTATACTTATCAATGCAAACTAATCCAAGGTCCATGTCTTCATATTGCCTATTACCATGGTATATATCTATAATAAACTTTGTTCTAGAAATTAATAAGTCTTGGTTTTTGTTATTGCCTAAATCTACCTCAGGCTGAGGGAAGGCAGAGACAGGATAACACCAAACCACGCTCAGTCTGGTAGCTAGCCCTACCAGAACAGGAGAGGGCTCTCTCCGGGTCAATCTCAGCGAAAAGTATTCAATGGGGCTTGAGATGACTGAAACAACAACTAATTTTAGGCTAGGTATATGAATAAAGGAGTTTTGAGTTTGATTTTGGGGGTTTTCGCTGGAAAAAGGGAAAAGCAGTTTTGGGTGCAGGGATTAGACCGAGTTTTTGAAGAGTTCTAATTGGGGCGAGGAAAGCAAGTGTTTTGATGTTTTAAAATGATTGAATGGAAGGATAAGACTGGTGAGGGGCTGAACAGGGCAAGAGGATCTCAAGTGTCCTCCTTAAATAGACGAAAATATGTAAAATTAAACAAAACAAAAGGCAGAGCAGAGCAAGCTACTGAATTCTACCTTCAACACTGATTTGCTTAATTTAAGAAGAAAGGTGTAGAGAAATGATACACAAATAACATCAATAAAACTTACAGATACATAGAGAGAAACATCATCAAACCACAGAGCCACAAGGATCCCAAAGAGGGTTGCAAACCCTGGTATATTCCTTTGCCAAAATTGCAGAATGGATGTACAATGAAGTGCTATGCAATCCCCTAATGTCCAACCCTGAAAATGACTCAGAAAATACATAATATAGACTAGCCTAACCCCTCCCCATGCCTCTAGGGGTCGAGCTCATCCTTCTAGGAGCTGTTTCAACCAATTCTAAACTAGGAACTGAAATCTAGGCAATCAAACAACTTGCCTTTATATGGTAGGAAACTGATTCATTCATTTAATTTCCACTTTTTAGTGAATGAATCCTCTAGAACAAGTAAAAATGTGCCAAATTTACATCATAGTCATGAAATTACATCAAGGTAGATCAATAGTTACATGAAAAAGTGAAACTAGTCAAAATTGGGCGAAATTCTGAGCTGAAGAGTGAAAAATAGGCCAAATTCTCTATGCGTCGCGCCCAAAATCTCTATGCGTAGCACATTTTGGAGCTGATTTTGAGGCAGTTCCCGAAGTCCAAATTAAGCTCATGATATCTCGTTGGAAATCCCTGCCTGTCTACTTTCCAACCCAAGTGGAATTTATGGATTTGGTGTCCATTTTCCCCTCCAAAAGTTCAATCTCCCAAGACTGGTTCCTGTGTGTGCAAAAAGTGGCAGAAAGGCCATTTTCAAGGTGTTTTTGACCCTTTAGGCCACCCAGAACTTGATGAAATCCTTAGGCCATTCCTGAGCATGCATAATTTTTCATAAAAAATTCAGAAATATCAATTTTTCCTCCAGAAGATCTCCCAATCATAAGCGCGCGCAAGGTGGCGCTACGCGTTGGGCAGGAAAATCTGTTTTGTGACCAAAAATTCAAAAATGACAAAATTTTCTCCAAATTTGCTGAAATTTGGAGTGAAGGTCCCCCATCAAGTGCCATGCTCAGCCAAAGAATCTTCGGCCAAGATTTGAAGTGGATCAGGCCTTTTTCGACGCTTCAGTGCCCTCCTTAGCCTCGCTTTCAGGATCTTGATCCTCGCTTTGCAAACATGTGTGCGGGCCCAATAGTGGTTCTTCATATGCCTGAGCATGTCCTTGTCCTTGTTTGCCTTTGCCAATAGTTTCTCAAGATGAATGTTAACTCTTGTAAGCCAAATATCCCGCTCAAAGGGTGTCATATCACCTTGTCTTTTTCGGGCCAATTCACGATCTTCACAGATTTTCTACAACTCCATGAGTGTCTGCTGATCCTCCAATTGTTTATTCCGCTGCTCCAAGTATTTTATTATCCATTGAGCTCTCTGCAACTTCACGGTCAATGTGTCGATCTTAGCTTTCTGCTCCTAGATGGTTTCTTTCAGCTTTGAGCTGGGAGAGCTCAAATCAACATCAATGAGTGTAAAATCAGTGTCTTGGCCACCTGAAGGGCCTTCATCCTGTATAGGCCTCTTGCCTCTGTCCTGTCCCTGTACTTGAGCTGATGTCGAAGGCGAGACCCCTTCCACCCCAAGTGGAGATAGTACTCGTGCTGCTGATGAAGGTAACGGGACCCCTTCCACCCCGGGTGGAGATAGAACTCGTCGTGCTGCTGCAAATAAGGCTCTGGTGCCTCTCTGATAGGTAACACATACTGGAACACTGATAGGCTCTGTCTCAGGACCCTCAAACTGATGTGAAGGCTCACCCGCATCATGAACAATCTCTGGAGGAGGCTGAGGGGCTGTAAATAAGTCACAGGAAATGAACTCCTCCCATGCAATGCCCTGCAATCCAAGCTGATGTACAACAATGATCTTGATGAGCGCATAATGATAAATGTTGTTATGATGCTGCTCGGGAGTCTTGTTCTGCACAAGAGTAGTCATCTGCTCTATGTTTCGACACATTTAATATGGAATTCTCATCATCCTCACTCTCGTGAAATGCATCAATAATCAGATATGGTAAGCATAAAGGCGAGAGAACCGGCCCTCACAGCTGAAGTACCTGATAATGAGTCTCATCAATGGCGCATAAGATTCCTTCAGAAACCGAAATGGGAATACCCTACTGAGTTGCCTCAGATAGCCAGGCCTGATGTATGGCTCATAATACACTTTGTCTAACTATTGTCTCTTGTTCCACTGCTCACCTACATTCGGTATTCCTGTTGCCTGAGAAATGGTTTCTAGTGTCAAGATGAAATTTACACCAGCGAGGGTAACCTAACCATCTCGCAAATGTAACACAAACAAGCGAACCAACTCCTGATGATGCTGAGTTTTAGCAATCATCTCACAATACTGAAAGCATGACTGTTGCTGAAAGCATGACATTGCAAGTGGGCAGGCCTGCAATTGAGTCAATGAGGTGGGCTCTTCTCTGACGTGTCTGCCCACTTTACGAGGCCTCCTCGGTGCATGTAGCTCTGTGGTAGAGTCACTGTCTTGCTCATATGATGAATCTGTCTCTGTCATGGTGTTGCAATATATATGTCAAGTGTATGTTTGGTTTGGTTTGAAAATGAGAAATCGGTGTTTTGTTTTCAATGCCAAATATGCCCAAGAGAAATAAGGAACTGTGAGGAATATGGGACAGTGGGAAAAGTGGACTGTGGAGTTTGTCAAGTGAGATTTGAAATGTGTTAATAGTCACTTGACTGTTGGGAATTAGGGATTTGGGGATTTTGCAAATGATAGGGAAATAGTATTTAAATGGTATGAGTGGCTTGGGGAATAGGGGATTGGGAATGATGATAAAACTACAGTGATGGGAAAGGGACCATGAGTAGGGAATAGAGTTAATTTATTTGGCACCAAAATTGTTTGTTTTCAAGACACCAATCTAAAACCCTAAGGAGCAGATTTGGATATGAATATAGGGTTTATATTTTTACCATTTAAACTTTCAAAACCAACGTTTCAAACCACACTCAACACTAAATAATGGCGATAACCAAATGATTTGAACCTACATGAAGCAGAGAAGCCAAGAAAATTGGAAATTTGACGGAGGCAATGAGAAATTCGAAGTAGCAGCTGTGTGCGCCGCGCCTGGTGAGTGCGCCACGACAATTATGATTTACATAGTGAAAAACCTTTGTATGCGCCTCGCGGTCTATGTGCACCGCGCCTTCCTCCCAATGCGTCGCGCACTGTTCTCCAACACACAGTCCAGCTTCAACACATGATTTCACTCTTCCACGATTTTGCTTTGGGTCTTTGACAACTTCTTGTTTGCAAATGACTTTTGAATGGTGAAAATATCTCTTATAGTCATGGCTTTGATTTTTGTTTTGCAAAAACCCACTTTCTTATGTTTTAGCTTTGGCATTTTTTCACTTTTAATACAAACTCTGTTTTGCTTGTTTCCACTTGACTTTTTGGCTGAAATGATGAAACTCTTGGCAATTTTTTGCAGGGATGACTGGCATGTTTTGGCAAAGGCGACCAGGGATGCGCCTTGAAGAATCTGACAACTGAAAATTTTGAAAATATACATAGCATTTATTACAAAGGATAAAATGACGATTTTCTTCAAAACAGAGTTTTGAAGAAAAGTCATGATCAATCATTATAACGATGAAATTTTGCGACGAAAACTTATTTTGAACCTCCCTCTGGCCTGCTGGCATTATTGGACACTTTGAAGACGAAATTTGCGAAACCCTAGACCTAAAAAGACCTAAAAACCCTAAAATAACTCTTTGCTGACCAAGAGGCCGAACAGGACTATGAATGACTTTAAAATAGATTTTATGAACAGACCTGACCCAACAGGTACAAGGCATGAGGGGTATGACTGAGAAGGCCCTTCCGTCAGATAATGGCATGCCCCTAACAAAGTGCAGATGAATGAACTGAATGGGACACCTAAAAATGAAATGCAACAAGAGAAATGATCTCTGACGGAGGGATGAAAAGACCGACTCTAACAGTATTTATATGTGGGATGATTAATTCTATGAGTATTTATATGTATCTTCTTTTCTTTTCTTTTCCTATGAGATAATAATCCAATTTCAGTGAAAGATGAATAACTTCTCAAGTCAATTTACTCTCTCTCTCTCTCTCTCTCTCTCACACACACACACACACACACACACCAAAATATATATATATATATATATATATATATATATATATATATATATATATACCCTACACTCACTTGAATTTTGTTTACCCTAAACTTACTTGAATTTTGATCTCACTTTCCTGGAGCAGGCAGAAAAAACAAAAGATAGGCAACTCTGAGTGTTCACTGAAAATGTCCTCATGATCCTTAAATTCAAGAAAATATATCATCCCTATTGGCTGCAGCAAATAAATGTAAGGATCTTCAATAATTTGAAATGTTACCTTGTCTCCAGATCTAGAAAAAACACAAGCACACCCTTCATTCTGATATGTAAGAATACTTGGTTGTTGATCCATAGGAAGGCATAAGGAAGTATGACCTTCTGCTATCTGATTTTTGGATGTAAACTCCCGAAGCATGGGAAACTTTGACTCTATCTCTTGTATACTATCTATCTTAGGCTTATCCTCCTCAAATTCATAGTCTAAATCATTCTTGAATAGAAAACATTCTCAAGATTTTTAAACATGACAACCTCATCCTCTTCATGAAAGAAAACATTCCTTGTTAGTCAATCTCTTTGCAGGAAATCATCATCACAAATTGGCTTACTCACAACAACTTCCTGTATAGTTTCATCAGTCTCATGACTATCATCATTCAAACTTAGATTTTCATTTTCAATAATGGAAGAAATTTCACTAACACACTCTTGACGATGTGAACACTATAAACTTGCATTATCTTGGTTTGTAACATGACATTTCAGGAGCTGATCTATCTCATCTTCAGGCAAAGGAGAAAATTTAGTTTTGTAGCAGTTAACATGGGCTTGATGGTTTTCATTTTCAGGATCGAGAATAACCATTTCTATTTTTTGGTCCCAGTCTGTTTCATCTAAGGAAGAATATACATGTTCTTATTGGTGATGGAAAGGGTTCTCATACGAAGCTTCAAGCATCTCTTCATCCATGAACTCTTCATCACCATAATAATTCTCTATATTTTGAATGAAATCCTCAAAATGTTCACAAAAATTCTCAACCAATGACAAAGAAGGATAAGATTCTCTATATTTTTCAAAAAATGCTGAATGAAAATCTTTAAGAGAATAAATACTAGCAGATGGAAGACCTTCATACCAAGATATCACTTTTCCTTCTAAGGTTTCCATGAACATCTTCATCATACATTCTTCAGGAAATTGCACACTCAACTTGTGTGCATGCATGTGAAATTTAGCGAGATGTAGAGCATAATCATCTCCTTTCTCGTACAAGCGAGTGTAGGGTATATATATATTATATATCCTCTTACAAAATTTGTACAACCTACCCTACTCCCTGGCAACCTCCTAGACCCAGACCTGTAATTAAATTCCCTAGGTCTACTCCTACCTTCTCTACCTCCCTTTCCACCCCCCATACCTACCTAACACCCTTCCCTGCCTCCAATCCTACTCCTTTCCCACCATCCCCTATTTTGCACCACTAGGGTTTATGCCTCGCAAAGCACCTATGGAGGAATAGAAGAAGCCCTATAACAAGGGAGGTCAGATGTAAACAACTCATTGAGAGGGCTAACAAAGATAACAAGCTGCAAAGGCACATGGCCACTCATTACTACACCAGGAATTTGATCTCCAAGGTCAAAGTCAAACAATTGAAGGAAAACTCAAAGAAACCCTAATTAGCCAAAAGGAGAAGGTTAAGTTGGATTTTCTTGATGATGCATCCATGGTTGCATAACATACCTCATCAGGCATCTCTGGACCAATTTTGAGAAGATTTGGAGCAATTTTTGTATTTTGGTGGAAGTTGGTGCAGTTTTGAAAATTTTGGCATAGATGGAAAATTTTGCTTCAAATTTTGTTTATGACTAAATAGAGATGAATTTTACAAATGCGAAAGAGGTTTTTGTCCATCATAGAACAAGGAAAAAAAACCTCCTTCATTTTATACACAGGTATTATTATTTTGGAGCAATGCCAAAAATACAATTGCTATAAGAGGTTTTATGCACTTCTCGACACCTTGACTTCAAGATAGTTTTTCAGGGGTTTGTAGAATGTGTTTGTAGTGCTTGATGACTCAATTTTGTAGTAGACATCCTAATATTTCTAGCCATACCACTTGCAGCTAAAAAATCCTCTGGTAAGACCTTCAAAATCCCTCTCAAAGTGGTGCAACCTTTTCGCGACCTTTCTACCGGGTGCGACCTTTTCACGACCCTTTTTTGAAATTTTCCAGAAAAATCATGTTTTAGACATCTTTTTTCAGAGAATATTGTGAACACCTGGAGCTGAAATTTAGGGACATGGAGGAGGCTTTTGTTCCTAATATTCCAAATAACAAAAACCTCTCTCAGTTTTTACATAGGTATTACAAAATGAGATATCCATCCAAATATTCACACTGTAACGTTCTGACTGTGCAATTTACTGGTTTAGTTACCTTTTTGCAGAGAATATTGTGGGCAATAAGAGAATCATATTAGGAAATTGGAGGAGGTTTTTGTCCCTAAAATTCCAAAGAAAAAAAAACCTCTCTTAGTTTTTCAAACAACCTCATGGCTAGAGATATATTTCTCCATATTTGAGACTTATTTTTCCAGAAAACCCAGAAATTGTTTAGAAATTGGCAAACAGAAAGGTCGCAGCAAGGTGCGACCCTTTTTCTCTGGACACCCAAATCGGTTTTTCTCTAAATGGATGGGTAGATATTCATGTGTACATACTAAATTTGTAAGGGGCTTTCCATGACAGCTACCAAATTTGATGAAAAACTAAAAAAACCTCACCTTTTTCATGGTTATGCCACAAATTCTGGACTGGTGTGACCTTTCTGAGTGAGGTTGGGAAAAGTAAGTTTTGGAGGCCTTCCCATCGGTCATTTAAAAAAATTAAAGATGTTATGGAAACTAAACAGACAAGGCTAGTTTACCGGTATTTCAGATTTCAATTTTGACTTCATTAATGTACCTAAAAATAGCCTCCAAGATGGCACTACGCTTTTGCAATTTTCTAAGATTTTATTAAAAAGTTTCACTGTGTAATTTTTGACAATTCCTAGTTTGAATTTTGTAAAAGTCAAAAGGTGAATGTGGATGAATGTAAAATTCAAAATGAAAATGTAAATGGTAAATAGGTGTCTTATCCTCCATTTATTTCATTGAGGATATGTCTCTAGTGGTTTAGAAAAAGGAGGAAATGGTTGAGTAACCTCCCTAGTGTGTAGCAGTGATCATATAAGTGCATGTATTTGACTTTCTTGCTGGAAAATTCAATCTATAAGCAAGGATTTTGACCTCAGTGGCTATATGAGGTAGCTTTTAATCAGTTTCAAACATTGGATGTTGTGCAATTTAACTTAGAACACTAGTGTATTCAGTGATTTTGGCAGGAACTAATAGACATAATTTGCAGCTATTGTGATGGGATTCATGCGGTATGTGTTTTAGAAGTGTTTCTTCTTCTGTTATCATATGTTTGAAATTATTGTACCTTCATATTCATTTCCATGTCTTATGTGATTGGTTTCTAAGTTTGATAAACATAATTCATTGATTTTGATGCTCTATTTTGGAGAAATTTTCACACTTATGTTCACTTTCTTATGATATAAATGAATTCATGATGTTCATGCTCGTTTTGAAACCCTATCAATCTACTAGATTCACTAGGATACCTTTAAAGTGCTAAAGTGTGTGCCTACCTTGCCCCATTACATCTCTGCAAATCTGATTTTCAGAGCCCTGACCTAGTTCTTCCTAGACCTAATTCACCATCCAACATCAAATTTGAATCAATCAAACCCTAGAGCTTGCTATACCTAGCCTAAAAAATTCATTATCTAGTCAATTTGGTTGTGATCCTATTAAGAGAGTCCTCTCAACCTAGTAGGGCTAGCTACTAGGTCAAAATGATATGTGGTTACCTTTGCTAGTCTCCTTCTCAGCCTTCAGAGATCTGGTGGAGTGCTAACACGGACTACCATCCGTTGAAGGCCACCACAATTAACGGTCCTTGCCCAACTCTGATTGGACTATCCAACTACCATTGGATGAGAACATTGTTTCGTTCGCTGAAGCTTCGATATCCCTGCTCCTCTACCACTATGGTCATTATGAGTTCGTAGTACTACCCTTCGGTCTTACCAATTCCCCTACAACATTTATGAGTTTAATGAATAGTATTTTATAACCTTATTTGGATAAATTTGTGTTAATTTTTATTAATTATATTTTGATCTACTCAAGGAACCGAGAGGAACATGAGAAGCATCTGAGAATCGTGTTGCAAACCTTATGAAACAGTCAGTTCTATCCTAAGTACAACAAATGTGTTTTTTTAAGGACTAGATCCAGTACTTAGGACATGTAATATCCCCTGAAGGGATAGTGGTGGACCCTGAAAAAAATTCAGACCATTATGGAATGTCTTGTCCCCAAGAATGTTGTTGACATCCGATATTTTATGGGACTAGCCGGTTATTATCACCGGTTTATAAAAAAAATTCAAAATTTTCATATCCCATAACATCTTTATAGAAAAAAGGAAAGAATATTTGAATGGATAGTAGAATGCCAGTATGATTTCAAGAAATTAAATAATTTACTGACATCAACACCAAATTTAAAGGTTGTCCATCCAAAGAAGGAATTTTTTGTATGCATGAATGCTTGCCAAAAAGGTGTGGGAGGAGTCCTAATGCAGGAAGATAAGGTGATATCTTTCAAATCTCGTAAGATAAAGGAACACAAAAAAATTTACTGTGCCTATGACTTGTAACTTACAATGTTGTGAAACCAACTCCAAAAATAGAAGAAAAGAGATATCAACGCCTTAGAAATAAGCCACTTCGAGGGGGAAACCTCCAATACATTACATGAATTAACAATTGTTGGATGATACAAATGACAAAACCTCATTTCTATATATAGGAGACCATGGGGCCACAATGTAATCCTAGCCAACCTAACAATAATAATTGAAGGGCACAATAATAACAATATGGGGGTTACAAGGGTACAACAATAACAATAAGGGGGTTATACTAACAACAATAAGGGACTATACTAGTAACATAGGGACCTAACATGTTCCTCTCCTTCAAAAAAGTGTTGTCCTCAACGCTTGAGTAGCTCTGGGTGCTTCTGTATAAAATTCTCATCCTCCCATGTAGAATCTTCAGTGGGTAAGTTCTTCCACTTGATGAGATACTCAGAAATTGATCGATTCCGTAGTTGTCGAGTTCTTGTTTCCATGACCGCTTCTGGTTCCAATATGATTTTTCCTTCCTCATCAAGTTCTGGCAATATTGTTTGAAATGGAAGATTTTCTCCTATAACCTTCTTTAAGCATGAAACATGGAAAACTGGATGTACTCGCGAAGAAGTAGGAAGCTCCAATTTGTATGCCATAGTACCAATCTTTTGCAACACCTTGTAAGGACCATAGTACTTGGGCGATAATTTATTATCCTTCTTTGCTTGCTTGAGGGAAATTTGTTTGTATGGTTGTAGCCGTAAAAATACCCAATCTCCTACATCAAAACTTCTCTCGCTACGATGTTGATCTGCCTGTTGTTTCATTCGATTTTGTGCCAAATTCAGGTTATCCTTTAAGAGTTGGAGAACTTTTTGCTGATGCTCGATGTGATCTTCCACTGCTTGAACCTTCGAATTTTCTCTTAAAGATGATGTGATGGATGGTGGATGATATCCATAAAGTGCCACAAATGGGGTCATTTTTGCTACAGTATGGAAGGAAGTGTTATACCACCATTCAGCGAGAGGTAACCACTTGACCCATTGTGTTTGTTTATCAGATACAAAACAACAAAGATATCCTTCCAAACATTTATTTACTATCTCAGTTTGACCATCTGATTGAGGATGATAAGATGAGCTATGAGCTAATTGAGTACCCAAACAAGAAAATAACTCCGTCCAAAAATTTCCAGTAAAAATGGGATCTCTGTCGCTCACAATAACCTTTGGGTTTCCATGTAGCTTTTGAATTGTTTCCATACATGTAGTAGCAACTGTACTTGCTTTAAATGGATGAGATAATGCACAAAAGTGTGCATACTTGGTAAGTCTATCAACTACCACCATGATGACACCCTTTCCTTCGGACTTAGGTAAACCTGTGATAAAATCCATTGAAATCTCCTCCCAACGTTGACTTGGAATGGATAAAGGTTGTAGAAGTCCTGGGGTCTTAATTGTTTCCACTTTATTCTGCTGGCAAACCAAACATTCCACCACAAACTTTCGAATATCAGATTTAAGGCCATCCCAAAAAAAATTTTTCTTCACCCTGTGGTAAGTTTTTAAAAATCCTGAGTGTCCTCCTAAAGGAGAAGTGTGCAATTCCAGAAGAATCTTTTGTTTTAGTTGGGAATTCTTACAAAGATATAAGCGATCTTTGTACCATAAGCAATCATTTTTCCAACTAAATGTATCAGATGTACTAGGATCTTGCTGCAACTTTTGAATGAGTGTCCATACATCTTTGTCCTTCTTCCATTCATCTCTTGCTTCAGTTATCCAATCTGGTTGAATAATAGAAATGGCACAAAAGCAATGCTTCCACCTCTTCATTCTTTCTTGAGAGTGCATCTGCAACAACATTAAGCTTTCCTTTTTTGTATATTATTTCAAAGTCATAACCCAACATCTTTGTGACCCATTTCTGCTGCTCTTCTGACGATAGTCTTTGTTCCAAAAAGTGTTTAAGACTATCATGATCAGTTTTTACCTTGAAGTGTCTTCCCATTAGGTAAGTTCGCCATTTCTTTAGTGCATGCAGTATTGCTAACATTTCCTTCTCATAAATAGGTCTTTGTAAATACTTTCCTTTGATTGGACGACTTTCAAAAGCAATGGGTCTTCCTTCCTGCATTAAAACTGCACCAATTCCATTTCCTGAGGCATCACATTCCACAATAAAGGTTTTTGTGAAGTCTGGCGTAGCTAAGACCGGTGCTAGGCACATCGCCTCTTTAAGATGTTCAAAGGCCTTAGTTGCTTCAGGAGTCCATGAAAATGCATCTTTCTTCAATAATGTTGTTAGAGGTGCTGCTATTCTCCCATAATTCTTAACAAACTTGCGATAATACCCTGTTAACCCGAGAAATCCTCGCAACTTCTTTATGGTTGTGGGGACTTTCCATTCCTTAATGGCTTTAATTTGTTAGGGTCTACTTTAACACCCTCGTGAGATACAATATGACCCAAATATTCCACCTCTTGTACTCCAAAGAAACATTTGGATGTTTTTGCATATAATTGTTTCTCCTGCAATAGTTTGAGCACCCTGTCAACATGTTCAACATGATCCTTCCAAGACCTGCTATAGATTAGTATATCCTCAAAAAATACTAGCACAAATTTTCTAAGGAAGGGTTTGAAAATGGAATTCATCAACCCTTGAAATGTAGAAGGTGCATTGGTAAGGCCAAAAGGCATGACCAAAAATTCATAATGACCCTCATGAGTTTGAAATGTTGTTTTTGGAATATCTTTAGTCTTCATTCTAATTCGATGATATCCTGAACAAAGATCCAACTTGGTAAAATAAATTGCTCCATGTAATTCATCCAATAATTCAACAAGCACAGGAATGGGAAATTTATCCTTAATAGTGAGCTTATTGAGCTCCCTACAATCCGAACACATGCGCCATGATCCATCTTTCTTGTGCACCAATACTACTGGAGCAAAGAAAGAACTTTGAATAGGTTGAGTTATACCAACCTCTAACATTTCTGCAATCATACGTTCAATTTCTCTCTTTTGGACATAAGGATATCTATAAGGCCTGATGTTTGGAGAAACACTTCCTGGAATCAAATGAATAGCATGATCATGATCACGAATAGGTGGGATTCCTTTGGGAGTATCAAACACCTTCGAATCGTCCAAGACTTTTTGGAGATTTGGAGAAATAGATGATTTTGATGTTGGAACTTCCAGTGAGCATAATTGTGCAATTACACCTCGTTGTTCTTTCTTCAGAAGTTTTGTCATGATAGTAGAGCTTATTATCTTTCCTGGCTTCCCTGCGATACCCTGTAATTCGATTTCCTTTCCTTTCGAAAAAAAATTCAAGAAAAGTTCTTGAAAATTAAAAGCTACCGTCCCTAAAGATTGTAACCATTGGACTCCTAGTACAACATCAACACCTCCCATTGGGATGGAAAGCATTGGACTATTCAATACATATTCCCCCATGGCTAGCTTGATATTATGGAATTTTCCAGAGCAATTTATGGTTCCTCCATTGGCAACCATCACTTGACATTCTGGTGTTGGGTATAGGAAACCATTCAATTCCTTGGCTACCTTACAATGAATAAAATTATGGGTACCACCCGAATCAATCAAAACTATTACCTTTTTCTTCTTGATATGTTCTTCTATCTTGAGAGTTTGAGGAGTGGCAATTCCTGCCAATGCATTACATGATATGGTCAGACTCGTTTCTTCTTCTTCTAGGGTTTCTTCCTGGTGTATATCCTCTACTTTTGAAGTTTCTTCTTCATTTTCTTCCTCCTCTTCACAATCTATGTAAAATAATTTCTTCTCAGCGCACTTATGACCTTTAATGTATTTGCTATCACAACTGTAGCAAAGCCCTTTTTCTCTTTTTTTCTTCCAATTGTTGTGGTGTCAACCTTGTAGGTTGTGGAAGTCTAGGAGTAGCAACACTCCCGTCTTTATAGATGTGAGTGGTAGGCTTCCTTGTTGCCATAATTTTACATTAAATTTTTCTTGCCAACCTGAATGCCTTCTCCAATGAATCAGGTTCCCAAACACAGACTTCATGTTGGATGTTATCCTTTAAAGTCCCTATGAAGACATCAATCATGTGTTCCTCTGGAATATCAGTTACCCTTATATTCAATTTTTGGAAGTCCTCAATGTGCTCCGGCACTGAACCCTTTTGTCGATTTATCAATTGGCTAAAGAAGGTGTTGCTCTTTGTATCCTCATAATGTGCTATCATGTGCTATCATTTCCTCCATAAAAATTGACCAAGTGACAATTTTTTTACGAGAGCAAAGCCATCAATACCATACAAATGTATTTTTTTCTAAATGTAAAGTTGCAATGCATACCTTTTGTGTGTTTTGCACATTATTGAGATCAAAATATTGCACCATATGTAGTATCCATATTACGGGATCCTTGCCATCAAACTTCCTCATATCCATCTTTGGAATATGGTGGTTCTTCCGTCCAACATTAGAGTTTATGAAATCACGATTAACATTTATTTTGTTCTCATCATGAGTTTCCTCTACTATTTTTTGCCATTAGGAATTTATTGTACCAACTTTGTCAAACCTTCCATGTCTGCTTTTAGATCATTCTTCATGTTTTCCATGTTGTCTTTCATTTTTTTTCCATGTCATCCATCTTAGCTTCCATGCCATCCATCTTAGCTTCCACGCCTTTCTTCAAACCATCCATCTTCGCTTCCATGTTTTTCTTCAAAACTTCCATTTCATTTTTGTTGCTCTTTACGAGAGCGAAATTTGGTGCACTTGCTCTTGTAATTTTGATAGATCATGTTGCAATTCTTCATCTTCATGAGTCATAGTAGAGTACTCTGAGGGCTTAATGGGTGTTGAATTCTTTTTAGGAGGCATTTCAGAACCCAATACTGAAATATATGCTCAATAGGCCCTTGGAATCACTTCAAACTGATTATTTTTTTACACAAGACTTATGCAATTCAGAAAAAAATACACACCTTTTTCTTGCTTTTGAGGAGCTCGATATTGAAACTGAATTATCTCTGTGATTTCGGATCTTCAATATCTTAAATTTGGCACTGAGGTAGCTCTCTGAATTCTCTTTCGAATGCCACAGGTTTGACCTGATTTGGATTCTTGAAGACAAAGTTGTGCTCAATCTCCTACAATGACCTAATTATGGACTCGTTCAGTAGAGCGAACTTGTACGACTTTCCACGTGTCACTGTTTCCTCATTTGGATCTGAAATTGATATACAATAAACTACAGTCTATGTACTTATGACCATTTTTTACAGAATTCCAATCCGATGCTTAGAGAGAGAGTTATGAATATTTTCCCACGATCACCTCTTTGAGATGAAATTCGGGAGCCTTCAAAAGACCTAACTTCCACATAACATATCTCCGAAAATGTTATGAACCAAGATCTAAAAATTTTCGATGATGTTCCTCAGGATTTCGGCTTCGCACTCTAAAAATTTCAGCTTCTGAACCTTCGTAGAAAAAAAAATTATAGCGAAAATTCCACGATGACCTGTTTGGAGTAGCAAAACCCTAGAATCCAAAGCTCTGATACCAAATGTTGTGAAACCAGCTCCAAAAATATAAGAAAAGAGATATCAACGCCTTATAAATAAGCCACTCCGAGGGGGAAAACTCCAATAGATTTCATGAATGAACAATTCTTGGATGATACAAATGACAAAAACTCCTTTCTATATATAGGAGTCCATGGGGCCACAATGTAATCCTAGCTGACCTAAAAATAATAATTGAAGGGCACAATAATAACAATATGGGGGTTACAAGGGTACAACAATAACAATAAGGGGGTTATACTAACAAAAATAAGGGACTATAATAGTAATATAGGGACCTAACATACAATAGTGATACATGCTTTGAAGGTGTGGCGCCATTATTTGTTAGGGAATAAATTTTTACTCTTAACAGACCATAGTAGTTTAACTAGTTTCTTCAAGCAGCAAACGCATGACAGGCCAGATGGACTACGTTATTGATATAGTTTGATTTCTATATAAGACCTTTGAAAGGAAAGGAGAACCAAGTGGAATATTCCTCGAGTAGGAAAGTACAATTTATTTATGAATTACAATACCATCACATCGAATTTGATGTGTCAAGACTGCTCACTGAAGCTTCCCTTAAAGACCTAGAGTTTGAATTTTTATGGCAGCAAACCAGACAATCACATAATTCAAAAGGAATATATGATTATGGTGTTAATAGTAGGAATCAGTTGACTTTTAAAGGGAAATTTTATGTTCCTAATCAGGGGTCCATCAAGAAATTGTTGTTGGATGAGTACCACAACAGCCCATATGCTTCCCATCCAGGATACCAGAAGTTATTCTCTACATTAAAGAAGGAGTAATTTTGGTTGGGTATACAGAGAGATATCACAGAGTACTTTGTTAAATGTTTATAATGCCATCGATTAAAATTCAAACATCAGAGTCTGGCAAGTAAATTGAACAGTCTTCCCTTTCCTGAATGGAAATGGGAGATGATTACATTAGATTTTATAACTAGACTTCCTGAATCTAAGAAGCAATGTGACTCTATCATGGTAGTAGTGGACAAGTTGAGAAAAGCCTCCCACTTCATTCCAATAAAGTCCACTTATAAGATAATATATATTGCAGATATTTTTATGAAGGAAATATTTTGATTGCATGGTATACAAAAAGTAATGGTTTTTGATAGAGACGTAAAGTTCACATTTGACTTCTGGAAAACTCTTTTCACTGGGTTGGGTACCCAGATTTAATTAAGTATTGCTTACCACCCCCAAATAGATGGGCAAACAGAACAGATAAACTAGGTGTTAGAATATATGTTACAGATGTACGTGATGAAGCAACCAACTAAATATGAAGAATACCTTCACCTAGTCGAATTCACGTATAACAACGATTATTATGAATCCTTAAAGATGAGTCCCTTCTAAGTGTTATATCGCAGAAGGTACAAGACACCTGCTAACTGAAATGGCCCCGAGGACAAGATGATATTAGGACCTGATATGCTAAATTAAATGGAACACGAGGTTAAAAGAGTTCATCAAAACTTGAAAGCCGCTCAAGATAGACAAAAGATGTATGCGGACAGGAAAAGAACCAATAAAGGGTTCTAGGTGGGGGATCATGTATACGTATGAATCAAACCCAAAAGGAGCACATTACTTTGGGTTGGGTGTGCTAATTTAGCCCCCCGTTATTGCGGACCTTTTTAGATTTTGGAAAGGATAGGACCGGTAGCTTACCAACTTTCCCTTACTATCCATGTAAAGGTTCATAATGTCTTTCATGTTTCGTTATTAAATAAATATGTGTACGACCCTAATAATTAGCAGAACGTGTAGGTGAGTAAGGTATTAAATTGAAGACATAATTTGTATGTCAAACTTGAAAATTATGCAAACTGACAAATATTGTGGTGATTGACAGGTCGAACCGTTAGAGAGTTCTAGGTAGAACCACTATGTATCCTCGACCGGAGAGAAGAAACGTTGCAGAGGCGAGTGGTCACCCGAGTTAAGGTGCAGTGGATGCACTTTATCCCAGAGGAGGCCACATGGGAGGGTGAAGGACATATGCGGCAAGCCTACCCAAATATGTTTCATGGGCTAGAGTAAACACCGAGGACAGTGTTGCACCAAAGGGGGGAATATGTATCCCTCATGCTGATTTGAATTACTGTTGATAATTATTATTTTTTACAAACTTAACTGAATGGCTTGTAATAGCCAAAAGGGAACTGTAGTTAGTGTCTAAGTAAACATGAATGTTATTTCATTTAGTTTTAATATTAATCTTTTTTCATTAAGAGAAAGAGCTGGCTGGAAATGGATTTCGGTTCCTAGACAGTTATGACAGTTAACTTCCCCCGTGGTTTAAATGGGGAACCTCAAGAGAAGAAGGGGTTCTATGTTTTTTCTATGTCTGGAAAAATACAAAGAGAAGTAAGTGGGTTTGGTAGGACATTGCCTGGAAGAAAACTCCCGAGCTGGACTTGGGCCAGTGGAGGACTTCAGAACAGACTGAATTAATGGTTGGGCAGAAATCTCGATGCCAAAGGTGTTAACCCTTGAAGGAACTATGCATATTGTCTGGGAGTAGGAGCTCGATGGGGAGAAGAGGACGTAATTGCCCATCTCATGGTTGGGAGGACCAGACATCTCTATGAGAATTTTGGCTAAGATTGGGACACAGATAAGTAGCTTATAAGTACTAAATGTTGTTTACAACACTGTTGCTAGAAAAGTAATACCAATGTGTGATAATTTCCTGTAAATATGATTGCAATGGTGATGTGATCCCAATAGTCTAAACTATTTATGTGAAAAGAACAGTACTTAGATAAGATAAGTAAAAACAAAACAAATGCTATCACACTACCATTTAGGGCATGAACTCACCTTTTTTAGTAGAAACTAACTACAAAAACCTAACCAGTAAATGTCCATTTATTGACTAACAGTGCTAACTACTGAACAATTGTACAATAGTGTTGTTTTATTAAATTACAATGCTATTTACTAAATACATTTATATATATATATTAAAGACAATGTTATTTATCAAATACAATGTTATTGATTGGATACAATGATGTTTATTGAATACAAGTACCATTAGTTGAATAATTGTGTTATCTCTTGAACAATAGTAGTACATTTCTTCTTTAGGGATTGTAAATATATATATATATATATATATATATATATGGAATACAAATACAAAAACCAAGGGTTTTAAACCAGACCCCGGTAGAAAACTAGAGTCGGTCGAGTCCCCATCGGGTTGCATAGAAACTATGTAAATATGTTTCTCAATGCATGCCTTGTAACTTAAAAAAAAATGTACAATTTAGTGTTTAGATAACGCTAGACACCATTAACTTAGTAGCATAAGAGATTCATGGGAAATGATACCATAGAAACTGTAGCAACAGATGTCAACCAAAGAGAACACCTTTTGTCATAATAATTGTATAGGGTTTTATTCTTGCAATGAGAAAGAGGAAAATTCCATTTCCATTACAAAGCCATAGCTCAGAAAGTTATCCATGCAAGAAAAAAACACCAAACAGAAAATTTGTAATTGATACAAGAGCCAAAATTTTATATGAAAATCATTGTCACGGCTTCATAGTCACCTTTAGAAAGAAATATACAGAGAGGTCAAACCCTCAAAATTAAGAAAACTAAATTGCTACAAAGCACATTGCTCCTAAAATACACAAATAACCCCTAGCATGAAATTAACTGTACATATTGAAGCCTGAAGAGATAGGGTATAAGAGTTGTGGAAAAAATTCCTGCAAGAGAACAATGGGGAATTTGGCAAGTCTTTTCCCTTAAATATTTGAAAACCCAAATTTCAATAGGTGATGTGTACATACCTGGAGAAGACGAAGACATCTATGCTTGCAAGAGACTGATGGTCGTTCCATGGTATCCGTTGGATAATGTGTTGAACATAACAGAGGAAAATTCAAGTCATTATATGAGATCTCAAACCCTAACAAGGAAATACCATAAATAAAGAGAGTAAAATAAAATATCCTAGCGCTACCTGTAATAGAGAAAAGAAGAACATCTGCCACAACATAACCATATACTGAAGTCCAAAAGCACTAAGGTGTCATGAGAAGGGCCTGTGACTGAGGTTCAATCTCGGTGTTCCCGTGCGACATCTACGCACACTAGAAAGATAACTTGGAGGAAGACTTGTGGGACTTGAAAACCATTATTAGCTTCAGGCTTGAACTTGAAAAGAGCCAAATCCAGAACTGAAAATGGTATCACAGTTAGAGATGCATCAGTCACATGGTAAGGTTGTAGAGCGATCCAGAGAGGTCGAGGAAAATGGTGGAAGTGTGCGATGTTAGGGTGGGGGTTTGTTACCCTAACTCCTTGACAAAGATTCTCAATCATCCGATCAAACATTCCAACATTAATGGCTGAAGACCATCCACCTGTTGGAGCAAGGACCGACATTTGTCGGTAAAACGACATTTGAGAATGTTCCATCGGCATAGGATAAGCTCGGATGAATGAGTAACTTCGTTGGTAGGTTGACACAACATGGACATTAATGTTGTACGCCAACTATCAGTCGACATATATAGTCATAATAATGAAAACAATAATAATACCTTGCACCGAAACCTACTTGTATTAAAGAGCTTGATACTATATTAATTCTATAGTCATCAATATATGTGGATATATATTATGTTGTGTTTACATAGCATGAGCATGAAATTTGTTTTTATTTATTTCATTTTACCATATTGTATAGAAATTGTGACTTTGTTGTGTGATATTAGTAGAACATGTGACAGATCAAATATTTTTAGGTGCAAACCACTTTTAGGGTGAAAAACTTGAAAAAATATTTGTATATTGAGAAATTTGATTCCTACAAGTGCTTGATAGATCCATGGTTAAAATGGATTTACTCTCTCTCATGTTAATTTTCTTATATTTTTGAAAGTATTATTGGATTTAATGAGGCATTGAAAATCTCTTTGGACACTTATAATGTGTAATCTACACAACTTAAAATTGCAATTCCAATAAATTGACCAAAAACAATATACCTAAAAAGAAGTTAAAATGTTAAATAGTGAAATTATTTCAAATGTTTTAACTAAAGTTTTTATTTTTGTAACAATTTATTTATATAATATATATACATAGATTTATTCCCTTAAATTATATTATAATATATACATAATTAATATTGAAATCTTTTACTTCCCAATTTTTTACTTAACAAGAGTAGTGAAATATTTTACTTCTAAATTATAGTGTATTTGATTCCTCTCATTGCTTAGTGCTTTATAGCTTTATGGTTAAAATGGATTTACTCTTTCTCATGTTAATTTTCATATATTTTTGAAAATATTATTAGATTTAATGAGGCCTTAAAAATCCCCTTACACTTGGACTGTGTAATCTAAACAACTTAAACTTACAATTCCAATAAATTGACCAAAAAAATACCTAAAACGAAGTTAAAATATTAAATACTGAAATTATTTCAAATGTTTTAACTATGATTTTTTTGAACTGTTTTATTGTTAATATTGAAAGATTTTACTTCCGAATTTTACTTAACATGGAAGAGAAATATTTTATTTATAAACTATAATGTATATAGTAAAATGTTTTTATGTATTAATATAGTTTTAAATGCATGTTAAATATTTTTTTAATGGTGTACTTCAATTACTTAATATTTTTATTTTTAATTATTTGTTCTTTCTAAATTTATTATAAAATTAGGTTACGTCATATGTATATCAATTAACACATAAGTTGAGGAGATAAAATCACACATCACCCTCATACTAGATTGTAAAATTCACCTCTAGCAATTAAAAAAATTTATTCCTTCTTGCTCTTTTATTAATTCCCTTCTACTCTTTCTATATCCATATTCTAAATGTGACAGCTGCATTAATGATAACTAGTTGTTAACTAGTTAAAAGACAATTTTAATTATTATTTTAAGTAAAGACTAGAATTATTAATGTTTTTGCTGAAAGGTTATTAATTAAAATAATAAAATTAGTTATGGAAAATAAATTAATAAAAAGTAAAAGCTGATAGTAAATATTTTCCAAGAGAAAAGAGGTTGGGGACAATTGGAAACAGTTACCTGCTCCTCTGAGGATAAAAGATTGATCCCAGCAATGAGTAGGGGTTCTGTTCATGGAGAAATGGAGAGTGAAAATTTTCCAAAGCTGGTAGTGACCAGTGGAAACACTCAGAAAAATATCGCATAATTTCTGGTACTGACTGGACTAGGTGTCCTGAGGTCACAACAGAAATTTCCACTGTTAACCCGTACCATTCAGGATTGGAGCACGGGGGCAAGAGGAGGACGTAATCATCTCTCTTGATGGTTGGGAGGACCAAAACTAAAATATATTGATTCAAATAAGTAAACTGTATTGTCTCTGTATTTAATCACTATAATATTGTTACTCTGTGAGTGTACTAGTATTTATTTGCTAAGTGGTGTAAATAGTAAATAAACCTTAAACAGGTGTTGTGAAAGTATTCTGATATTGCAATAGTCTCATTATTAATGTCACTAATTCTGTATAAGGGTTGTAAATATGAAGTATAACCAATTTTGCATTATTATACAGGCTCATTAAGGAAATTAGAAAAGATATATGTATGTTTTACAATGAATTACATTAAACGATAACTGAACAAATACATGGGTTGTAGAGCTATAAAATGAAGAGAAAGGTGTAAATATAATTAGAACTATAGGTTATGATTTCTCTGTTAAGTTTAAGGAGAAATCGAGATGACTGTTGGTCAAGGGTACTGGGAGAAACCCGACTTGAGACACGTCATCCCTCAAAACAAGACTATACACAGACAAAATAGAAGGTGGTCCGGTCACCCAAAAACAAGAAATATACAGCTATAAATCTTGACTACTGAAAAAATATTAGCAAGGAGATAGTATAGAACAACGTAACAGTGCGATAAATACAAATATCATTTACTGTATAATTACACAGAAGCTATCTTTTGAATAAGAGTAAACCCATAACCAAGCTTCTATTGTAGGAATCATTACAAAGATGAAGGGCAGAAGTTGCCGAGAGCTTCAACTGTAAAAAAATTTAAACTTAAGTAATAATACTCAGAAAGACTGCTAGAGCTTTTTTTTTTTTTTTAATCCAGATGCTCTTATCAACAGAAGATTAAAAATCTAAACCCTAGTATAGGGTAAATTGATTCCATAGAGGAAAAAGAACATGAAACACGTAAGAAAACTATAATGAGAAAAATCTGGAAAAAACTCGAAAATCCGAGAATGGGAAATAAATGCATTTAGAATTTTATTAATAGAAAGATGCATTTAGACATGCATTGACAGTTTTGAAATGACATGCATGCAATATGTCCCAAGACTAGCCTGTAGGCTGTAAATTTCATTGCAGAGATAGCCAACATAAGAACCGTGCAATGATATATATATATATATATATATATATATATATATATATATATATATATATATATATATATATATATATATATAGATATATATATAGATATATATATATATCCAGGACTAAATAAATATTTACGGCCAAGTCCAGTAATCATCTAAAACTTTTCTAGATTGACAGATTTCCAACCAGGTATGAACTCGGAGGAGTGATTGTTTAGGTAGCTAAAATTATTGCTCTTGGAGCTAAAAAGAATAACAATCTCTTAAGCGAGACAAAATTCTAGAATGAATCTGAAGCTCCGGTCTGCACATTTCAGTGCCAAAATCCATTTACGAAACGCAGACCCAAGGAAACGTGTTTTTAGAATACCCGGAGAGAGTTGAGAAATTAGCAAAGTCCAAAACCCCTAGAGAAAACAACAATGCTTTCAGCAACAAAGGGGCTTACCTACGTCATACCAAGTCATAGAGTTAAGCAAAGAAAATAAAACATAAAGAGTAAAAGAATGGTTAAGGTAAGCCAAAGAAAATCTGTTTCATAACCTTTTATTTACAAGCTTGAAGGAGATATGGGCATTTTTGCCTTACCTGTAGCCAAGGTAAACTTGCGCGCAAAGGCCAAATGCAAGCTACGAAGCAAGGTAAAGGGTGTTAGTAAAGTAACTAACCAAATCCTAAATAAAAGTATAATCTGGGATTTGCATGCGCAGAAAAGAGGAATAAATACCAGTAAATCTCTTACATGAGATGAAGGAGGGCGACGAGGCCGGAAGTTCGATTTTCTGGCAAAACCTCGAGAAGAGTAGCAACCCAGAATTGACTTTGTCTATTGGAAGGGTCACACTCAACTTCACTGTGAAGAAGGCCATGGAAAACCGAGGTCTGCTCTTCAGCCAGTGCGTAGCGAAGGGCGGAGACCCTATCACCATGCAGTTGCTCAAACGATACCCTGAGAGGCAAAATATAGAGGCATAGTGAATACATATGTTCAGGTGGAAATGAAAAATGGTATGGTTTTCTAGGGTTAGCGGAGATACCAAGAATTTTTTTCCCGCCGGATTAAGAGCCCTTGATCTCATAAAGATTAATGGTGGAAAATCTAAAACGTATATCAATGAAAATTCGCATATGAATCTTGATACATTTACATCTGGCATATAAATTAAATAATGTGCTGTTGTCATTAATAAATTCGGACGTGCCAGCTACGCCTTGAGCTTAACATTACAATGGATGTTGCACTATATGAGGTGGACAATGATAATGAAAAACCTTAATCATATCACCAGAGCCAATCTTATGTGAAACTTAATTCAAATTCGTAATATAATGTGACAGAGACTCCTTGACAATGGAACTATAGATTATAAGAATTCTAAGTGTGAAATCTTGTTATTATGACAATCAATAAGACTTATAGTCAAGCTTGTGAGTCGAGTCTTAGTTTTATTTAATCCATCTTTCTATGTTGCAATTTGAATTATTCATAAAATAACATAGATGAGGCATTAGATTTTTACCTAGGATAATAAAGGTAATTTTTTTTTTTGTATGAGTGTTATAAGTGGTATCAGAGCATCGTTCATACACTAGGACCCTAAGGGTCAACTAAAAATTCAAGTTGTGTGTTAAATGATGCACACAATAGTAGTGTAACAGGAATTATCATGAGGAGAGGAACAACACAACAACCACCCCAGGACATCGGGGAACCCCAAACTCAACTAGTTGTGAACCCTGAGATGTGGGTTCAGCTGAGTGTCGATCAACACCAGCAAACCAGTAGACTATTGTAGGAACAACAATAGCAACATCAAACTAGTTTGCTGTTGAACACAATACAACAATTGCAGGATGAGATGGTGCGAGTTCGAAGGGACAATGAACGATTAATGCAAGAGCAAGAGAAGATACTCAAAATTCTATCAGAAAAAACAAAATCAAGGAATGGAACATCCCAGTGCTGATAGAGACATGCAAGAAGGTGATGAACAACAAACAAGAGACAACACCACTGACAGAGTGGAAAAAAGCCCATCCCAGCGAAGCAACAAGAACAAGAATTACAATGAAGCAAAATCCGACAATTTTTCAGATCAACAAGAGGTTAAGAAGCAGAAAGTAGAACTTCAGGGGGAGTTTAAAAAAATAAAACCACCAACATTTGATGGTGAAGCTAAGGAAGTGGCAGAAGCATGGTTAATAAACATGAACAAGTACTTTCAGGTGTATGAGTACAGCAACAACCTGAAGGCCAGATTGGCCATATACCAATTAAGGGAGAAAGCCACTCTGTGGGGGGAAGAAGTGAAGAATGTTCGCAACATTGAGAAGCAAGATGTCACTTGGGAATCGTTCAAGAAATACTTTAAAGATAAGTATCTGACAGAACGATTATATGATGAGAAAGCTAAGGAATTCCATGACTTGAAGCTGGGACAGATGACTATGGATGAATACATCACCAATTTCACCTCCCTGTTACGATATGTCCCATATCTTCGAGAGGAAAAAGCTAAGGTGCAGAGATTCCTGAGCAGCCATCCAACACATATGAAAGAGAAAATTGAATTTGTAAATCCCAGAACCATGGACGAAGCAATTCGTAAATCATGAATGTGCTATCAGCAGTCCAAGGCTAAAGGGGAGGTTGGCAAAATTTAGCAGCCGAAGAAAGGACTAAATAGTAACTCAAATTTCAAAGGCGCCAAAAGCAGTAACTTTAAGAATTCTGCACTTAATTCTGTCAGCAAACAGTTTGGTAGAAATCATCAAAGGACCCGTTGTCCAGCAGAAGAGAAGCCTATAGAGGCATCTAGCAAACTTGAGCAGGGGCAGGTGACCAAGCCACATTTATAATGCTGGGGTTGTGGTGAGGCACATTATTATAAAAACTGCCCATAGCAAGCAAGAAACGGCACAGTTGCAAACCTGCAGGAAGCTTCTACAGTAGGCGATGTGGTGCGAAACATTCCTCGAATCAACGCAACATCGGAGGATCGACAGGTAGATTACCAGCCAACGATGATTGAGTTGGAAGGTAAATTAATGTCCCAATCTGTTTCTATTTTGGTAGACCTAGGTGCAAGTCTAAGTTATGTTAGTCCCAAAATAGTGGAAATGTGTAAATTAAAGGAACATAAATTTAAAAATACGTGGCTGGTACAACTAGCCGCAGGAGCAAAACGAAATGTAACTGCCAAAATTCCAAACTGTACTTTGGAAATTTCAGAACAGCAGTCATAAATAAACCTGAACATACTACCATTAAGGTCCTACGTTGTTTTGCTGGGCATGGACTGGCTAGAAAATCATTGGACCTTAGTGGACTGCAAGGAAATGATTATTTATTACAGAATGTAGGATGGAACACGCAAGGAGATTCAGGGAGTCAAGAAACCATTAGAGCTACATCCAATTACCGCATCCCAAATGAATAAATGTATAATGAAGGGATGCCAGATATATGTTATTCAGGTGGGATATGTTGATTCCAAGGAAAAGTCACCTATGATGGAAAATATACATGTGGTGCAAGATTTCATGGATGTTTTTCCAGAAAATATTCCTGTATTACCACCGAGACGAGATATTTATTTTACTATAGAGATAATGCCAGGAGCATCACCTATGTCAAGGGTCCTTACAGAATGAGCATACCAGAATTAACTGAATTGAAAATGCAGTTACAGGAATTGCTGGACAAAGGTTACATGCTTCCAAGTGTGTCCCCTTGGGGAGCACTAGTGCTGTTCGTGAAGAAGAAGGACAGAACCATGCGAATGTGCATGGAGTACAGAAAGCTAAACAAGTTGATAGTTAATAATAAGTATCCGTTACCAAGGATTGATGATATGTTTGATCAGGTGAAGGGAGCCACAATGTTTTCCAAGATAGATTTAAGATCTGGTTATCACCAGATTCGAATCAAGGATGAAGACATTTGCAAGACAACATTCCGTACCAGGTATGGGCATTATGAATTTGTGGTGTTACCCTTTGGGTTAACAAACGCACCAACAACCTTTATGAGGTTAATGCATCGAATCTTCCATCATTTCCTGGATAATTTTGTACTTATATTTATAGATGATATTTTAATATATTCTAAAAACCAGGAAGAGCATAAGGAGCATTTGAGGATTGTGTTGGAAATGCTAAGAAAAAACTAGCTGTACGCTAAGTTTAGCAAATGTGATTTCTTTAAAACATAAATCCAGTACTTAGGCCATGTTATTTCAACAGAAGGAATTGTTGTTGATCCAGATAAGATCAAAACAATCATGGAATGGCAAGTACCCCAGAATGTGGCAGACATTCGATCCTTTATGGGATTAGCTGGGTACTACTGAAGGTATATTGAAGGATTTTCCAGAATTTATTTTCCTTTTACTTCCTTACAGAGAAAAGGAAAAGTTTTCAAGTGGACTATTGATTTTCAGAACAGTTTTGAAAAGCTGAAACAACTTTTGACCACTACACTAGTGCTGAGGGTAGCTGACCCCAACAAGGAATTTGAATTTTGTACAGACGCAAGTAAAGAGGGAATTGGGGGAGTTCTATCTCAGGAGGGTAAATTAGTGGCATATGAATCAAGAAATTTGAAAGATCATGAGAAAAGGTACTCAGTCTATGATCTAGAACTAACAACAGTAGTTCATGCACTCTCAGTTTGGAGACACTACTTGTTGGGTAAAAATTTTGTGCTAAAGACAGATCATAGCAGCTTGACTAGTTACTTTAAGCAAGCTGACTTAAACTCCAGACAGGCAAGATGGAATGCCTTTCTAAGTGACTTTGATATGGATATTCAGCACGTGAAAGGTAAGGAAAACCGGGTGGCTAATGCTTTAAGTAGAAAACTGCATGGTGTATTTGAACTATATTACAATCAGCTGGAAAGTAAATTTCTAGATCAAGTAAAAGAAGAAGCAAAAAAAGATCTGGAATATCAATTCCTATGGCAGCAAATGGAAGAAACCAGAAAGCAAGGAAGTACTTCTGAGTATGGAGTAAATGAGGATCAAATGCTAACTTTTAGAGGTAAGGTGTATGTACAAAACCGTGTGGACCTAAAGGAGTTGATAATGAATGAGTACCATCGCAACAATTATGCTGGTCACCCGAGATACCGGAAAATATTAACAGCCATTAGAAAAGTATATTTCTGGCCTAGTATGCGCAAAAATATCGCTGAGTATCTAACTAAATGTTTGGAGTGTCAATAGGTTAAGGTTGAGCATCGAC
Source organism: Pinus albicaulis (assembly GCA_034641835.2). NCBI lineage: Eukaryota > Viridiplantae > Streptophyta > Pinopsida > Pinales > Pinaceae > Pinus > Pinus albicaulis. Next base: position 446,731,863 of record CM076578.1, read on the forward strand.
ATCCCGCAAGATTGTTGCAACCTGATGGCAGCAACCCGCTCAACCCACAATCTTCACTCTCTTGTGCATATAAAATTGCACTTCCAAATTTAAGCCCAAATAATTTTAAATCTGGGCAATTTCACAATATTGATGTGGAAGCACTTTTCTTCATTGCTGGTTATCAAACCAACCAACCCAAAATTCTTATCTACATGCGGAAGCTTCACTCTCGATCAATGGTAAAACCATATAATGAGAACCCAGTTATGATATCGAATAAATATTCGATTTATAATTAACTCCCAACAGTCTTCGGACTTTTATGAAATCTGAACGTGCATTCGATTTAATATTCAATAACCCAACGAAATAACTTTCGTTCTCACCTTCATGGAGTTCTAATTAACATTCGACCTTTATTATTAAGCCCATTAAATAATCCTTTGTCTTTAGGTTTAAACCCAGCACCAATATATATATATATGGTCCCATGCGGACATATATTTCAAAGTTCGACTTCTGTTAGAACTGAAAACGCCAGCACATATAAAAACGACCTTCTCGACCCCCCTCGGACCTCACAAACAATATAAAATTTCGAAATTCAAATATCACTCGGGCCCACACATTCAATAATTAATACGCACTTACCAAATAGAAGAACGCTGGTCATGCATGGGGTTAACCAACCTGCTACTTCTCATGCGAAACCCCTTGGATCTTCTGCCCTCAAGATCGGACATAAATCACATTTTTTTAAGAACAGAACTTTAACTCGAAAAAAAGTGCGAAATAGGCAGTATTGTATCGGTGGCATGGCAATTTTTAACTGGATCACATTCTATTATTTGAAACCACTTCCTGGCCAAAATGTTGTGCGATACCAGCAGTAATTTCACAAAAAACCGCTCACTCCAAATGCTTTAACTTTGACCACGTTCAACATGAATTCACCAGATTTCCATTTCAAATCTGCTCAAATTCCAATGGGAATTAGAATGCGTAGAACGCAAGACTTCCACTATAATTTATTTCGCTCACTCGTCCTCCCTATCTTAATACTATGGTTCGGCTTCACCGGATGTAGATTCAACGATGTTGTGGATTGATTCAACCAATGTTATGAATTGGCTCAGCCGTTATCGATTCAATACACATAATTTTGATGCCAGAATTAAACGCGCTCAAAATCAGAGCTTAGCATCACTTATATTCTTTATCAAAGGCTGAAAATCCATCGACTTCGATATATTGCGACTTTAACACCAGAGTCGATATCGATTTATACAATTGAATCCCTTCTTGATTAACTCAGCAATTGTTGACACAACCGGATTCCAAAAATGATCAGAACCTTATACATAGGATTAACTCTATACACAAATACCGTGGGTTCAAATACACTCGGGGAACAGAACCCCTTCACACAATGATCAATGCTTTAATTGCAATCAGATTCTAGACAAAACCATATATTTCAGGAGTTTAAAAAGAATCGAACCCTCATTCAAACATACAATGATTTCATCATTTCGATTCATTTCAAAATGCATCCAACTTATCATATAAATTGAGATAGGCAATTAAATACTTTACTGGAATCGATCCTTCCAGTGATCGATTCACCCAATTTGCAAGTCAAATTAAAATACGCACAGTCTCATACACAAATCAATCTGACTCTGAATTCCTCTGTATAAATAAAACTAAGTTAATTACAAAACTTACTTCCTCTGTGGCCTGATCTTCAGTTCGATGGCCCTTCTATCCTCACTACTCTGCCTCTTGAACCTCTTGAACCGCCCTCCCCCCTATCTGCTCGTAGGCTTACATTTATAAAAATTAATAATGAATCGGTTCAGTTCCCTTAACAGCTCAACAAAGCTCTTGAAATTCCAGATTTCCTAAATCTAGACAAAATCCCCAGATTTTCTGAAGCTGACTCTTCACATTCCTAACTAATAGAATTTCTCCTGTTCTCTAATCATTCGAGAGCAGTTACAATTCTCTCTACATTTAATTAAAATTAATTAAAACCCACTAAATTCATTACATAAAATCTAACTCTCTTGAAAACTAAAAACCCCTAAGTCTAACAAAAATGCATGGAATTTGTTTTAGCCTAATGCCCCTGCATCAGACTCCCAAGGTTAAAATTTATCATCAAACCCTCATGTGCTCTTAAAACTTTGCCTCCTGGGTCCCATACTTTGCTTTGCTGCTATCCATCAGCTGCATTATTCTTCAACTGCACAATTCCAGGTTTCCATACTTTTTTATGCAACTTGCCTCCAGCTATGCTTTCACATTCTGCTCTTGTTTTTCCTTGCTAAAATTTCTTTGCTTTCTTGGTGCTATCTGCTGCTTCTGAGACACCTTCATCATCAGCCTTCTGATGCTTTCAATCTCTCTGTCCAGTTTATCTTCTATCTGGAATTTATTCTGCCCACTGCTGCTGCTTTCAATTTCTGTTGCTGTTACTGCCCTTCTTGTTGCCAACATTGCTGCTGCAAATGTTGTCTTAAACATTGTTGTCAATGTTGCCTCTTTTGCCAAAAATGTTGCTAACATTGTTCTTAATCCTGCAGATGTCGCCCCACATGTTGTTGCCTCTATGGCTGCCTCCCAAGCTTCCTGAATATCTCTTAAGATATCTCCCTCTGCAACATTTTTCTTTGCATACTAGTAAGCATACTTAAATTTTGCAAACTAGTATCTGCTCCTTTCACAACTTCAGACATCTTTACTCCAGTGCCTGCAATTTATTCCTCTTGTTCAAATGTCCTAAGCAAACATTTCAGCCATCTATTCTCAAGCATTTCATCAATACGCTGCAAACTTGTTTCAGCATATCCTTCTTCTTCTTCCTTGACAATCTTCAGTAATTGTCCTTCACCCTCTTGATTGCTTCTAGCAGTCAAATCAAACTCTTCAAGCACTTTATCCTCATCTTCTATCATAATAGAATTATGATTTTCCACCACTGTAGCAGTTCCAAAAGTCTGCTCTCCAATATACTCTTGGCTATTCAGACAAGCCAACTCCTCCTTGTCACCAATAGTAACAAGTTTCTGCATATGAGACATGACTGTCTCACCTTCTTTCTGCAACAGTTCTTCTTCTTTCAAGACAATTCCAAGTGATGGATTGTCTTCTGCAATACCTGTGCACACAGTCAAACTATCAATTTTAAAATCACAAGACCCAATGGTCTCATTTGATGATCCTGTCATCAAACCTTCTTTCTGCAGTTCTAAGTCTCTTTCAAGACTCAGAAATTCTTCACTGTCCTTCTCTTCTGACAACACATCAGTATGTTGCTCTGAGTTTCCTTCCAAATATTTTGTCAGCACATCAGTATGCTGATTTGCATCCTCCATGAGACTGTCAGCTAGTCTCTCCTTCTTTCCATCATCTGCTTCATGAACACTATTCATGAAGACCTTCCTGCCCTGCTTCCTCAGCAAATTATCCTGTGCATAGGTCCTATGTTTCTCCAATTCTCTTCTTTGAAAATACAACCTTCTATACAATTCAACAACTTCAATTGGAGTAGATTTTGGGAACCTCACACAAAATTTTATACCTTCACTTGTTCTTGACCAATCATTAGCTATTCCTTCTCTCTCTGCTCCAATATTCTGCTGAATATTCTCATTAGACCCCTTTGTCTCTTTTTCCTCCTGAGATCTTGCTATCTTAGCATTGATCTGAACAGATTTCAGATTCAATTCTCTTTCCTTCTCTTTAACAAACTTTAAAGCTTGTTCATCTCCCTGTGATGTACCTGAAAACATACACAACTCATTAGTTTTTAAACCACAAGACTTTTCAGTCTTGGTTGCTTTCTCAAGCACTTCCCTTTGAATAGATCTACATGTGGAATTTTCAAATTCCATCTTTGACTTAAGAACTCTGAGTTCCTCTTTCAATAAGGCAATCTCCTTCTGCCTCAAGTTCATCTGTAATGGTTGCCATTTTAATCTCTTCTTCATGAGCCAACCAACTCTCTGGCTTTCCTCTATCATCATCTTCAGTTTGTTAAACTGTTCTCTTAGCTCAACTACCTCTTTCTCATATTCTGCATCAGTGAATTTCTTCCTTATGCCATTTTCTTTGGCATCTTCCTTCACTTTTCTGTTGTGGCCTCTCTCTGAACCTCTGCTCTCTCTTCTATGACTATCAGTAGTCATCCTCTTCTCCATGAGTTCCTCACTCATAAGATGCACTAAGCCTCTGCAACAGCAAGCTCTCATGCTACCACTTACCTCACCAATCCTTTCCTCTGGATTTGGTCTTTTGGCAAGTATTGGTCCCCTATCTGCTGGAACCTCTTGAGCACTTTCTTTTGCTCCTTCTAGGCTTCACTCTGCAACTTTTAGAACTCATTCAACCTCTGTTGAATCTCTTCAGGTTCTGCCACACTCTTCTTCCACTCAGAATCCCTTGTTGGACTCCTTCATCACTGCTCTTAAAGCTGTGATCTGCTTTTGCTGAGATTTCTTCAATTGCCTGCAATCTGAATTCTGCAAACAATCCTTCAAAACAGAGTTAAATAATTCTCATCAACTCACCTTCTCTTGATAACACTGCAATTTTTCTCCCTATCCAACCTTTAGCTGAATATTAGGTTCACTTCCATAACCATCAAAACTCTGTCTTCACATTCTGCGACCATAATTCTGCAATCATAAATTTCAAATCAGATTTAAAATTATTTTACTCGCAAGATCCATGAATGATCTTGTTCTTCATTCATCCAGTTCTGCAAATCCCTGTTCACTGTAACTCTGTGTACCTTTGCATATCAGATTTTGAAATCTGATCTACTTTCTTCTCTCATCACACCTTCAGATTTAATTAATAAAAAATCTTCAATTCTCAACAAAGCTATCATGCTCTGATACCACTTGATGGCGGCAACCCGCTCAACCCACAGTCTTCACTCTCTCGTGCATATAAAACTGCACTTCCAAAGTTAAGCACAAATAATTTTAAATCTGGGCAATTTCACAATATTGATGCGAAAGCACTTTTCTTCGTTGCTGGTTATCAAACCAACCAACCAAAATTATTATCTACATGCGGAAGCTTCTCTCTCGATCAATGGTAAAACCATATAATGAGAACCCAGTCATGATATCGAATAAATATTTAATTTATAATTAACTCCCAACAGTCTTCGGACTTTTATGAAATCTGAACATGCATTCGATTTAATATTCAATGACCCAACGAAATAACTTTCGTTCTCACCTTCATGGAGTTATAATTAACATTCGACCTTTATTATTAAGCCCATTAAATAATCCTTTGTCTTTAGGTTTAAACCCAACACCAATATATATATGGTCCCATGTGGACATATATTTCAAAGTTCGACTTCTATTAGAACTCAAAACGCTAGCACATATAAAAACGACCTTCTCGACCCCCCTCGGACCTCACAAACAATATAAAATTTCGAACTTCAAATATCACTCGAGCCCACACATTCAATAATTAATACGCACTTACCAAATAGAAGAACGCTGGTCATGCATGGGGTTAACCAACCCGCTACTTCTCACGTGAAACCCCTTGGATCTTCTGCCCTTAAGATCAGACGGAAATCACATTTTTTTTAAGAACATAACTTTAACTCGAAAAAAAAGTGCGAAATAGGAAGTATTGTATTGGTGGCATGGAAATTTTTAACTGGATCGCATTCTATTATTTGAAACCACTTCCTGGCCAAAATGCTGTGCGATACCAGCAGTAATTTCACACAAAACCGCTCACTCCAAACGCTTTAAATTTGACCACGTTCAACATGAATTCACCAGATTTCCATTTCAAATCCGCTCAACTTCCAATGGGAATTAGAATACGTAGAACACAAGACTTCCACTATAATTTATTTCACTCACTCGTCCTCCCTATATTAATACTATGGTTCGGCTTCACCGGATGTAGATTCAATGATGCTGTGGATTAATTCAACCAATGTTATGAATTGGCTCAGCCACTATCGATTCAATACACAGAATTTCGATGCCAGAATTAAACGCGCTCAAAATCAGAGCTTAGCATCACTTATATTCTTTATCAAAGGCTGAAAATCCATCGACTTCGATATATCGCGGCTTTAACACCAGATTCAATATCGATTTATACAATCGAATCCCTTCTTGATTCACTCAGCAATTCTTGACACAACCAGATTCCCAAAATGATCAGAACCTTATACATGGGATTAAATCTATACACAAAGACCGTGGGTTCAAATACACTCGGGGAACATAACCCCTTCACACAGTGATCAATGCTTTAATTGCAATCAGATTCTAAACAAAACCATATATTTCAGGAGTTTAAAAAGAATCGAACCCTCATTCAAACATACAGTGATTTCATCATTTCGATTCATTTCAAAATGCATCCAACTTATCATATAAATTGAGACAGGAAATTAAATACTTTATTGGAATCGATCCTTCCAGTGATCGATTCACCCAATTCGCAAGTCAAATTAAAATACGCACAGTCTCATACACAAATCAATCTGACTCTGAATTCCTCTGTATAAATAAAACTAAGTTAATTAAAAAACTTACTTCCTCTATGGCCTGATCTTTAGTTCGATGGCCCTTCTATCCTCACTACTCTGCCTCTTGAACCTCTTGAACTACCCTCCCCCCTATCTGCCCGTAGGCTTACATTTATACAAATTAATAATGAATCGGTTCAGTTCCCTTAACAGCTCAATAAAGCTCTTGAAATTCCATATTTCCTAAATATAGACAAAATCCCCAGATTTTCTGAAGCTGACTCTTCACATTCCTAACTATTCGAATTTCTCCTGTTCTCTAATCATTCGAGAGCAGTTACAATTCTCTCCACATTTAATTAAAATTAATTAAAACCCACTGAATTCATTACATAAAATCTAACTCTCTTGAAAACCAAAAACCCCTAAGTCTAACAAAAATGCATGGAATTTGTTTTAGCCTAATGCCCCTGCATCACAGCCCATACCGGTACCTGAATGGAAGTGGGAGGTCATATCCCTGGACTTCATTACAGGTTTACCACAAACAAAAAATCAAAATGACTCCATCAGGTGGTAGTAGACGGATTGAGTAAATATGCACATTTTATACCTGTGCAGTCTACTTATAAGACTGTATAGATAACTGACATATTCATGAGGGAAATTTTCAAGTTGCATGGTATATCAAAGACAATTATCTTAGACAGGGATGTTAATTTTACATCAGCATTTTGGAAGACTCTGTTTACAAGGCTAGGGACCCAGATAAACTTTAGCACAACTTATCATCCCCAGACCAATGGTCAAACAGAGCGAGTAAACCAAGTATTGGAAGACATGTTGCGCATGTATGTGATGCAACAACCAACCAAATGAGAGGATTATCTGCACCTTGTTGAATTTTCTTACAACAATGGTTATCAAGAGTCCCTGAAGATGAGTCCTTTCAAGGCTTTGTATGGAAGGCAGTGTCACACTCCCATAAATTGGAGCAGCCCCGAAACAAAATTAATTTTGGGACTCGAGATGCTTGCTGAAATGGAATCAGAAGTAAAGAAGATAAGACAAAATCTGAAAGCTGCACAAGATCGACAGAAGATATATGCAGATAAAAAGAGGTCTTATCGGGAATTCGAAGTAGGAGACCATGTGTATGTGAGGATTAAACCCAAGAAGAGTACCTTACGGTGGACCTCTTGTGCCAAGTTGGCTCCCAGGTGCTGTGGACCCTTCCAAATTTTAGAAAGGGTAGGACCTGTGGCCTATCGGCTAGCTTTTCCCAATCACATACGAGTACACAATGTGTTCCATGTGTCCCTGTTGAGGTGTTATGTGCATGATTTGAAGCACGTAATTCATTGGAAAAATATAGAGGTAGGAAAGAACTAAAAATCCTAACTTGAAAAATTATTTATCTATGAGAATTTGACATGAAACTTTGTTGTTTTCAGGTACAACAGGACGACGAGTTTCTGGTCGAGCCGCAACACATACTTGACTGGAGGGAAATTATGCTCCAGAAGTGAGCCATCACCCAGGTTAAAGTGCAGTGGAAGCACTTCAGCCCGGATGAGGCTACTTGGGAGGACGAAAGATTTGTGTGTGAGGCTTACCCAAAGCTCTTTTCAGAGCTAGACTGAAACACCGAGGACGGTGTTACTTCCAGGGGGGGAAGTTGTGATAGCTACATTAATGATAACTAGTTGTTAACTAGTTAAAATACAATTTTAATTATTGTTTTAAGTAAAGACTGGAATTATTAATTTTTTTGCTGAAAGGTTATTAATTATAATAATAAAATTAGTTATGGAAAATAACTTAATAAAAAGTAAAATTTGATGGTAAATGTTTTCCAAGAACCGAAAAGAGGTTGGAGACATTTGGAAACAGTTACCTGCTCCTCTGGGGATAAAAGATTGATCCCAGTGAGGAGTAGGGGTTATGTTCATGGAGAAAGGGAGAGTGACAATTTTCCAGAGCTGGTAGTGACCAGTGGAAACACTCAGAAAAATCCTGCATTATTTCTGGTACTGATTCGACTAGGTGTCCTGAGGTCACAGCAGGAATTTCCACTGTTAACCCATACCATTCAGGATTGGAGCACGGGGGCAAGAGGAGGACGTAATCGCCTCTCTTGATGGTTGGGAGGACCACAACTAAAATTTATTGATTCAGATAAGTAAACTGTACCGTCTCTATATTTAATCACTGTAATATTGTTACTCCGTGAGTGTACTGGTATTTATTTGCTAAGTGGTGTAAACAGTAAATAAACCTTAAATAGGTGCTGTGAAAGTATTATGATATTGCAGTAATCTCATTATTAATGTCACTAATTATGTATAAAGGTTGTAAATCTGAAGTATAACCAGTTTTGCATTATTATACAGGCTCATTAAGGACATTAGAAAATATATATGTATGTTTTACAGTGAATTTACATTAAACGATAACTGAACAAATACATGGGATGTAAAACTGTAAAATGAAGAGAAAGGTGTAAATATAATTAGAACTGTAAGTTATGATTTCTCTGTTAAGTTTAAGGAGAAATCGAGAGGACTGTTAGTCAAGGGTACTGGGAGAAATCTGACCCGAGACACATCATCCCTCAAAACAAGACTATACATGGACAAAATAGAAGGTGGTCTGGTCACCCAAAAACAAGCAATATACAGCTATAAATCTTGACTGTTGAAAAAAGATTAGCAAGGAGATAGTATAGAACAGCGTAACGATGCGATAAATACAAATTTCACTTAATGTATAATTACATAGAAGTTATCTTTTGAATAAGAGTAAACCCATAACCAAGCTTCTATTGAAGGAATCATTACAAAGATGAAGGGTAGAAGTTGCCGAGAGCTTCAACTGTAAACATAATTTAAACTTAAGTAATAATACTCAGAAATACTGCCAGTGCTATTTAAAAAAAAATCCAGATGCTCTTATCAACATAAGATTAAAACTCTAAACCCTGGTATAGGGTAAACTGATTCCATAGAGGAAAAAGAACATGAAAGACGTAAGAAAACTATAATGAGAAAAATCTGGAAACAAACCGAAAATCCAAGAATGGGGAAGAAATGCATTTAGAATTTTATTAATAGAAAGATGCATTTAGACATGCATTGACAGTTCCGAAATGACATGCATGCGATATGTCCCAATACCAGCCTGTAGGCTGTAAATTTTATTGCAGAGATAGCCAACATAAGGACTTTGTAATGATAAATATATATATATATATATATATACATAAATCCAGGACTAAATAAATATTTACGGCCAAGTCTAGTAATCATCTAAAACTTGTCTATATTGACAGATTTCCAACTGGGTATGAACTCGGAGGAGTGATTGTTTAGGTAGCTACAATTATTTCTCTTGAAGCTAAAAAAAATATCAATATCTTAAACGAAATAAAATTCCAGAATGAATCTAAAGCTCCGATCTGCACATTTTAGTGCCAAACTCCGTTTACGAAATGCAGACCCAAGGAAACGTGCTTTTAGAATACCTGGAGAGAGTTGAGAAATTAGCAGAGTCCAAAACCCCTGGAGCAAACGACAATTCTTTCAACAGCAAAGGGGCTTACCTACATCATACCAATTCATAGAGTTATGCGAAGAAAATAAAACATAAAGAGTAAAATAATGGTTAGGGTAAGCCAAAGAAAATCTATTTCATAACCTTTTATTTACAAGTTTGAAGGAGAGATGGGCATTTTTTCCTTACCTGTAGCCAAGTTAAACTTGCGCGCGAAGGCCAAATGCGAGCTACGAAGCAAGGTAAAGGGTGTTAGTAAAGTAGCTAACCAAATCCTAAATAACAGTATAATCTGCGATTTGCATGCGCAGAAAAGAGGAATAAATACTAGTAAATCTCTTACCTGAGATGAAGGAGGGCGACGAGGCCGGAAGTTCGAGTTTCTGGAAAAACCTCGAGAAGAGTAGCAACCCGAAAGCCTTATCATCGACTTTGTCTGTTGGAAGGGTCACACTCAAATTTACTGTGAAGAAGGCCATGGCAGACCGAGGTCTGCTCTTCAGCCAATGCGTAGCGAAGGGCGAAGACCCTATCACCATGCAGTTGCTCAAACGATAACCTGAGAGGCAGAATACATAGGCGTAGTGAATCCATCTGTTAAGGTGGAAATGACAAATGGTATGGTTTGCTAGGGTTAGCGGAGATACCAAGAATGTTTTTCCCATCGGATTAAGAGCCCTTGATCTCATAAAGATTAACAGTGGAAAATCTAAAACGTATATCAATGAAAATTTGCATATGAATCTGGAGAGATTTACATCTGTCATATAAATTAAATAATGTACTCTTGTCATTAATAAATTCGGACGTGCCAGCTACGCCTCGGGCTTAACATTACATTGGATGTTACACTATATGAGGTTGACAACGATAATGAAAAACCTTAATCATATCACTAGAGCCAATCTTACGTGAAACTTAATTCAAATTCGTAATATAATGTGACAGAGACTCCTTGACAATGGAACTATAGATCATAAGAATTCTAAGTGTGAACTCTTGTTATTATAATAGTTAATAAGACTTATAGTCAAGCTTATGAGTCGAGTCTTAGTTTTATTTAATCCATATTTCTGTGTTGCAATTTGAATTATTCATAAAATAACATTGATGAGGCATTAGATTTTTACCTAGGATAATAAAGGTAAAGTTTTTTTTTTCTTTTTTTTTAATACTAAATCAACACCCATTCAAGATCACATATCATATTGAATCATCATCTATACTACATCTACATCTTCTATCAATGTTAGTAATTAATTTCCACCAAAAAATCCAAAATATTGTTTAAAAAAAAAAAAAAAAACCATTTTTCCAAAAATCTATTTACGTAATTAAAATTTAGAATTTAATTTTTAAAAAAATTCCTTACAAATACAATAAACAAGAGATATTTTCATTAATAAATAAATAATATTAATTAAACCATTCTACAATAAACAAAAACTATTTGTTATTAATAAATAAATAATTATTAATTAAACCATTCTTCATTATATAGAAAAAAAAAAAAACATGAGCATAATTAGATTTATAAATTTTTTAAAAACATGATAAACAAAAATTTTCTATAATTAATACATAGATATTATTTGGGCTTGGAATATGCTCTAAAATTGTTTCTTGGGCTTCTAAGCACTAGTTAAGCAAGGGAATAAGTTAACATCCACAGACGATAAACATCTCAAGAGCCAAAGGCATCTGGCAAAGGTGATCATTAATATTAATGAAGTATCAAACACATATCAAATGTTTCCTCAGTTATTCCCTAAAGAAACTGAAAAGTCATCACAGTAGTCTAAGCCTGAGTTGTCTAAATCTGAAAAGCTTACCATAGCATCTCTCTCCCATGAGTCTGATTCAGAGACTCAAGTTCTCCCTATCTATGAGCCACTTGAGCCACAGTTCACCAGACATTCTGCTCCTGATCTTTTTAGTGCTGGAAAGATTCCCCCAAGGGAAACATTTTTTGATAGTAGTCACAAGGAATGGAACTTGGATAATTTGACTACTGCACAGGTCAGGAAAATTCTTGACCAAATGATTACAGAATATAAGCTCATGTGTGTTGCAGGAAAGACCGAAGTAGAATCCTGCAAAACTTTGATTCAGTGTTTTACAGGAACACTAGCAAGATGGTGGGAACTAGAATCTTCCCCTGCTATGATTGAGAAAATGGAAAGGGAAGTATTAAAAGATGAAAATGGAGATGTTATGTTTAATCCAGATGACACTTCTATAAATAATATGATTGGTGCACTGACTGCTATGATCCAAGAGCACTTTTGTGGTGTTGATGTTACACTTTCAGATAAACATGAAATGGTTTTAATGAATCTGAAGTGTAGGAATATAAATCAATATGAAGAATTCCACAGAGATTGGATACAAAGAATCTTTTTGGTTAAAGAACCAAAGAACATTATGTGGAAACAAGTCTATCTTGCAGCACTTCCTTCAAAGTTGGTTGACATTCTAAAGCTCCAAGAAGTTTTCCCCTTGCCTCTTGAAGTTTATTTATGGGGAGAAATTTATTCCATTATCACTAAAGTTTTAATCACTCTTTGTACTAGTTCTAAGATGACAAAGTCTATTGATAAGTTAAATAAACTACCTGGTACCAAGTCTTTCTGCAGCAAGTATGGTATAACCATAGATGATCCTCTGGTTACTCGCAGAAAGTAAAAAAGACAAGCAAAGAAGGCTCAGAGAAAGTCCAGAGCCTCCACTTATAATTTGTCAAGCTCTAAGAAGAGAAGTGAGCTCAGATCTCACAAAAGAAGACCTACAAAGGGGAGAAAGGGATATTATAAATATGTCCCCAAGACTCACTACTATGAGCCCACAGACATCAGACCAAAAGAACAGAAGCTTGAAAGAATGAAGAGTGTTGTATGTTGGTTATGTGGCCAAACAGGGCATACCTCAAATATATGTCCTACTGCCCTTGAGTCTAAACGAAATCGTGGCAAGAAATCACAGCCACCACACAGACCTAGCACAAGCACAGCCATGAAAACTGAATCTAGATGTGCTAGATGTAATTCCTCTTTTCACAAAACAAAAGACTGTAATCGACTTGTTATTCAGCAAGCTGAAGAAGTTTCTTCCTCAGATATTTCATCTGAATCTTCTGTTTCATCTTTTGGTGAAGAAGTCCATGCTTATTGCCAATGTTCTGATTCATAGAATTGTCACTGTGATTGTTCTGATTCTGATTCAGACTTTTCTTCTGATGACTCTCTTCCAGATGAATTTTCAGGAAAATTGAAGGTCCTCATGGCACAAACTGATGAAGATGATCTGAAAGTGTTTGCACAGATCCGTGCTATGGAGGAAAGTGATTTGAAAGCTGCATTACTTAAGACTTTTATGCAACATGGTACTGGCACTTCCAGCCCAATCACTGGTAAGAAGCCCATTTTTTTTTATGCTTCTTATGACCGGAATACCAAATCATATCTCCAGCACAATTCAAGCAAAGTTCGTACACTCACTTTGGGGGAGGTGAGTAAGGAGATACATGCAATGAAATCTGAGATTTCTACCCTAAAATCACAAGTTGCACAGTTGGAAAAGGCCAAACAAGAAATAAGGCCTTCTACTTCTATTTCAGGCAGACAGACAAACTACACTCTGCACGCTGCTCCAGGACAGACATCAGTCTCTCAAGTAGAGATTGCAGAAGGAAGACCTGATCCAACCATTGGATTCAGAGAAATGCAAGTCCTTGCAGTCCAGTACCAACAACACCATATCAAAGTAAACATCTATGTTGAAGGTAAAACGTATAATTTGACTGCACTAATTGATCATGTGCATATGTGAATATTCTTTCCAAAAAATTTGTCCCCTACAGACTCTGGGTATCTGCTTCCCGGAAAGTCATAGGATTGGGAAAGAAACAATTAGAATTTGAAGTTCCAAAAGCTGCGGTGTGTTTTGACTCCCACTGTGTCAAACTCAAGTTTTCCGTAGCAGATATTCCCATTGATTGCATATTGGGTAATGTATTTTTGGCAGCAGTAGAGCCCCATGGTTCTTTCAGATTTCTAGATAAATCAGCGGGCTATTTCATCACAGTGCCTACATCTGACAAAAAGGGTAAGAGGATAGAACTTCCTTATATTTCTAATCCTCGCATTTAAACAATGGTGCAGGCAATGCAGGAGCTTCGCAAAGCAGAAAATAGTCTGGCTAAACTCAAAGATCATAAGAATATGATCAGAATTGAAGATCAGTTGAGTTCCCCAGGAATTCAGAGACAAATCTCTGAATTGCAAAAGAAATTTGAAGACACTTGTTGCTCAGAAGAACCCAATGCCTTCTGGCATCACAAGCAGCACTGTGTAGAGTTGCCCTACAAAGATGGATATACGGGCAAACCTTGTAAATCCAAAGCTATTCCAATGTCAAAAGAATACAGACAGCTATGTGAGAAGGAAATAAATCAGCTTCTCCAAAGAAAGCTGATTCGAGAATCCAACAGTCCATGGAACTGTTATGGCTTCTATGTCAATAAACGGAGTGAACAGATAAGAGGCATACCTAGACTGGTTATTAATTATAAACCTCTTAATTTTGTTCTTGCAGATGATACACATCCTATCCCGCACAAGGGAGATATGTTGGGTAGGATATTCAGAGCCAAAGTATTTTCAAAATTTGATCTAAAATCCGGGTTTTGGCAAGTGGCAATTGTTGAGAAAGATAAATGGAAAACAGCCTTCAGCATACCAGCTGGCCATTATGAATGGAATGTGATGCCATTCGGCCTGAAGCATGCGCCTTCAAAATTTCAGAAGGTAATGGACTCAATCTTCAAGCCATATGATGAATGGTTATACAAATTTCTAGCAGGGGCTTTTCAACAAGCTTGCTTAGCACCGTACAGGCGGACTTGGCCTTGCTAAGTTTCTCCTTTGCTTATACTCTCAAAAATTCTTTATGTGAACCCAGCGATGAACCCATACACGAACCTACTCCCACGTTCACGCAACTGGCGGCCTTTTTCTACGGCTTCCCTCGCCTTTTTACGACCTTGGTGTCCCTCGGTGGTTTGGCGAACCTCTGGCAAACTTCTAACGAACTTTCAAGACTTTTGTTCTTTTGGTCTGATGTCTGTGGGATCATAGTAGTGAGTCTTGGGGACATATTTATAATATCCCTTTCTCCCCTTTGTAGTTCTTCTTTTGTGAGATCTAAGCTCACTTCTCTTCTTAGAGCTCAAATGATAAGTGGAGGCTCTGGACTTTCTCTGAGCCTTCTTTGCTTGTCTTTTTTAATTTCTGCGAGTAACCAGAGGATCATCTATGGTTATACCATACTTGCTGCAGAAAGACTTGGTACCAGGTAGTCTATTTAACTTATCAATAGACTTTTTCATCTTAGAACTGGTACAAAGAGTGATTAAAACTTTAGTGATAATAGAATAAATTTCTCCCCATAAATAAACCTCAAGAGGCAAGGGGAAAACTTCATGGAGCTTTAGAATGTCAACCAAATTTGAAGGAAGTGCTACAAGATAGACTTGTTTCCACAGAATGTTCTTTGGTTCTTTAACCAAAAATATTCTCTATATCCAATCTCTGTGGAAGTCTTCATATTGATTTATATTCCTACACTTCAGATTCATTAAAAACATTTCATGTTTATCTGAAAGTGTAACATCAGCACCACAAAAGTGCTCTTGGATCATATCAGTCAGTGCACCAATCATATTATTTATAGAAGTGCCGTATGGATTAAACATAACATCTCCATTTTCATTTTTTAATACTTCCCTTTCCATTTTCTCAATCATAGCAGGGGAAGATTCTAGTTCCCACCATCTTGCTAGTGTTCCTGTAAAACACTGAATCAAAGTTTTGCAGGATTCTACTTCAGTCTTTCCTGCAACACACATGAGCTTATATTCTGTAATCATTTGGTCAAGAATTTTCCTGATCTGTGCAATAGTCAAATTATCCAAGTTCCATTCCTTGTGACTACTATCAAAAAATGTTTCCCTTGGGGGAATATTTCCAGCACCAAAAAGATCAGGAGCAGAATGTCTGGTGAACTGTGGCTCAAGTGGCTCATAGATAGGGAGAACTTGAGTCTCTGAATCAGACTCATGGGAGAGAGATGCTATGGTAAGCTTTTCAGATTTAGACAACTCAGGCTTAGACTGATGTGATGGCTTTTCAACTTCTTTAGGGAATAACTACGGAAACATAGAGACTGGGGTTTCACTAAGTTCATGAGTATGAATGGATTTTCCCTTATGCAAAAAAGAAGCTGGAATAGGCTTATCAGACTTCTTCAAACTCATTCTGTCAATTTTATCGGACAGATTAGAAATCAAATGCCGTGTAGAGATAGAGTGTTCTATGATACAATTCTCTACTTCATCAATATTTTTGAAAGACTCTAAGGAATAATATTTTGCAACAAAAGAATTGTACTGTACAAAATTTAAAGCATTATTTACATCATTAATAGAGACTTGGACTCTATCAATCTGATCCTTTACTGAGGCAACTTTAGCAACATTTTTCTCCAAGCCAGTGAGGGCTGTGTTTGTCCAGTTAACTTGTTCACTGACTTTCTGGACTCTACCTTCAACTCCTACTACTGCAGTATCCTTTTGAACTAAAGGATAGGCATTGGCTGAATTATGCCCTTCTCCTAGGACAATACTTTTGAAAGGAGGATAAGAGGTAGAAGTTTCAATTTTGCTACCGTCAATGGCTGTCCAAGAATGTGAAGAGGAATTTGCAGAATCAGTCATCAAAACAACATCTGATTCTTTAGCCATTTTCCATGAATAAAAAGTGATCCAAACATTTATTTCTTCCATATAGGCTTCCCAATCATTGGCTAGTTTTATCTTCTCCTCTGGTGTATGTGTGAGACCAAATTCATCAGCCTGTGGATGTGTGTAAATATCCCAATTCAGCATCTGCTTCATTCATTGAGCAGGGATCTGATGTTTAGAACATCCATCCATCAAGGTATAAAACTTTTGAATTTCAGATTGATGGTCTCTTACAGCCTTCTGGTAGATCCTTGAATCTGCATTCTGGGATCAGTCTATCTTTTTGTTCTAGGTAACCAAGTCCATATTTGGGGCTGTTTGCAGGCCTCACGTTTGTAAAAATAGCAGTTAACCTTGGATCTTCTTCTTCTAGTGAGGGTACTAGATGCATCATAAGAACATGTTCATCATCATGAGGGAATGGAATATTTGAACATTTTGGATTAGGATAGGGGGTGACTGAAGTGGATGGAGGAGCTTCACCAGTCCTAAGATTATGGTTCTTATGAATCACTAGGTATGCAAGTTGACTTAAGTTGACTTGCTGCTGACATTGAGGGCATGCCTCTGAGAGAGGCTGGAAATTAACTTATTGAGCAAATTCAAAAAGAGAAATATGCTGACATGAAGAATATGCAGAATCTAGCAAACTAGGTGGTATGTACAGTGGTGACTTTTTACATTCGGCTTCAATCCTACGCCTGTCTATTGTAGATATTTTGGGAAAAGATAATGTGGATGTAGATTGATTTTTCGAAATATTTGCAGAAGTTATTTTCTATGCAGAGATGGGCTTTGGATTAGGAACTACCCAGTGTTCTGGGAATTCTAAATCCTCCCACTTAATGGCTTGATGCTCAACCTTTTGGTTCTTGGGATCTGTCATGACAATAACACTGGTTTTTGAATCTCTACTGGGGGCATGGAGGACTGCAGGGAACAGAGTACTGGTGTGACGGAAACATCCTCTAGTCTGGATGGCGATATTTTTTCTTTTTCGCCTCATGTCAAATCCAGAAGTTTGGATTTGCAATTGTAAAATATCGACCAGGGTTTCATCATTGACAGACACAGAGAAGTTAGGGTAACAGTCAAACCAGATTGGTCCATTTGATAATGGTGCAATAATACCTCCTATCAGGGAATCAATATATCTGTTATGGATTAGGTCACAGACTGTGGCTAACACATACGTATCAAGGCCTTGATGGGACAAGGCATGGATCCCCACCCGAATGCATCCAAGATGCAGGAATTTTGTCCCCAATTTTTTGGCTTCTGCTTGGAGCTGTTTTGGATCCAACAACGGGATGGTTTGAACACAGTCAGAATTTTCCTCTATGGAACTTATAGATTCTTTAATGGAAATGCGCGTAGTAGCTTTAAGGTGCCAGACACCCAGATCTGCATATACCTCAGATGCAGAGATCTTGGGTAGAACCCATCTAAATTGAGGCTCAGCCTCTTCATACAACAATTCTGACTGATTTATTACTTTACTAGAAGAACTTGCAAAAATATCTCTGAGAGGGTCTTGCTCGGCCCTATCCTTCTCTTCTAGTTCACGGAAAGAAACTGATTTTCTCATGGAGTCCATTTTAGATATAAAGAGAGAAAATGGACTAAGTACTGACCTTTTCTCGAACCAGAAATTTGATGCTAGTTAACAACTGGACCACTGGCTTTGATACCAATTTCTAGCAGGGGCTTCTCAGCAACCTTGCTTAGCACCGTACAGGCGGACTTGGCCTTGCTAAGTTTCTCCTTTGTCTTATACTCTCAAAAATTCTTTATGTGAACCAAGCGATGAACCCATACACGAACCGACTCCCACGTTCACGCAACTAGAGGCCTTTTTCTGCGGCTTCCCTCGCCTTTTTACGGCCTTGGCATCCCTCGGTGGTTTGGCGAACCTCTAGCGAACTTTCAAGACTTTGAGAGTGACAAACATTGTCTTAGCAGACTATATAAATGCACATAGATTCAGTACTTAATAATATGGAAAACATAAAATGCTTCTTTCTTTATTTATGTATCAGAATGATATTACATGTGATATGAGATTACCGGACTCAGACTTAAGCTCTCTTTCCAGAGATCGACTGCAGTGGCTTTTACCAAATTTTTGCTACTCAATAAATGAGCGAGCTTTACTGGAGGCTTCCTGGCTAGTTGCAGACTCTGTCTCAGAGTTCTTTACAGAACACACAACACACAACACACAGACATAATTACTTATAGACTCGACCTAATGACCCCGCCACTTCAGATTCTTGCCTATGCCAAGCACATAGACACGCAGGCTAGTTGAGTCACCTAACAGACTTGAGACCAATCTCCGTGATGCAAGCAGATCAAGAAAATTCTCACAGATGCAGAGCAGGGAGCTCAGACTCGACTCAAAATGCAAATGACTCTAACACCCCAAAATCTAATCCAAATGCCCCCCCCCCCGATGAATGAGCCTTACCCTCCTTATATAGAAAATGAGGGGGGACAAACAATTCAATCGGTCCGTTAGATTATTGACACGTAGAAGGGGAATCATTACTTTCGGGTAACACCGAAGTGACATCTGTGCAGAGATTCCGTCCTTCAGACAGACACATGTGAAAGTGGGTGTACTACACTGTGGATACCTTTTATGTACAAGGCCCACGAGGAAACATAATTATTATGTACAGAGAGGATGCTTTTCTTAACAGGTAAAAAAGCCCTCGGGAAAAGACCTGTCATTATAGACTCGTGACTGGGTATCATGACAAAATGGATACTTTTTTTTTAGCGGATCCCATGAGAACCGCTTGTACTGGCCTCTGCAGGATCCTCCAAGATTTTGATACCAAGAAATCTGGGATTCGGATAAACGGTATCATCCCAAGATTTTGTGTATATTCGGAGGATAATCATGGGTTTGTTTAGAATTATCTGGTGTTTTATTTTAGTGAACACCAGCCATTGATGATGCATCTTCATATGAGACTCTAAAACAAGATTGATCAGTCTGAACTCTAGCTGGCTCATATCTTTAACAGTTTGGCAAGGAATATGGAAACATTCTCCTATGCAACTTTCCAGACATTCGTTACATCGGCTTTGATAATAGGATTCATAATAATATGGATCCATACTATAAGCGCTTAACCCATAATCACGCCACCATTCTCTTAACCAAGGTGGACTTTGGCTTGCTTGGTTTATCCAAGTCGGTCCGAACTTTAATTTGGTGTAAAGAGTTTCATTACGCCCATCTTTATTCAACAGATTCCACCAGTGTTTCTTATAACCTGCAAAATTATACACAGTGTCAGGAAAAATAAGGTCAGGATTATTTCCTGGCCATGTCAAGAATCTTTCTGTCCAGTTCCATCCTGGATACCGTGTTCTGTTGATAGCATAGGATTTGTGTTCAACTTTAAAATCAAAATTTGCAAATAGCGCTTGCCATCTTCAGGGTTTTTGATAGTCTTGTTAATAAATTTTGCCAGAGCTTGAGCATCAGTTCTTAGTAAAAAAGATTTATTTACCAAGTGTATGGAGAACTTGCTGATGCAGTTCCATGCAACCTTGACTTCCTTTTCAATTGTGGAGTAATTCTTCTCAGCTTTACTCCAGACTCCAGAAGCATACTGCACAACCTGCTCTTCATTTTTCTGGCTTTTATCACTTGGTCTTTGCTTGAGGACACCTCCCCAACCTATGTTACTGGCGTCAGTTTCAAAAATTTTAAATGAACTATCATCTGCAACATAGAGTATAGGGAGATTACGAACCTTGGATTTAATTTCCTTGACAACTCTTGTGTGAGCTTCTATCCAAGGTTTTGGATTCTTCATGAGTCTCTGATTAAGCAGAGACCTGTCAGTGGCACAAGATGGATAGAAACTTCTTACATAATTTAAAAAACCCAGAAACCTCTGTAACTGAGTTTTGTCCAGAATAATATCTGGAAATTTGTTTGCAAATTCTAATGCATGACTTTGTAAAGAAATTTGACCATTCTCTATGGTGTGCCCTAAGAATTTTATTTTGGTCTTGCATAATTCCATCTTCTTTTTGCTCAAGACCAATCCATTCCTTTGGACCAACTTCATAAAAATTCTTAAATGCTTAAAATGGTCCTGTAAATTTTTTGAAAAAATGAGGAGATCACCTATGTATGCAAGTAACCATTCATCATATGGCTTGAAGATTGAGTCCATTACCTTCTGAAATTTTGAAGGTGCATGCTTCAGGCCGAATGGCATCACATTCCATTCATAATGGCCAGTTGGTATGCTGAAGGCTGTTTTCCATTTATCTTTCTCAGCAATTGCCACTTGCCAAAACCCAGATTTTAGATCAAATTTTGAAAATACTTTGGCTCCGGATATCCTACCCAACAGATCTCCCTTGTGTGGGATAGGATATGTATCATCTGCAAGAACAAAATTAATAGGTTTATAATTAATAACCAGTCTAGGGATGCCTCTTATCTGTTCACTCCGTTTATTGACATAGAAGCCATAACAGTTCCATGGACTGTTAGACTCCCGAATCAGCTTTCTTTGGAGAAGCTGATTTATTTCCTTCTCACAGAGCTGTCTGTATTCTTTTGACATTGGAATAGCTCTGGATTTACAAGGTTTTCCCGTATATCCATCTTTGTAGGGAAACGCTACACAATGCTGCTTGCGATGCCAGAAGGCATTGGTTTCTTCTCAGCAGCAAGTGTCTTCAAACTGCTTTTGCAATTCAAAGATTTGTCTCTGAATTCCTGGGGAACTCAACTGATCTTCAATTCTGATCATATTCTTATGATCTTTGAGTTCAGCCAGACTGTTTTCTGCTTTGTGAAGCTCCTGCATTGCCTGCACCATTGTTGAAATGCGAGGATTAGAAATATAAGGAAGTTCTATCCTCTTACCCTTTTTTTCAGATGTAGGCACTGTGATGAAATAGCCCGCCGATTTATCTGGAAATCTGAAAGAACCATGGGGCTCTACTGCTGCCAAAAATACATTACCCAATATGCAATCATTGGGAATATCTGCTACTGCAAACTTGATTTTGACACAGTGGGAGTCAAAACACACCATAGCTTTTGGAACTTCAAATTCTAATTGTTTCTTTCCCAATCCTATGACTTTCCGGGAAGCAGATACCCAGAGTCTGGAGGGGACAACTTTTTTGGAAAGAATATTCACATCTACACCTGAATCGATTAGTGCAGTCAGATTATACATTTTACCTTCAACACAGATGTTTACTTTGATATGGTGTTGTTGGTACTGGACTGCAAGGACTTGCATTTCTCTGAATCCAATGGTTGGATCAGGTCTTCCTTCTGCAATCTCTACTTGAGAGACTGATGTTTGTCCTGGAGCAGCGTGCAGAGTGTAGTTTTTCTGTCTGCCTGAAATAGAAGTATAAGGCCTTATTTCTTGTTTGGCCTTTTCCAACTGTGCAACTTGTGATTTCAGGGCAGAAATCTCAGATTTCATTGCATTTATCTCTTTATATATGAACATTTTGGATTAGGATAGGGGGTGACTGAAGTGGATGGAGGAGCTTCACCAGTCCTAAGATTATGGTTCTTATGAATCAACATGCATGCAAGCTGACTTAAGTTGACTTGCTGCTAACATTGAGGGCATGCAACTAAGAGAGGCTGGAAATTAACTAATTGAGCAAATTCAAAAAGAGAAAAATTCTAACATGAAGAATATGCAGAATCTGAAAAACTAGGTGGTATGTACAGTGGTGAATTTTTACATTCGGCTTCAATCCTACGCCTGTCTATTGTAGATCTTCTGGGAAAAGATAATGTGGCTGTAGATTGATTTTCTGAAATATTTGCAGAAGTTATTTTTTGTGCAGAGATGGGCTTTGGATTAGGCACTACCCAGTGTTCTGGGAATTCTAGATCCTCCCACTTAATGGCTTGATGCTCAACCTTTTGGTTCTTGGGATCTGTCATGACAATGACACTGGTTTTTGAATCTCTACTGGGGGCATGGAGGACTGCAGGGAACAGATTACTGGTGTGACGGAAACATCCTCTAGTCTGGATGGCGATATTGTTTCTTTTTCGCCTCATGTCAAATCCAGAAGTTTGGATTTGCAATTGTAAAATATCAACCAGGGTTTCATCATTGACAGACACAGAGAAGTTCGGGTAACAGTCAAACTAGATTGGTCCATTTGATAATGGTGCAACAATACCTCCTATTAGGGAAACAATATATCTGTTATGGGTTAGGTCACGGACTGTGGCTAAAACATACGTATCAAGGCCTTGATGGGTCAAGGCATGGATCCCCACCCGAATGCATCCAAGATGCAGGAATTTTGTCCTCAATTTTTTGGCTTCTGCTTGGAGCTGTTTTGGATCCAACAGCTAGATGGTTTGAACACAGTCAGAATTTTCCTCTATGGAACTTATAGATTCTTTAATGGAAATGTGCGTAGCAGCTTTAAGGTGCCAGACACCCAGATCTGCATATACCTCAGATGCAAAGATCTTGGGTAGAACCCATCTAGACCGAGGCTCAGCCTCTTCATACAAAAATTCTGACTGATTTATTACTTTACTAGAAAAACTTGCAAACATATCTCTGAGAGGGTCTTGCTCGACCCTATCCCTCTCTTCTAGTTCACGGAAAGAAACCGATTTTCTCATGGAGTCCATTTCAGATATAAAGAGAGAAAATGAATTAAGTATTGACCTTTTCTCAAACCAGAAATTTGACGCTAGTTAACAACTAGACCACTGGCTCTGATACCAATTTCTAGTAGGGGCTTCTCAACAAGCTTTCTTAGCACCGTACAGGCGGACTTGGCCTTGATAAGTTTCTCCTTTGTCTTATACTCTCAAAAATTCTTTATGTGAACCCAGTGATGAACACATACATGAACCTACTCCTACGTTCACACAACTGGCGGCCTTTTTCTGTGGCTTCCCTCGCCTTTTTACGGCCTTGGCATCCCTCGGTGGTTTGGCGAACCTCTGGCGAACTTCTAGCGAACTTTCAAGACTTTGAGAGTGACAAACAATGTCTTAGCAGACTATATAAATGCACAGAGTTTTAGTACTTAATAATGCGGAAAAAAGAAAATGCTTCTTTATTTATTGATGTATCAGAATGATATTACATATGATATGAGATTACCGAACTCAGACTTAAGCTCTCTTTCTAGAGATCAACTGCAGTGGCTTTTACCAGATTTTTGCTACTCAGTAAATGAGCGAGATTTACTGGAGGCTTCCTGGCCAGTTGCAGACTCTGTCTTAGAGTTCTTTACAGAACACACAATACACAGACAGACTTACTTACAGACTCGATCTAATGACCTCGCCACTTCAGATTCTTGCCTATGCCGAGCACATAGACACATAGGCCAGTCGAGTCACCTAATAGACTTGAGACCAATCTCCGTGATGTAAGCAGATCGAGAAAATTCTCGCAGATGCAGAGCAGGGAGCTCAGACTCGACTCAAAACACAAATGACTCTAACACCCCAAAATCTAATCCGAATGCCCCTCCCGATGAATGATCCTTACCCTCCTTATATAGAAAATGAGGGGGGACAAACAATTCAATCGGTCCGTCAGATTATTGACACGTAGAAGGGGAATCATTGCTTTCGAGTAACACCAAAGTGACAACCGCTCAGAGATTCCTTCCTTCAGACAGACGCATGTGAAAGTGGGTGTACTACACTATGGATTCCTTTTATGTACAAGGCCCACGAGGAAACATAATTATTATGTACAGAGAGGATGTTTTTCTTAACAGGTAAAAAAGCCCTCGGGAAAAGACCTGTCACTATAGACCTGTGACTGGGTATCATGACAAAATGGATACTTTTGTTTTAGCGGAGCCCATGAGAACCGCTTGTACTGGCCTCTGCAGGATCCTCCAAGATTTTGATACCAGGAAATATGAGATTCAGATAAACGATATCATCCCAAGCTTTTGTGTATATTTGGCGGACAATCATGGGTTTGTTTAGAATTATCTGTTGTTTTATTTTAGTTAACACCAGCCATTGATGATGCATCTTCATATGAGACTCTAAAACAGGATTGATTAGTCTGAACTCTAGCTGGCTAATATCTTTAACAGTTTGGCAAGGAGTATGGAAACATTCTCCTATGCGACTTTCCAGACATTCGTTACATCGGCTTTGATAATAGGATTCATAATAATATGGATCCATAATATAAGCTCTTAACCCATAATAACGCCACCGTTCTCTTAACCAAGGTGGAATTTGGCTTGCTTGGTTTATCCAAGTCGATCTGAACTTTAATTTGGTGTAATGAGTTTCATTATGCCCATCTTTATTCAGCAGATTCCACCAGTGTTTCTTATAACCTGCAAAATTATACACAGTGTCAGGAAAAATAAGGTCAGGATTATTACCTGGCCATGTTAAGAATCTTTCTGTCCAGTTCCATCCTGGATACCGTGTTCTGTTGATAGCATAGGATTTGTAATAGATTTTTGTCCTATCACTGCCACCAGTACATATGACAAATAGGTCACAAAAATCTCCAGATAGGGATCTCTCAGCTTCATGTGAAGCTATCATACTGCTGGAGTAAATCATATCATGAATCCATTTGTTTCCTTTGGGATATACTCTCCTTTCTGGTACAAGATGCAATATATCTGAATGACTTTGCAAGTCTGCATCTAATACTTTAGTATTACGGAGCTACCATGTTGGCCTCCATTTTTCTCTGTATACAGCCCACGATTCATCATCAGATATGGATCTGAGTGTTTCTTTTTGTTGGGCTTGATCCCATTTTGTAATAATGACCATGACATAGTCTTGGTATTCTTCTGCTATCTGTTCTTGCTACTGGATAAACTCTCTACTAAGAAAATCTGGAAAACAATTTTCAAAACCCTTTATGTGTTCAACTTTAAAATCAAAATTTGCAAATAGCGCTTGCCATCTTCCAAACTTGGCATCTTCAAGGTTTTTGATAGTCTTGTTAATAACTTTTGCCAGAGCTTGAGCATCAGTTCTTAGTAAAAATGATTTATTTACCAAGTGTATGGAGAACTTGCTGATGCAGTTCCATGCAGCTTTGACTTCCTTTTCAATTGTGGAGTAATTCTTCTCAGCTTTACTCCAGACTCTAGAAGCATACTCAACAACCTGCTCTTCATTTTTCTGGCTTTTATCACTTGGTCTTTGCTTGAGGACATCTCCCCAACCTATGTTACTGGCGTCAGTTTCAACAATTTTAAATGAACTATCATCTGCAACATAGAGTATAGGGAGATTACGAACCTTGGATTTAATTTCCTTGACAGCTCTTGTGTGAGCTTCTATCCAAGGTTTTGGATTCTTCCTGAGTCTCTGATTGAGCAGATACCTGTCAGTGGCATAGTTTAAACAACCCAGAAACCTCTGTAACTGAGTTTTGTCCAGAATAATATCTGGAAATTTGTTTGCAAATTCTAATGCATGACTTTGTAAAGCAATTTGCCCATTCTCCATGGTGTGCCCTAAGAATTTTATTTTGGTCTTGCATAATTCCATCTTCTTTTTTCTCAAGACCAATCCATTCATTTGGACCAAATTCATAAAAAATCTTAAATGCTTAAAATGGTCCTGTAAATATTTTGAAAAAATGAGGAGATCATCTATGTATGCAAATAACCATTCATCATATGGCTTGAAGATTGAGTCCATTACCTTCTGAAATTTTGAAGGCGAATGCTTCAGGCCGAATGGCATCACATTCCATTCATAATGGCCAGCTTGTATGCTGAAAGTTGTTTTCCATTTATCTTTCTCAGAAATTTCCACTTGCCAGAACCCAGATTTTAGATCAAATTTTGAAAATACTTTGGCTCCGGATATCCTACCCAACAGATCTCCCTTGTGCGGGATAAGATATGTATCATCTGCAAGAACATAATTAAGAGGTTTATAATTAATAACCAGTCTAGGGATGCCTCTTATCTGTTCCATAGAAGCCATAACAGTTCCATGGAATGTGTTGTAGACAATTCTGTCCCCCTAGAGACAGCCTAGAGTTGCCATAGACCAGTGCCTAGGACATCTTATCATAGCAAGGGGCTCATAATATAGCTTGGGTTGTCAATCCAAAATCTC
Organism: Pinus albicaulis; assembly: GCA_034641835.2. Lineage (NCBI taxonomy): Eukaryota > Viridiplantae > Streptophyta > Pinopsida > Pinales > Pinaceae > Pinus > Pinus albicaulis. The sequence continues at coordinate 446,758,848 of CM076578.1, forward strand.
TCTTACTATCTCTTGCAAAATAAGGAAATTAGTTTAAATGGAACCAAACTCTCTCAGAAGCTGATACAAAGATAAGAATAATGTAGAACAAGATGCAAAACCTAATACAAAAGCATCGTATTGGCTAAGAGACAAACCTATCGCAAAGAGGGCTACTCAAATAATATGCTATAGAAATCAAATATCAGAAAGTGATGTTGAAGAAACATGAAGAAGATACTAGTTAGCATTAGGTTGATACTCAGATACACAACCGAACCACATATGGGCTTATCCAACTAAGAATCCATACATGACAATGGCGTTTTAAAAGCACCCTCCTCAAGAAACTAATATAGCAGAAAATATGGATGAAATGAACATGGAACAATATATCATGACTAGGCCTATTTAAAGCGCTTGACTAATTCAAGTATGGGCACCAACTAGGATGAATCCTTACTTAAGACCAGTGAGCCACTCGCATTCTAGAACATGATACAATAAGATAAATAGCCTGAAATGAGATATTATATTAACACATAAGAAAAGATTACATACTGTGGGATACCAAAGACCAGAATCCTCATTACAGTTATAACTCCTCCTCACTGAAACCCTACGGGCTCTGAGCCTTCATACATAAAATTTACAAGATGTATACAAAAGCCTTTCACTGCACAGTTTGCTGATAGAAATCTGGAACCTTTACAATGTATCTCTTTCTAGTTCTTATAGGAGAAGGAGAAAACTCTATAGAATGAGGTAGGTCATACATTCAATGATCTTATTTGAATAAAATGGCGGAAAACATTCGCGCCCACACTGTGAATGACTAAATATAATTAACTGTACTTTGTAATCTACCTCCAGAAATAAATGCTGAGGATGAAAATCTCCTTATAAACAAGACACAAATAATAAAATATACGAATGTTCTGCCCTTTGCTGAAAGAGAAAAAACTGCTGCCATGAAACCTTGAGATTGCTTGTGATTGTGCATGGTACTCTCGCCCCCTTGAGCCCTGAGCTGAAATTTGTATTTCTCAATGCCGGACACTGAGCTCTTCGATTTTCTGCTGATATCCTTCATAACCTCATTTATGCTTTCAACTACCAGAATCTGCCCCTTTGAATTGCTCGGTAGGGTTCAATGGATTTACTTCTATTTCCATTAATGAAGTCATATTTCAGCAACTACCCTCAGCTACCCTCTTAAATTTCGCTGTTAAGAATTGTCCTTAGAAGAGATCTTGGCCTCTGCAATGGAGGCGATGCATTACGGCAGCTCCTTTTCAATACAAACCTGCAAAACCCGCAAATATATTAGAGGAAAAACCAGACGCAAGGGTGGTGGAGGGAGACGTGACTACGGAATTGAGGATGAAGACTGGGAAAAATGACGAGGGGATGCAGGGTGACAATGGAATATACAGTGGAATAGGGATAAACAGGCGATATAGAGGTTTTTCCACGTAGAAACCTTAAAACTTAATCGTATGAACAAATTATTATGGCTATAAATGAAATATGTTACGGATGGCGGGAGAAGAGATGTGATGGACGCGCGAGATGATGACACCTAGGCGTACGAACGTCCAACGGAACAGATGACGTGGTGAGAGGCTCGGGCGGTCAACAAGACGTGTGAATGATTCCGGGCCACACGATCAGGAATGAAATCAACGGCTAATACGAGCCGAAGGGCAATCCAAAGTGGTCCAGGGATGCGATGGACGTGGATTAAAATGTGTGCAACTCCAGAGATTAACAACCGCTGGATGGAGACCTCGAGATCTGACGGTTTACAATCATTCCGCTGCATGCCTTTCGACCGGGAGATAATGCGCGAAATGGGCGGTTTTTGAAATGGTACATGAGGACACGCGGCGCATGACTTGTGGAATCATTGTGTTTTGCGAAAAACCGCCAGCGCTGCAAAGGTGGTGCGGGATGATACAGCCGGTTTTTGAAATAAATGAGGGCACGGGGATCACAAGGTGGGCATGTTGTGGGACCGTTGATTTGTGACTGATCGGACGGTTTATGGTGCATCTGATGATTTTATATGTAGAGCGCCTTTGTGATTAGTGCTCGGTCCCGGGCTGTGGTCACGTAGATAAATAGGATATGGGGGCTACGACCAAAAGGGGCTAGGCCTCTTATGATTTTCGAAAATGTAGCTGCAGCCCATTTTTTTATGTATTTCGGGGCGGGCAAGGTATCAGTAAGCCAGAAATGGATCCCTTAGGCCAACACAGAGGGTTTAATCAAATTTAAATGGGGTTGCCGGCCAAAACTTGAATGGAGGGGGTGACATGGATAACATCGGCTCCAGCTAGGGATGACATGTTCATCCTTGGACATGTTGAGAACTTGCAGACCCTTGATCATCTTGTATGTAGATTCCGCTCTTCAGCCCTTTTGATTTTTCTTCAAAACTCATTTGCACACATTCCTTATTAAAACAAAAACTGAAACAAAGTCTATATACAATATAATACAACAGGCATACTTTGCCCGAATCAAAATTGAAAGTAGGGTTTTAGGAATTGGCTGTTCACAGGGGCATCTAACAAGTCTCCCTGCAAATTTTCTAAAATAAATGTATTATTACCTTTTAGCTCCATAATCTTAAATGGGCCAAACCAAAGTGGATCAAATTTAGCATGTTTTCCCTTTTCAGCCCTCCGGATATCCCATCTGAGAACCAGATCACCAATTTGAAATTTCCTGTCTTTTGCATGCTGATCAAAGATGTTTTTCATTTTCTCCTGATACTCCGCTAATCTCTAATTCACTTGGCTCCGTGTTTCCTCCAATTCTACCAGTTGGTTAATTCTTCTGACCATGTCATCTGGTTCTTCCTGACTTTCCTGCATGAAACGTGCCACTGGCAAAGCCAATTGCATAGGAAACACTGCTGCTCGCCCATATACTAATTCATAAGGAGATTTCCCTGTTGCTCTCTTGCTGGTTACCCTATTTGCCCATAAAGAAAACTTCAATTGGGAATCCCAATTATTTTGATTCTCATTAATTGTCTTCTTCAAGGCCCTCACCAGAGTTTTGTTGGAAGATTCTGCCAAGCCATTCCCCTGTGGATAGTAAGCTGTGGAGTGATTTAATGCAATATTATACTGCTGGCAGAAATTTACAAATTTATTGGACTTGAAGGCCTGTGCATTATCAGTTACAGTTCTAGCTGCACAACCAAACCTGGATATGATGTTCTCTTCCATGAATTTGATGATTACAGCATCTATAACATTTCTCGCAGGTATGGCTTCCACCCACTTTGTAAAGTAATCTGTTGCAGTCAATATCCATTTATGTTGGCCACTTGAAGGGGGATGTATTTCTCCAATAAAATCTAATCCCCATTGCTGAAATGGTTCATCTATATGAATTGGAATTAAGGGCAAAGCGGACATCTTTTGTCTCTCAACAAATTTTTGACATTTATCACATGCTTTAACCCAATTAAAAACATCTCCAAATAATTTAGGCCAATAAAAACTAGCTCTCAGTGTTTTATGAGCTGTGGCTCTCCAGCTGTAATGTCCTCCACAGATCCCTTCATGAAATTCTATCATTATACTTTCCACTTCATTCTCTGTGAGGCACAATAACATTATGCCTGAAGGATCTCTCCAATATAACTGACCATTGGCAACTATATACTTTTGTGATTTCAGCCTCAAAGCCCTGTATTTTGATTTGTCACAGCTGGTAGGACAGCTAAGTGTCAAAAGGTATTCAACTATTTCTTTGTGCCATGGACTAGTGAGGTATTTTATATGTGCTTTATGAGTGGATTTTTCCAGTCCTTGCTGGTCTTTTTCATTTTCTGACTCTTCACTTGCAATCATAGATAAATTAATGCCCAAGGCTTGATGATTTGATTCAGATAACATTTTAGCAAGTCCCTGTCCTTTAATCAGCCTAGTAGGTCTGATGTCCAAATCATATTCTTGTATTTTTGCAATCCATCTTCCCCTTTTTCCTCCACTGTCTCCCTGAATGATAATGCCTTTGACAGCTGCTGTAGGGACATATGCAATAATATGAGACTGCAAAACATACATTCTAAAGGATTTGAGGGACTTCACCAGGGCATATGCCTGCTTCTCCAATATATTATATTTCAATTCAACATCATGAAGCACTTGACTGAAGAAAGCAATAGGCTGTTCATATCCATCTTCGTTTTTCTGCAACAATACTCCAGCTATTGTATGAGGTGAAGCGAATGAAAACATCATAAATGGTTTTGCATAATCTGGTCCAGCCAGCACAGGAGCTTCAACAAATGCTTGTTTTATTCTGAAGAATGCCTCTCTAGATTCCTGAGACCATTTTACTTCACTGTTCTTCTTCAACATATCTGTTATATGCCTAACTATTTCAGCATAGTTAGGAATAAATCTTCTCAGAAAATTAATTCGTCCTAGGAACACCTGCACTTCTTTTTTATTCCTGGGTAAGGGAATACCATTTATGACTTCAACTCTTTTAGGGTCTATTTTCACACCATCTTTAGTTACAATGTGCCCTAAGAGTTTTCCCTCATCTAATGCAAATAAAGACTTTTGAGGATTGAGGGAGAGACCATACCTTCTGCATTTTTCAAAGGTTCTCTGCAAGTGCAGAATGTGTTCAGCATCATCCTTTGAAAATAATGTGATATCATCTAGATATACCACCAGAAACTTGTCCTGCTCTCCAACAAAAGCTATGTCCATTGCCCTCTGAAAAGTGGCTCCTGCATTAATTAACCCAAAAGGCATCCTGGCATACATGAATGTTCCCCATGGCGTGGTGAAAGCAGTCTTCTTTTGATCTTCTGGGAACACAGCCACCTGGTTATAACCAGAAAAACCATCCATCATTGGCATTCTAGATGCTCCCACCACTTTTTGCAGGATGTGGTCCATCTTAGGCAGTGGATAATTATCCTTTAAAGATGCTCTATTTAAATTCCTGAAATCCACACATAATCTTATTTCTCCATTCTTTTTTCGAACAAGGACCAGGTTAGCGACCCGTTCAGAGTATCTTAGTGGCACAATTATTTTGGCTTGTAGTAGCTTCTTGATTTCTTTTTCAATTGAAGGGAGCAGCAGAGGATTTATCTGTCTGAGCTTCTGCTTATATGGTTTTGCATCTTACCTCAAAGGAATTTTATGCTGCATTATATTAATATCAAAATTTTTTAGGTCCTGATAGGACCATGCAAATACATCCTTGTATGACTGAAATAATTTCCAATATTTTCTTTTGTATTCCTCTGAAACCTTCTTAGATAATCTTGCAATTTTGGGCTCAGCGTCAGTGCCCAAATTCAAGTCTTCTACTTGATTTTCTTCTACTATTTTATTATGCTGCAATGGAACATCATTTTTGTCAAATAATCTTTCTAGAGGCACCAGCCCTCTAGGTATCACGTTTCCTTTCAGCTGCAGCACTTTATTACCTGCTACTTTTTTTTCCCATTTATTTTCTGAAATATTTTCAGCCTCATTTTCTTCACAGTCATCAATCTCCGTATTAGAGAACTCTCCCACTGTTTCCAGGAATTTCTTCATTTTTTCATCATCTTCAAATACCTGCCAATGTTTAACATTATCTGGGATTGATGGTCTGTATCGTACTTCAATTTCATACCTCAAAAGAGGATTCTGTGGAGGACGAAATGTGCTAGCAGCCACAGCAAGAGAATCTGCCATTCTATTCTGCTCCCAGGGCATGAACTGTATGTTGAATGCTGAGAAGAAATTCTCCACCATGTCCCAAACTTCATTTCTATATGCCCTCAGCCGAGGATGCTTGGTTTGGCATTGATTTCGGACCTGTCTCACCACCAGCTCAGAGTCTCCCATGACTTTTAAACTTTGTATGCCCATGTTTCTAGCTGTTTGCAATCCCAATAAAAGTGCTTCATATTCAGCTACGTTATTGGTAGCCTCATACTCCAATTTAAAGGACAGTGGGACCCATTTTCCTGTAGGAGAGATTAATAACACCCCAGCTCCATTGCCTTCTCTTGAATTTTCCCCATCAAAATGTAAAGTCCAGATTCCAGCTTCATAATTTTTTGAAGGCTGCTCATCCTTAATTTTGAAAGAGGATTCATGCACATAATTTTGATCTTCTTCTAGCATAAAGCATGAAAAATCTCCTTCTTTACTATAGGCTGGTGAATTTTCAGAGTTATCAGCCTTAGTAACTACCTTGACAAATTTAGTCTCTCTGTATAACCTCCTCTCCTGTCCACCAAAAATTGGGATGGTAGCATATGTTAAATCCAGCTTAATTGACCCACCAATATTTGTACCCCAGGACCTTGACAGCAACATGCCAAAGCGAGCTGGGATATCAGCAACCACAATGTCCATAACTACACTTTTTGCTGGAATTTGGGCCAGAGTGACCACTAAATCTTTAATCATCCCCAAGCATTTAACTCTTTTGGAATCAAATGAGTAGAGGTCTTTATATGGACATGTGATCTGCAATCCTAATTATTCCATGACTGACAAAGGCATAAGATTATGGGAAGCCCCAGAATCTAACATACAATTGTGTAACAGCAGGTCATGAATAACTAAAGACACATAAAAAGGAGGAGTAGAAGGGTCTATCTCCTCGAAATGTGGGCCAAAGAATACTAGGGGTCTTTCTTCTTGGAGGTTAAGACTATCTGGAGTTATTGGCGCTTCAGGAGGGAGTATGAAGGAAGTAACTTGAGATTGATATGCAAGCTGTTTTAGCAGCTCGGTCAGGGGGACTGGAATCTTAATTTTCTCAAGCTCTTTTTGTAGACTAAAAGCAGGGGGAGGCTTTTCTATCACAACTTCTTTTGACTCTTTATTTTCAGCTGAAAATTTAATTTCTTTTGACACAGATTCATCATTAGGAGGGCTGACTACTTTTGAAGAAGAAGGAATCTGATCATTAGGCTGCAAGGGAGTATTTAGAGGACTCTTACCTTTTTCTGTGTTTCTCTTTGTTGCTGATTCCTTATGAGCAGGTACCTCCTTCTGAGGTGGCTCCTCTTCTTGATCTTGAGTTCGGGTCCTCTTCCTTGAAGATCTGAGATCATATTTTACATTGAATTGTGCTTGCATGAAATCAACAAATTGTTTACAATAATGATCAATCTCTGCTTCTTCTTCTTCTTGCAAAGGGCACTCTATTTCATCATTATTTGAAAAAGAAAGATTTGAGTCTTCTAGTTCATAAGCAGCATCTTCACTGGAGTCATCTTCTGGACCTTCCAGGTACAAGGGATGTGGTACCTGATCTTGCTGCTCCTTTGCTTCCCTTGGCAATATTTGCAATGGTGGTCTCTTATACTGGGGATTGTATCCTCTGTTTGGAGCATTATAGAAATTCTTGGGAGCTGGGTTCTTGGCCTCCAGTTCAAGCTTGACCATCTTCTTTATCATTTTGCTTATTTCCTCCATTTTATCTGAATCCTTATCCTGGTTGGAAGTGGATAATTCTTCTTTTCCCCTCCTTATAACATCCTGTTCAGCCTTTCCTTTTAATTTTCCAAAGGAAGCAAAGTTAGCTTCTAATTCGAGAGCGTCTGACTGAGCATCATCTAGGGTGGCAGGTTTTCTCTCCCTGAGGGAGAAACCGAAATCTGAGTCAAAAGCTGCAATGAAAACAACTTTTGCAGCGTTCTGATGAGGCTTCATATCTACAGGGAGATTTAGATATAACTTATTAAATCTCTTAATAAAATCCGACACCCCTTCATTGTGTTTCTTCTTCAGAGTATTAAACTCAGTAAGACACTGTCCATGATCTTTCTTTTCTCCCCATTTCCTGAGAAAATTATTCTCCATGTCATCCCAGGTGGTTACTGAACGGTTTCCCAATGTCTTGAACCATTTTCTGGCTTCACCATCCAAATATTGCACAAAAAATCTCAAGACCACATCTAAATGTTCAACATTAAGGTTCTCTGCAAAGGAGCAAAAAGTCTCAAGATGTTTCTGAGCATCAATTTCATTTTCTCCATTAAATCTGGGCAATATCTTCAAATAATCCTGTGGCATATCATTTAGCACTTGGGGTTAGGCCAGTGGAGCATATTTGTTCAATAGAAAAGCAGGAACATTCGCCATTGGAGGAGGTGGGGGTTATGCAACAATTTGATGTACAAATGAAGGAAGAGGAGGAGGTGGAAGTGGGGTATGAATAACAATAGGAATATATTATACAGTTGCCTGAGGTGTAGATGGAAACAATTCACGGTTAACAGCAGCTACTTCTGTGATTTCTTTAACTTCTTCGGCCTCAGGGGTGAGATGAAGGTTTTATTTGGTTCTAGCACTTCCCCTGGGTGGGCTATCTGAGTAATATTCAGGATTTTCTTCTAGAATTTCTTGAGAAGAAGAGGATGGATAATCTTCTTGAGAAAACTCAGGGACTTCAGCACGGGCTGATTGTCTTTATTTCCAACTTCTTCTATGAATAATCTTCTCTAGGTCAGATACAGAGGATGTCTTTAACTTAGAGGAATCTGACCTCAAATGTGGCTTACGAGGAGCCAGGACTACCAATAGAATTATCAAATAAAGAACAGTGGAGTCGCCAAGGTGATAGATATGCAACTCTTCAACTCTCTGTGCTCACCTGATTAGAGAGTGAATATGATTTTTCGAGGCCCAGGGAAACTGATATTCTTAAATCCGTCCCCGGCAACGGCGCCAGAAAGATGTTGTAGACAATTCTGTCCCCCTAGAGACAGCCTAGAGTTGCCATAGACCAGTGCCTAGGACATCTTATCATAGCAAGGGGCTCATAATATAGCTTGGGTTGTCAATCCAAAATCTCTCTTACTATCTCTTGCAAAACAAGGAAATTAGTTTAAATGGAACCAAACTCTCTCAGAAGCTGATACAAAGATAAGAATAATGTAGGAACAGCATGCAAAACTCCAATACAAAAGCATCAGACAGTTAAGAGACAGCGTACTGCAAAGAGGGCCAGTTCAAATAATATGCCACAAAAATCAAATATCAGAAAGTGGATGCAGTGAAGAAACATGAAGAAGATACTAGTTAGCATGAGGCTGATACCCAGATACACAACAAAACCACATATGGGCTTATTCAACTAAGAATCCATACATGACAATGGCATTTTAAAAGAACCCTCCTCAAGTAACTAATATAGCAGAAAATATGGATGAAATGAACATGGAATAGTATATCATGACTAGGCCTATTTAAAGTGCTTGACTAATCCAAGTATGGGCACCAACTAGGATGAATCCTTACTTAAGACCAGTGAGCCACTCGCATTCTAGAACATGATACAAGAAGATAAATAGCATGAAATGAGATATTATATTAACACATAAGAAAAGATTACATAATGTGGGATACCAAAGACCAGAATCCTCATTACAGTTATAACTCCTCCTCACTGAAACCCTACGGGCTCTGAGCCTTCATACAGAAACTTTACAAGATGTATACAAAAGCCTTTCACTGCATAGTTTGCTGATAGAAATCTGGAACCCTTACAATGTCTTTCTTTCTAGTTTTTATAGGAGAAGGAGAAAACTCTAGAGAATGAGGTAGGTGATACATTTAATGATCTGATTTGAATAAAATGGTGGAAAACATTCGCGCCCACACTGTGAATGACTAAATATAATTAACTGTACTTTGTAATCTACCTCCAGAAATAAATGCTGAGGATGAAAATCTCCTTATAAACAAGACACAAATAATAAAATATACGAATGTTCTGCCCTTTGCTGAAAGAGAAAAACTGCTGCCATGAAACCTTGAGATTGCTTGTGATTGTGCATGGTACTCTCGCCCCCTTGAGCCCTGAGCTGAAATTTGTATTTCTCAATGCCGGACACTGAGCTCTTCGATTTTCTGCTGATATCCTTCGTAACCTCATTTATGCTTTCAGCTACCAGAATCTGCCCCTTTGAATTGCTCGGTAGGGTTCAATGGATTTAATTCTATTTCCATTAATGAATTCATATCATAGCAACTACCCTCAGCTTCCCTCTTAAATTTCGCTGTTAAGAACTGTCCTTAGAAGAGATCTTGGCCTCTGCAATGGAGGCGATGCATTACGGCAGCTCCTTTTCAATACAAGCCTGCAAAACCCGTAAATATATTAGAGGAAAAACCAGACACAAGGGTGGTGGAGGGAGACGTGACTACGGAATTGAGGATGAAGACTGGGAAAAATGACGAGGGGATGCAGGGTGACAATGGAATATACAGTGGAATAGGGATAAACAGGCGATATAGAGGTTTTTCCACGTAGAAACCTTAAAACTTAATCGTATGAACAAAGTATTATGGCTATAAATGAAATATGTTACGGATGGTGGGAGAAGAGATGTGATGGACGCGCGAGATGATGACACCTAGGCGTACGAAAGTCCAACGGAACAGATGACGTGGTGAGAGGCTCGGGCGGTCAACAAGACATGTGAATGATTCTGGGCCACGCGATCAGGAACGAAATCGACGGCTAATATGAGCCGAAGGGCAATCCAAAGTGGGCCAGGGACGCGATGGACATGGATTAAAATGTGTGCAACTCCAGAGATTAACAGCCGCTGGATGGAGACCTTGAGATCTGACGATTTACAATCATTCCGCTGCACGCCTTTCGACCGGGAGATAATGCGCGAAATGGGCAGTTTTTGAAATGGTACATGAGGACACGTGGCGCATGACTTGTGGAATCGCTGTGTTTTGCGAAAAACCGCCAGCGCTGCAAAGGTGGTGCGGGATGATACAGCCGGTTTTTGAAATAAACGAGGGCGCGGGGATCACAAGGCGGGCATGCTGTGGGACCGTTGATTTGTGACTGATCGGACGGTTTATGGTGCATCAGATGATTTTATATGTAGAGCGCCTTTGTGATTAGTGTTCGGTCCCGGGCTGTGGTCACGTAGATAAATAGGATATGGGGGCTACGACCAAAAGGGGCTAGGCCTCTTATGATTTTCGAAAATGTAGTTGCAGCCCATTTTTTTATGTATTTCGGGGCGGGCAAGGTATCAGTAAGCCATAAATGGATCCCTTAGGCCAAAACAGAGGGTTTAATCAAATTTAAATGGGGCTGCCGGCCAAAACTTGAATGGAGGGGTGACATGGATAACAGAATGTTAGACTCCCGAATCAGCTTTCTTTGGAGAAGTTGATTTATTTCCTTCTCACAGAGTTGTTTGTATTCTTTTGACATTGGAATAGCTCTAGATTTAGAAGGTTTGCCCATATATCCATCTTTGTAGGGCAACTCTACACAGTGCTGCTTGCGATGCCAGAAGGCATTGGGTTCTTCTGAGCAGCAAGTGTCTTCAAACTGCTTTTGCAATTCAGAGATTCGTCTCTGAATTCCTGGGGAACTCAACAGATCTTCAATTCTGATCATATTCTTATGATCTTTGAGTTCAGCCAGACTGTTTTCTGCTTTGCGAAGCTCCTGCATTGCCTGCACCATTGTTGAAATGCGAGGATTAGAAATATAAGAAAGTTCTATCCTCTTACCCTTTTTGTCAGATGTAGGCACTGTGATGAAATAGCCCCCCGATTTATCTAGAAATCTGAAAGAACCATGGGGCTCTACTGCTACCAAAAATACATTACCCAATATGCAATCAATGGGAATATCTGCTACGGAAAACTTGAGTTTGACACAGTGGGAGTCAAAACACACCGCAGCTTTTGGAACTTCAAATTCTAACTGTTTCTTTTCCAATCCTATGACTTTCCGGGAAGCAGATACCCAGAGTCTGGAGGGGACAACTTTTTTGGAAAGAATATTCACATCTGCACCTGAATCAATTAGTGCAGTCAGATTATACATTTTACCTTCAACACAGATGTTTACTTTGATATGGTGTTGTTGGTACTGGACTACAAGGACTTGTATTTCTCTGAGTCCAATGGTTGGATCAGGTCTTCCTTCCGCAATCTCTACTTGAGAGACTGATGTCTGTCCTCGAGCAGCGTGCAGAGTGTAGTTTGTCTGTCTGCTTGAAATAGAAGTAGAAGGCCTTATTTATTGTTTGGCCTTTTCCAACTGTGCAACTTGTGATTTCAGCGCAGAAATCTCAGATTTCATTGCATGTATCTCCTTACTCACCTCCTCCAAAGTGAGTGTATGAACTTTGCTTGAATTGTGTTGGAGATACGATTTGGTATTTCGGTCGTAAGAAGCATAAAAAAAAATGGGCTTCTTACCAGTGATTGGGCTGGAAGTGCCGGTACCATGCTGTATACAAGTCTTAAGTAATGCAGCTTTCAAATCACTTTCCTCCATAGCACGGATCTGTGCAAACACTTTCAAATCATCTTCATCAGTTTGTGCCATGAGGACCTTCAATTTTCCTGAAAATTCATCTGGAAGAGAGTCGTCAGAAGAAAAGTCTGAATCAGAATCAGAACAATCATAGTGACAATTATGTGAATCAGAACATTGGAAATAAGCATGGAATTCTTCACCAAAAGACGAAACAGAAGATTCAGATGAAATATATGAGGAAGAAACTTCTTCAGCTTGCTGAATAGCAAGTCGATTACAGTCTTCTGTTTTGTGAAAAGAGGAATTACATCTAGCACATCTAGATTCAGTTTTCACGGTTGTGCTTGTGCTAGGTCTGTGTGGTGGCTGTGATTTCTTGGCACAATTTCATTTAGACTCAAGGGCAGTACGAAATATATTTGAGGTATGCCCTGTTTGGCCACATAACCAACAAACAACACTCTTCATTCTTTCAAGCTTCTGTTCTTTTGGTCTGATGTCTGTGGGCTCATAGTAGTGAGTCTTGGGGACATATTTATAATATCCATTTCTCCCCTTTGTAGGTCTTCTTTGTGAGCAGAGCTACTTTCTAGAGCTCAAATGATAAGTGGAGGCTCACCCTCTCAGCCTTCTTTGCTATCTTTTGAGACTTTCCGCGGCAACCGTAGGATCATCTATGGTTATACCATACTTGCTGCAGAAAGACTTGGTACCAGGTAGTCTATTTAACTTATCAATAGACTTTGTCATCTTAGAACTGGTACAAAGAGTGATTAAAACTTTAATGATAATAGAATAAATTTCTCCCCATAAATAAACCTCAAGAGGCAAGGGGTAAACTTCTTGGAGCTTTAGAATTTCAACCAACTTTGAAGGAAGTGCTGCAAGATAGACTTGTTTCCACATAATGTTCTTTGGTTCTTTAACAAAAAATATTCTCTGTATCCAATCTTTGTGGAAGTCTTCATATTGATTTATATTCCTACACTTCAGATTCATTAAAACCATTTCATGTTTATCTAAAAGTGTAACATCAACACCACAAAAGTGCTCTTGGATCATAGCAGTCAGTGCACCAATCATATTATTTATAGAAGTGTTGTCTGGATTAAACATAACATCTCCATTTTCATCTTTTAATACTTCCCTTTCCATTTTCTCAATCATAGCAGGGGAAGATTCTAGTTCCCACCATCTTGCTAGTGTTCCTGTAAAACACTAAATCAAAGTTTTGCAAGATTCTACTTCGGTCTTTCTTGCAACACACATGAGCTTATATTCTGTAATCATTTGGTCAAGCATTTGCCTGATCTGTGCAATAGTCAAATTATCCAAGTTCCATTCCTTGTGACTACTATCAAAAAATGTTTCCCTTGGGGGAATCTTTCCAGCACCAAAAAGATCAGGAGCAAAATGTCTGGTGAACTGTGGCTCAAGTGGCTCATAGATAGGGAGAACTTGAGTCTCTGAATTAGACTCATGGGAGAGAGATGCTATGGTAAGCTTTTCAGATTTAGACAACTCAGGCTTAGACTGCTGTGATGAATTTTCAGCTTCTTTAGGGAATAACTGAGGAAACATAGAGACTGGGGTTTCACTAAGTTCATGAGTATGAATGGATTTTCCCTTATGCAAAAATGAAGCTGGAATAGGCTTATTAGACTTCTTCAAACTCATTCTGTCAACTTTATCAGACAGATTAGAAATCAAATGCCGTGTAGAGATAGAGTGTTCTATGATACAGTTCTCTACTTCATCAATCTTTTTGAAAGACTCTGAGGAATAATCTTTTGCAACAGAAGAATTGTACTGTACAGAATTTAAAGCATTATTTACATCATTAATAGAGACTTGGACTCTATCACTCTGATCCTTTACTAAGGCAGCTTTAGCAACATTTTTCTCCAAGCCAGTGAGGGCTGTGTTTGTCCAGTTAACTTGTTCACTGACTTTCTGGACTCTACCTTCAACTCCTACTGCTGCAGTATCCTTTTGAACTATAGGATAGGCATTGGCTGAATTATGCCCTTCTCCTAGGACAATACTTTTGAAAGGAGGATCAGAGGTAGAAGTTTCAATTTTGCTACCGTCAATGGCTGTCCAAGAATGTGAAGAGGAAGTTGCAGAATCAGTCATCAAAACAACATCTGATTCTTTAGCCATTTTCCATGAATAAAAAGAAATCCAAACATTTCTTTCTTCCATATAGGCTTTCCAATCATTGGCTAGTTTTATCTTCTCCTGTGGTGTATGTGTGAGACTAAATTCATCAGCCTGTGGATGTGTGTAAATATCCCAATTCAGCGTTTGCTTCATCCATTGAGCAGGGATCTGATGTTTAGAACATCCATCCATCAAGGTAATGTTAATTGCATTAATGGCAGGTTTTCATAAAAGTATGGTATTTAAAATCCCTCACTAGATTAAATTAAATGTTTTTGCAGGTTTTCATAAAAGTATGTTATTTAAATTCCTCACTTGAATAAATTAAATATTGTTTCAAATGAATTAAACTAATCACAGAGAAAGTTCTGTGCAGGTCACGACCAGTCAACCATCTCCATCGCCAATGTTATGGACTACAACAGCGTGGAGTTTTAACTTTTGTGCAAGGTGTAGGTTTGAAATTTGTCACTCTTATCAAATTAATAAGTATATTTAACTTTTTAATCTATTTTAAAAACTAAAAAGAAAGTAGACGAAGCTAGACTAGACACTATTTTTTCTATTTCACTAATATTGTACTCACACTCGCACTGAGATGTGAATTACTACATGAACCCCTTTAACAAGTATCAAGGGACTACGAAATATTCATTAATAAAAATTTGTGCACCACATGTAAGTGTATTCATCTCACATGAGTTTTGAAAAAGTGGACCCAATTCATACGAATTAGGAGGGACTCATTAAGTGGAAAAATTTATTGGTGAGAGCATTTAATAAGTTTTTTATTTTTTGAATTGTGATGATTTTTTTTTTAAAGTAGAATAAGTTTTTTATTTTTGGATTGTGATGATTTAATTTATCTTTAAATGAATAATGATTTTTTTTTGAATAAAGTTGTATTGTAAAAAAAAATATCAATTATAAAAAACTAAATGAAACTTAGGTAAAATGTCTTTCATTGGATTTTTATGTACAGGTTTTTTTATTTAAATCCATTTGGGTATGTGAATTTTATTGGTTATAGAAAAGGAGTTTTCATTAATGTTTCTAGATTTTAGTGAATTTTTATTTTTGAGATGATCTAGGTGTTATCTCATTTTATCAATTCTTACATTTATTGTGAGTTTTTCATATTGTATATTAGTATATTGTATATGAATGATTGGATTTATATTAGTATATTGTATATGAATAATGTGATTTATAGGAAACAACTATATTTTAAATAAAATATATATATTTAGCATAAAATTGTTGTTTTAAATAAAAAAATATATTCACTTATCAAATATGTTTATTGCATTATTTTATTAATTTCATTTTTTTTTTAAATTATTTTTGTTGGACATTAGATTTAAAATATTGATTTTCTTTCTTATTATTAAGCTGAAGGTTTTTGTATTGTGAGGTTGATCCTCACGACACTCTTCAGATTTGTTGTCCCTCACAAAATTTGAACAATGTCTTTTTGTATTGTGAGGTTGATCCTCATGACACTCTTTAGATTCATTATCCCTCACAAAATTTGAACAATGTCCCTCCCCTGTTGCACTCCCCATTTTTATTTAATATTTTTTTCCTTCAGCGCATCTTTGCACCTTTAGGGGCAAATGTTAGTATATAAAGTTAAGTCTCATTAGCATAACCATGACAGGTTGAGGCTAGGAATATGGGCATATTTAATAAGGCTTTGTCACACTCCTCTCCATTTTTATTTAATATTTATTTCCTTTCGCTGATCTTTGCACCTTTAGGGGCAAATGCTAATATATAAAGTTAAGTCTCATTAGCACAACCATGACGGTTTGAGGCTAGGCAGATGTGCATCTTTAGTAAGGCTTCTCAAGTAAGGCTATTCAATATTATGAGAAAATTGGCCTTGTTAATAAGTCAACCTAGTCGACCTGTTAGTAAGTCAACCCAGTCTGGGCTGAGAGGATGGGCTTGGTTAGTAACGTAACCCACAATCATGAGAAGACGGGCTTTATTAGTAAGTCAACCTAGTATCCAAGATCGTTAGTAAGATGGGCTTTGTTAGCAAGTCAACCCAGTGCCCAAGACAGTTAGTAAGGCGAAGATCATGAGAAGATGGGCCTTATTAGTAAGTCAACCCGAGGATGGGCTTCTTTATTAAGGCAACCCAAGATCATGGGAAGATAAGCCTTGTTAGTAAGTCAAGGGCTGGGAGGATGGGCTTCGTTAGTAAGGCAACCCAAGATCATGAGAAGATGGGCTTTGTTAGTAAGTCAACCCAGTACCCAAAATCATTAGTAAGTCAACCTAGTCGACCCAAGATCCATGAGAAGATAGGCCTTGTTAGTAAGTCAACCTAGTCAACCCAAAATCCCTAATAAAGGGACCCAAGATCAAACTTCAAAGTGACAGAGGATCAAATATCACAGAGTTAGTAAAGTGACTCAGATCAAAGTATAGTGACTTAGGATCAAACCACATGGAGACTCTTGTGCCCATACTAGGAAGAGAAGACATGCTAAAATCGTAAAGTAAACCAGGATCAAACCTCATGGAAATTGTTGTGCCCATGCTAGGGGGAGAAGACATGCTAAAATCCAATCAACATAAAGCTAAACCACATGGAGACTCTTGTGCCCATACTAGGAAGAGAAGACATGCTAAAATAATAAAGTGAACCAGGATCAAACCTCATGGAAATTTTTGTGCCCATACTAGGGAGAGAAGACATGTTAAAATCCAATCAACATAAAGCAAACCTCATGGAAATTGTTGTGCCCATATTAGGGAGAGAAGACATGCTAAAATCCAATCAACATAAAGTTGACATTGCCCAGGCTCACATTTCCCAAGCCTAATGCAATTTCCATTTCCGAGTAACTTTGACAACTTAAATGTCTCTAGATCTAAATTTCTCAAAATTTTCCAAACCCATTTCCGAGTAACTTTGACAACCTAAATGTCTCTAGATCAAAATTTCTCAAAATTTCCCAAACCCGTTTCCAAGTAACTTTCACAACTTAAATGTCTCTAGATCAAAATTTCTCAAAATTTCCCAAACCACAAGTCAAACTTGGAAGAAGACATGCTAAAATCCAGTCAACATAGAGATGACATTGCCAAGGGGGTGCCATTTCAAAGTAAGTTTGACAACTTAAATGACCCTAGATCATGATTTCTCAAACAAAGTCAAACTTGGAAAAACACAATGTGCCATTCCGGGGTAACTTTAAAAACTTAAATGCCCTCAAATCATGATTTTTCAAACAAGGTCAAACTTGGAAAAACAAAAAAACAAACTTGAAAAAACACAAAGTGCCATTCCCGAATAACTTTTGATAACTTAAATGCCCCTAGATCATGATTTCTCAAACTTGTAAAAGAACACAGTCAAACAGAAAAATAGACTTGGAAAAACACACACTCAAACTTAGATCAAACTTTAAAAATACACAAATAACAAACAAAAAAAACCAAGGTCAAAGTTGGAAAAACAAACTTGGAAACACGAATAACAAACAAAACAAAACCAAGATCAAACTTGGAAAAATACACGTTCAAACTTGGAAAAACAAACTTGGAAACACAAATAACAAACAAATCAAAGCCAAGTTCAAACTTGGAAAAATACACATTAGGTCAAACTTAAAAGTACACAAATAAGAAACAAAACAAAAACAAATTTTTTTTAATATTTTGATATTTTAAAAAGTTTGATATTTTGATATTTAAAAAAAAAATTTGATATTTTGATATTTAAAATTTCTTACTGAAATACATTGAATGCTTTGATATTTTGATATTTAAAATTCTCACTCGAATACATTGAATGCTAAAATGCTTAAAAAAACAAACGGGAATACATTGAATGCTTCAAAAAAAGATTTGATATTTTGATATTTAAAATTCTCACTCGAATACATTGAATGCTAAAAAAACAAAAGTTTGATATTTAAAATTCCTCACATTGAATGTTTAAAAAAAGGTTTGATATTTATTTAAAATTTGAATGTAAAAAATATTTTGATATTTAAAATGTCTCACCGAAATACATTGAATATTAAAAAAATTTGATATTTAAAATTCATTAATGGAACACATTGAATACTAAAAAAATTAATATTTAAAATTCTAATGAAAAAAAGGATTGATATTTAAAATAATGGAACACATTGAATACTACAAAAATTGATATTTAAAATTCTAATGAAAAAAAGGATTGATATTTAAAATTCCTCACTGGAATGCATTGAATGTTTAAAAAAATTTTGATATTTAAAATTCCTTAGTGATTATGTTTGATATTTAAAATTCTTCACTGGAATACATTGAATTAAAAAAAAAAAATTGATATATTTAAAATTCCTCACTAGAAATGTATTAAAAAAAGTTTGATATTTAAAATTCCTCATTGGAATACCTTGAATATTTTTTTAATGTGTGATATTTAAAATTCCTCGCTCGAATACA
The DNA here is from genome assembly GCA_034641835.2 of Pinus albicaulis. Lineage (NCBI taxonomy): Eukaryota > Viridiplantae > Streptophyta > Pinopsida > Pinales > Pinaceae > Pinus > Pinus albicaulis. The sequence goes on from CM076578.1 coordinate 446,777,742, forward strand.
TTGAATATTTTTTATGTTTGATATTTAAAATTCCTTACTGGAAAACATAAAATACTTTTCATGTTTGATATTTAAAATGCCTCACTGGAATACATTGAATGCTTTTTATGTTTGATATTTAAAATTCCTCACTGGAATACATTGAATGCTTTTTATGTATGATATTTAAAATTCCTTTAATGTTTTTTTTATGTATGATATTTAAAATTCCTCTTTAGAATACATTGAAAGTTATTTATGTTGGATATTTAAAATTCCTCACTGAAATAAGTTAAATGCTAAAAGAAAGAAAAAATCGATATAAGTTGAATGCTAAAAGAAAAGAAAAATGATATTTAAAATTCCTCACTGGAATACATTGAATGTTTTTTTATGTTTGATATTTGTTTTTTTTATGTTTGATATTTAAAATCCTCACTGGAATACATTGAATTTTGATATTTAAAATTCCTCTAAATGCTTTTTATGCTTTAAAAAAAATGATATTTAAAATTCCTCACTCAAACAAGTTGAATGTTAAAAGAAAAAAAAAATTTGAATGCTAAAAGAAATAAGTTTGATTTTAAAATTCCTCACTCAAATAAGTTGAATGCTAAAAGAAAAAAAAGAATTGATATTTAAAATTCCTTACTGGAATATATTGAATGCTTTTTATGTTTGATATTTAAAATCCTCACTGGAATACATTGAATGCTTTTTTATGTTTGATATTTAAAATCCTCACTGGAATACATTGAATGCTTTTTATGTTTGATATTTAAAATTCTTTTAAATGCTTTTTGTGCTTTAAAAAAAATGATATTTAAAATTCTTTATTTGCTAAAAAATAAAAATAAAAAATTGATACTTTAAATTTTTTACTTAAATATATTGAATGTTAAAAAATTTTGATATTAAAAAAAAACTTCATATTTAAAATTCCAAAAATTTGATATTAAAAAAAAAATTAATATTTAAAATTCCTCACTTGAATATATAAAAAGAAAAGTTTGATATTTAAAATTCCTTACTTGAATAGGGGAGAGATGTCTAATGTTGTGCAAGGACCAGTAATTGTTATAGGACTCATCCTATCAACCCACCAAAAATAGATATATATGCAACCAATAATTAAATATAAAGAAATAACTTGAAGTACAAATATATATTAAATTAAGTCCAAATTTCCCAAGTCACTGAGTGGGCCCACAAAACTAGAAAACTCATAAAACCATTTTTCATTCCAAAATGGTCAAGTCAATAAGTACAAAAAGCCAGTCACTTCAGCCCATCTGATCAACCCTGATGCTGTGTATGACAAGTAAATATCAATACCTGCACATAATAAAAAGAAATGTATGCCAACCATAAATGTTGTGTTATTCAACATTTAAACCCATTGTGTTCAATCAATGGCACCCACCCAATAACAACATTTAAACCTAGTGTGTACAATAAATGACACCCACCCAATAACAACATTTAAAACCACTGTGTACCATAAATGACAGCCACCCAATAAATTCAATAAATGATATCCCATTAAAACAGATCAAAGCACATGGATCAACAAAAACAAATTCCTAGCCATTGGATCACATAAAATTCAATCTTGATCACACATGCAAAATGAAGCCATTGCAATCCATGTCCATCGTTGTCACCAATTAAATTCAACTGCAAAAAACTATAAAAGAAGTTCAACCATTGCTGAAGTTGCATGTTTCACTTTCAAACTATTCACCAGCCCTGGAGACAAACCAGCACAGAACACACCGCAAAACATTTCACAGTATCAATTTTATTTTAATTTCTGAGTCTTTATTTAAGTTTTCTTACATTTTTATTTTCATTTCTGAGCCTTTATTTCAGTTTTCTTACAAGTCCTTATTTCAATTTTCTTATAGTTTAATTTTCATGAAATTGTATATTTTTTTCTATTTTTCAACTAGAATTTTCATTTATGAGCCTTTATTTCAGTTTTCTTACAAGTATTTATTTAAGTTTTCTTATAGTTTAATTTTCATGAAATTGTATATTTTTTTTTTCTTTCTATTTTTCTACCAGATTTTTATAGTTGAACACAGATTCATCCCAATGGGAGATTGAATTCAAAACAATTTCCTCAAAACATAATTGCAAACAATCTCTACAAGAGGTTAATAGTTGAACATAGATTCATCCCAATGGGAGATTGAATTCAAGACAACATTAATTGTTGAATTCAAGACATTGTAAAACATTAATTGTTGCAGCACAACTACAAGAGGGTTGTTTATTTAAAAAAAAAAAACATGATAGTAGAACTATAGGTCGAGTTTATGACAAAAGGAACTCAAATAATGCACCTCAAATTGAATGCCTCCCACAAAGTAGAGTGACATGAATTATTGGCCCAGAAAAATGAGCTTTATGAGGAATTGACGTTGTTGTGCAAAATAATAAACAATATAATGATATTCTTTGAGTGAACCTATTTTTTTATAAGGAAGCATTGCAATTGAAACTAAAACATATTATATATTTCATAAATTAAACTCCTCAATCCGTGAGTTTTGGCCACAGTTTGTAACATTTGATGGATTCAAAAAATTTAGAGTCCCTTGGCAAATAGGCACCTAGATTAGTTGAACTAGTAAAGAGCAATGTCTCTTAATAGGTTGATGGAGGTTCAAATCTGATGGTATAAATGTCAAACATGCAAGGATATTTCTGTAATGGTACAAGGGTTTGTGCATTGCTAATATTATTGGAGGAGAGACATCATTTTAAAATCCAAGGATTTTGCAACAATTCCCCTAACATTTGAACATGTTTCTAACTTAGGATTCAAAATCTAAATGAAAGTATCCAGATCCTATAACTAGAAATGGATCCCTGAATAGAATTCACTGAATCCTAAAGAGTGGGGCTAGATCACCAATTCCCTGATTCCATGATGATTCAAATTCGGGTAAAGGGCTAGGAATGATGAATTCAGTAACTATGATTAGAATGTTCATATCCAAAAAATATAAAGGTAGTGCACAATGGAACTTACCCAATAATTTGAACTTACCCAATTCAACTACAGATGAGGAAGAACAGAACAAAGAACAAAACTTGAACAAAGAACAAAACTCATTTATTGTTGAACGCAGATTCATCCCAATGCCTATGCCTAGGCAAGTTTTAATGTTTTAAAGAGAGTGTGTATGTTAAATTTCCCCAAAACAGAATTGCAAACAATCTCTAGTACAGGAGGTTTATAGTTGAACATAGATTCATCCCAATGGGAGATTGAATTCAAAAAAAATTTCCCAAAACAGAATTGCAAACAAACTCTACAAGAGGTTTATAGTTGAACACAGATTCATCCCAATGGGATATTGAAGTCATCTGTACCTTGGGTTGTCGCTTATCTTATGTGGAATTATTTCTAATATTAATACTTTTTTGGGCTCATATTTATAAGATAAGACATTTTAAAACATTAATTGTTGCAGCACAACGACAAGAGGGTTGTTTATTTTTAGAACTTCCATAAACAGGACAATAGAACCATAGGCCGAGTTTATGACAAAAGGAACTCAAATAATGCACCTCAAATTGAATGCCTCCCACAAAGTAGAGTGACATGAATTATTGGCCTTGAAAAATGTGCTTTATGAGGAATTGGCATTGTCGTGAAAAATAATAAACAATATAATGATCTTCTTTGAGTGAACCTGTTATGTAAGATGCTAATTTATTTTGGTGAATAAGGAAGCATTGCAATTGAAACTAAAACATATTATAGATTTCATAAATTCAACACCTCAATCCCCGAGTTTTGGCCACAGTTTGTAACATTTGATGGATTCAAAAAATTTAGAGTCCCTTGGAAAATAGTCACCTAGATTAGTTGAACTAGTAAAGAGAAATGTCTCTTAACAGGTTGATGGAAGTTCAAATCTCATGGTGTAAATGTCAAACATGCAAGGATATTTCTGTAACGGTACAAGGGTTTGTGCATTTCTCATATTATTGGAGGAGAGGCATCATTTTAAAATCCAAGGATTTTGCACCAGTTCCCCTAACATTTGAACATGTTTCTAACTTAGGATTCAAAACCTAAATGAAAATATCCAGATCCTATAACTGGAAATGGATCCCTGAATAGAATTCACTGAATCCTAAAGAGTGGGTCTGGATCACCAATTCCCTGATTCCATGATGATTTAGATTCGGGTAAAGGGCTAGGAATGATGAATTCAATAACTATGATCAAAGTGTTATGTATCCAAAAAATATAAAGGCAGTTCACATTGGAACTTACCCAATCATTTGAACTTACCCAATTCAGTTTCAGGGTACAAAATGACTTCAAATGACACAAAGATCAGACTAGAATTCAAACTTATCCAATCATTTGAACTTACCCAATTCATCTTTAGGGTACAAAATAACTTCAAATGACACAAAGATAATTCTGGAACTCATTTCAAGCTCACTAATCCAAATGGCTAAATCCCTTAGTGTAAAAAATCCAATCAAACTCTCGTAGGCCAAGTAAAACAACTGGAAAAACCTGCTAAGCATAGAAGCTGGAAATACATAACCAAAAACAAAACATGATTAGATGAGCATAGAAGCCCGTGGAAAATATCTCAGTAGTTGAGTATAGAAGCTGTAGCATTTGAAGTTAACATATCTATCTACAATAGCTGAAAATAGACGCTGTAGCATTTGAAGTTAACATATTTATCTGCAATAGATGAAAATAGAAGTTGTAGCATTTGAAGTTAACATATCTATTTGCAATAGACGAGCATAGAAGTTGTATCATTTGAACTTGAAGTCAACATATATTTCTGCATTAGCTGAGCATAGGAATCAAAGATGACAAGACATAAAATAAGAAAAGGGTAACAGAGGGAAAGGCATTCAGAAACCTTGGGCATGAACACACAAACTAATTGTAAACTGTTATAAATCATTATAAATGGGAAGAGACGATGTTACCAGATGATGTTTGGCTTGTATGAAAGCATTATTTTCAATTATTCTTAACTAAATGAATGCAATAATTCTGTAGGTAGTTGCATCCATGGCAAGAGTGAGTTATGTAGCTCATACAAGGAGAAGTGGCAGAAGAGTGACCAGGGGTGCCCAGCAGCGATGCACTTCATCAGATGAAGAAAGAACAGGTGATCTCAATGTCAACAATGCTCCAATAAATGTTGTTGAGGTTGACCATGTGGCTGAAGCTGATGTTGTGACACCATCAGTCACAGAGCCACCGTCAACCACAGTCCAAGGCGCAACTTCAACTAAAAAGATCAGTGCTATAAGAGGTTGGAAAAAAGAAGAAATGTTAGCTGCAATTGACGACATAGATTTCAATGGATATTCTGTTTGGGAATATGCAAAGAAACATAGTATTCCTCCCTCATCAATACATTATTGGATAAATGGGCTCACTCACACCAAACATAGAGGGCCTGTTATAGCTATGCCTGAAGAGGAGAAGGCCGAGGTGGTTCAGTGGCGTAAAGAAATGGCCCAATTGGGACATGGGCTAGAGTTGATACAACTCAAATCCACAGTTGCTCAAATTTGTCAAGGGAGGCCAAACCCATTCAAAGATGGGTTTCCTAGTAAATCATAATGGTTTGAGTTTAAAAAAAGGCATCCAGACCTTGTATTGCATACAACTGAGGGCCTTGATAGAGACAGAGCATTAAATTTACGACCTGTAGTTGTATGTAAGTTCTATGACACTCTTTCTAGTGCATACGACAAACATTCTTATGGTGTAGATCATATATAGAACTGTGATGAAATAGGTTTACAGGCGGGAAGGAATTGTGGCACGAGGGTAATTGCCAAGAGAGGCAGCTGAAACGTGCCAAAGATTTTGCCTAAGAGCAGGGAGTGGATAACCATTTTATGTTGTGTCAATGCAATTGGTGCTTCAATCCCAGGATTTTATCTATTCAAAGGTAAAAATCAATTGAAAAATTATATACAAAACTATGAACCTGGAGCATGCATGGCTGCAAATCCCCATGCATGGATGACTAAAGAACTTTTTTTAAATTGGCTTTGCCACTTTGCTGCATCTGTTCCAGGTGGTGTCTCACGTAATAATAGACACCTATTGATATTAGATGGTCATGGAAGCCACATGGCTGTACAAACAATTGAGGAAGCAAACAATTTTGGCATTGACCTTTTAACATTGCCCGCTCATACCACTCACATATTGCAACCCCTTGATGTTAGTGTGTTTGGCCCTTTCAAGAACTATTTCAGGTCAAAGCATGCTGCATGGATGGAAAAGAATCCAGGGGTTGAGGTGAAAAGGTTCGAGTTAGCAGAACTTGCAAGTAAGGCTTTTACAAGGGCTCTGACACCATCAAATATCAAGGCTGGATTTAGGAGGACATGAATATGGCCATTAAATTGTGATTCTCTTATGCATGATACTGCTTGTAGCCAAGCTTTTCATGTGGATGGTTAGGAAGAAGAGCATGAAGTGCAAGAAGAAGTACATGAACATGCTGATGTGGTTGCAGTTGATAATATAATTTCCCTCTCTTAAGGACAGTTATATGCTGATGATGATGAGTAGGTATGTGAAACACAGTATATTCATCAACAAATTGATAGCAACATGGAGGTTGTTCTACCAACTCAAGTAGATGGAACTCTTGCTGCTAATATTGTTAATGACACTGCTGAACATGCAGTTGACAATGTAGATTTTGTTGAAAATGAAATTGCTGATATTGTCAATGTAGTTGTAGTGGAAAATGAAATTGTTGATATTTTTAATGACATTGAAAATTATCAATTGACATTGCCTAGCCAAGTAAACCCACCATCATGGCTGGCAGAAGCCATGATTAATTTGAACGAACAAAGTATCTCAAGAACCAATGAACAAAGCATGAACATGCTTTCACAACTAGCTAAATTGAACAGTGAAATTGTTCATTTTTTTTTGGAAAATAGATCAATGGAAGAAGATGGAGCACATAATGAGGCACCAGATGAAAACAATATAGTTCAATCAAGTGCCACGGATTCTAAAGTGCGACGGATACTTGGGCGGTTCCTAAAGCTACCGGTAGAAAGAGCGTCAATGAAAAAGAAGCAAGGAACACCTGGTAGTCTTTGTTTGGGGCGAAGTTCACATTTACTCACCTCAGAAGACTATATAAAACTCTTAGTTGAGTCTAAAAAGAAAAAAATGAAAATTCAGGAATTAAAAGAGAAAAAAAAAGGATCAAGCCAAGGAGAAGAAGGCAACAAGGGCTATTGCAGCACAACGTCGAGCAGATGAAAGGCTTGGAAGAGAGAGAGAAAGGCAAGATAAGGTGCAACAAAAACAAATGTCAAGACAAGAAAAGGAAGCAAGGAAGGCTAAACAAACCATTGAAAGGGAACAAGGGATGATTGATATGGCTGATATAAATGCAAGAACAGTTGATGAGAATGAAACTAGGGACATGTCCAACACATTGAACAATATTGCAAATAATACAACATTATTCCAAGACCTCATAAACATTCAAGTGCCTTATTCCTACCACAAGAGGTGTGAATTCAATGTATGCTCATCACACACCTCCACTTAGCGCAAGTGCGAGGTATGGGTACTCAATTCATCCATGGTTAGAAGGGAAAAATTGGTCTCAATTATATGTCAGTAATCGACCACAACCTAATCAATCCTTCTTAGGAAGGCCAACCTACTTGGCTCAATCAGGAAACTCAGGGTTTGGCACTGAAGATTCTCAAGGCCATAAAGAATGGGGGTGTTATATGTTTTTGGTTGTAACCACATTATGATGTGGATTTTTGGATGAACTATATGTTTGGACTTTTATATTTTAATAGATCTTATATTTCCTTTATACTACACTAAGTAGAATTTAAATGTTTTCATCATACTTCATAAACCATATCTCACATATCTATCCATACACAACATGCTGCAAAGCATACCTCTTTATACTAGTTCTGTTAGTTATTATTAACTGTATGCTGTTAGTTTTTCCTGAACACATAGGATGACATCACTACATACTACATAACTCAGCTAACAACACAGAACAAACAGTGAATAGTTTTAATTAACCCAACAATAACTTGAACATCTTCAAAAGTTTAAACAGAAAAATAAACATGTCTGACAATTGAACTTCAGAACTAATGAGAGAAAGCCTGGACACTCATAACAGTAGCAGTGGAATGAAACCTATTCCAAATGAAAAGTATGTATATAGCTCCCTGTTACATGTAACACTATGCCATAAATTTTTGCAAAACAAATAGTGTTAGCATACAAAATGGCAACATATAACCCTTCAATAAACTCTGTTAACATACTTTATCACATTGTCCATTCAATTCTCTGCTAAAATCATATCATATCAATTCAGACTAACGTTGGCTAAGATTTTAAACTTGAAGGCTATGAACAAACAAATAACATGACCTTGAAGATCAATGCACCAATGCACCAATGACCTTGCCCGAATCAAGAAGATTACACTTCAACATTATTGATGAGTTAATCTTTGAAGATACATTGTAAAAATGTCATTTGGTAATTAAAAATGTTTCTCAATATTCACTAAATAAAATCCTTGAAATCCTTCATGATTGAAGAAGCCTATTCCTTAACTCTTACAAGCAACCAAACCTATAGTAGGCATGACTTCATGGAAGAGAAATCTGTAAAAGGCATTGGATTTCTCAGTTATCCAAGGAGCCTCACCGACCTACCAATTTGCTCAGGAACCCAAGCAATGATAAACCCACAGATAAACCCATAACTGTTACATTCGACATTCCCACAGAAACCCAAAAACCAGTTACATTCGACATTCCCATGTTAAATTCCACCGAACTCAATTTGTTGAGGAACCCAAGCAATGATAAACCCACAGATAACCAGTAAAACATAGAACTTATAAAACATGTTAAATTCTACCAAATTTAATTTGTTGAGGAACCCAAGCAATGATAAACCCACAGATAAACCCATAATTGTTACATTTGACATTCCCATAGAAACCCAAAAACCAATTACATTTGACATTCCCATGTTAAATTCCACCGAACTCAATTTGCTGAGGAACCCAAGCAATGATAAACCCACAGATAATCAGTAAAACATAGAACATATAAAACATGTTAAATTCCATCGAACTCAATTTGATAAGGAACCCAAGCAATGATAAACCCACAAATAAATCCATAACTGTTACATTCGACATTCCCATAGAAATCCAAAAATCAGTTACATTCAACATTCCCATGTTAAATTCCACCGAACTCGATTTGCTGAGGAACCCAAGCAATGATAAACCCACAGATAAACAGTAAAACATAGAACATATAAAACATGTTAAATTCTACCAAACTCAATTTGACGAGGAACCCAAGCAATGATAAACCAACAGAGAAACCCACAGATAAACCCATAACTGTTACATTCGACATTCCCATAGAAACCCAAAAACTAGTTACATTCGACATTCCCATGTTAAATTCCATCAAACTCAATTTGTTGAGGAACCCAAGCAATGATAAACCCACATATAACCAGTAAAACATAGAACATATAAAACATGTTAAATTCCATCAAACTCAATTTGCTGAGGAACCCAAACACAGATAAACCCATAACTTTTACATTCGACATTCCCATAGAAACCCAAAAACCAGTTACATTCAACATTCCCATGTTAAATTCCACCGAAATTAATTTGCTGAGGAACCCAAGTAATGATAAACCCACAGATAACCAGTAAAACATAAAACATATAAAACATGTTAAATTCCATTGAACTCAATTTTCCAAGGAACCCAAACAATGATAAACCCATAACTGTTACATTCAACATTCCCATAGAAACCCAAAAACCAGTTACATTCAACATTCCCATGTTAAATTCCACCGAACTCAATTTTCTGAGGAACCCAAGTAATGATAAACCCACAGATAACCAGTAAAACATAGAACATATAAAACATGTAATTCCACCGAACTCAATTTGCTAAGGAACCCAAGCAATGATAAACCCACAAATAAACCCATAACTTCCCTCAGATAAACCCACAAATATATGTAAAACATGTTAACTTCCATCGAACAACGAGTGAAAGTATTAAAAAATATAGACAATGGTTGGTAGGATTGTGAATCCCACCAGATGTCACCGAAAACTGCAGAGGTTGCAGAGCGCCGCCGCCGACAACTGCAGAGGTTGCAGAAGCCACCACAACGCAGCCCCAAACCTCTCCAACGCCAGCCATGGAAGAAAAGACCTGCAAAAAGAGAACAAAATTAAAATTTTATAAACCAAAATTGCAAAAACATAGTTAAAATGAAAGAATTGGAGAGGTTGATGCCAAACCCTGAAGAATTCGAGCAAACGGACCCAAACCCTGGTGGACAACAATGGATATCCTGGCGGTCCAGCATCAGAGCAATGTCGGACGTCGCAAACAAGTTTAGGAACGGGCGACGACCATCATTGTTCACAAACTGACAAGCCTTAAAACCAGACAACATAATAATGGCGGAACCGACGAACAAGTTCACGAACTGGCCAAAACAAGCAACAAACAACAGCGGGCAACGAAGCAGCTTAACGTATTCAACAATGGCATACAGGTCACGCAGGTTCTGAAACCCACAACCACCACCACAGGAGGAGCTGAATGGCCACACTCTGAGCCCGAGCAAGAATGAACATGGCTTAATGTTCATTGTCAATAAACCTCCGGACCAAACCCTAAACTCATGACATTTATTTGCATTTAACGTTGTCACAAACCGGGACACGTGGCCACGTCATTTGGGCAAGTGTCGTACCGGACAGGTCAGCATCTGAGGTGGAAGGGAGGGCACCCAACAACTAGCGTCGCTCCCCTACATAATGTATATAAAAAAAAGTTTGATATTTAAAATTCATCGGTTATACATTGAATGCTTTTTATGTATTTAATGATGTATAAAAAAAAAGTTTGATATTTAAAATTCCTCACTTATACATTGAATGCTTTTTATGTATTTAATGAAGTATGTACTTAATGAAGTATCAATTAGAAATGATTTATTAATTTAGTATCAAACACATTAAAATGCTTTTATTAATTTAGTATTAAAAAAAATTGAATTTGAATAATAATTTAGTATCAAACAAATTGAATTTGAATTTGATTATTATGGAAGAATCAAACAAATTGAATTTGATGAATTTGATTATTATGTAAGTATTAAACAAATTCAATTTGTTTATATTAATCAAGTGTCAAACAAATATCAGTAAGTAAACACATTTCTGCAATGTAATGAATTTGATTATTATGTAAGTAATAAATAAATTCAATTTTTTTATTATGCCGATAGGTGTTTTCTGTTGGAAATTGCAACTTTAATCATTTTGTTAATCACAAATTCCAATCTGATGGTTGAAAATACAAGATGCTGGAATATTTTCGTCGTTGCCACTACATCAATGGATAAGATTGATGAACATAACTCCCTTGCATATCTAAATCAAGTGATTAAACCCCACTTAAATAATTTTTTTACCAAATTATAATTAAAATTTTACTGTGCCATTAATTATTGACCACTTACGAAGATTAATGCTAATTAAATTCACATCATTGAAGTTGTGGCTTCATGAAACGTCTAAAAAAGGCCACCACTATTTGAACCACCATAAAACTATGAAACGTGTCATATAGCTACTTGAAACGTCTTATATAGCCACATGTTCATTCATTTTCATTCATAACAGCTCAAAACCTGAAACGCATGCCTCTTCACATTCTGAAACGAGAAATGGTTCATTCACAATTAATGATATAGAATTTATTGTGTTTTATTATTATTTAAGAATAGAATAAGACGCCAAAGTGTTATGTTTTCTTGGTATTATATCAATTTATTATGTTTAATTTCTATGTAACAATGATTGTTTTAATATTTTAATCATTATTTATTGTTTTAATAATATTTTTGATATTTTAATAATTGTACTTTACATAATGTAACTTACAATTTAATTATGTAACTTTCAAGTAAAATGATGGCATGCAATGGAGCGCCATGGAGCACCACCATTGGACCTGTGTGTGCCATCACGTTCCATATTCTTTATTTATTACACTTTTGTTTAATTGAAATGACTCTCATTCAAATTCCACAAAACAAATTCAATACAAAAAGAAGTGAAACTTATTTAAAAAGAATCGATGAAATGCTACAAGTTTCATTTGATAAATATGTTGTGCAGGTGTATTGTTTCTTCACAAGTTTCAATTTGATATCAAGGTTAGTCCAATTTTGTTGTTATTGGTTTTTTTTCAATATTATAGAGAAATTTCATAAATTTCATAAATTGAATGGTATCTAATAGATTGACTGTGTTAAGAAAGTACGCTGAGCTTCTATTTGATCCTAGGTTTAGTGCCATATATTCGGCCTCTATTAAATTGTTCTAGTCTCAATAGAAATTGGGAGGTATGTAAAACTCAGGCCCTCTATGTTTTGATACTCATGCTCAATGAGCCATGCAACTAGAGAATAGAAGGATGCAAATATTAATTGCAAATGTAAATTATAGTGAAAATTTTGGATTAGGATTACAGTCATATTGGTTACAAAACAAATTTTATTATGATGTAGATCTGAGCCTTAGCACCGTAGCATATTGAGTGGGTTGAAAATGTGATCTCATACTCATCAGATTAGATATATATATATATATATATATATATATATATATATATATATATATATACTTACTTATTTAAAAATTTGTATTATATTGTATTGAATTGATAAATTTGTGTATAAATTGAGACTAGGCATAACAAAGATGCATGGTCAAGTCAAGGTTGTAACGCTCTAACTTATTCATGTCAATAAGTTACTGTTCTCAGATTAGGTCTTTCTTGGTGTTTCTTTTTTTTTAGTAGCGGAAGTAGCTTGGTGTTTCTTTTTGGTTTGAGTCATTACTTTCAACTCTCTATATTACTTTCTGGCCTCATCGAATCATAATCATGGCCGGTTTGTTTCACTCTCCTCTTCTCTTATTTTACAGCACAAATGTCAAACAAATTGACTCACTCATATAAACTTTAATTGTATTTTAATTTAACATTTCGGCATTTATTTATTAATAATATTTCATAATTAAACATTGGCAAATTTTAATTTTCCCATTTGATATAAATCACCCATTCTCTTTTCGTGACTTCCTCCGCTCTTTGCAATCGTGACTTTCCTGCCCTCTGTATATATCTTTCGGAAGGATACTAGCGACTTAGGTTTTTTGTTTTTTTTGTTTTTTAATTATTTTGTAAATAATTTCTACAAGGCAAACTTAGAGGATACCAGCAATTTAGGTTTTCTCCAATAATTTTTGAGACCGTTGAAAATGAATTTAATTCCAATTTCAAAGTCGATTTAAACAAAGTACACAAAACCTATATGAATTTAACAAATTTGTTATTAGCTATTTATCTTACAACACATTTATTCAAATTTTGTAACTTAAATTTTTTTTCATTAAATTCTATGAAACCTTGTTGCTTAGTTTACCATGATCAGAAGGTAGTTGTTCCATCTGCAGCACTATCTCTGGAGCTTGCTTACAATTTTAGTTGTCCATACCTCACATCCTCGCATGGAATGGTTTAGATGTTAAAAACAATACTGATATATTTATATGTTATGTTAATTTTAAAAGGAGTATTGATAATTTATATTTTAATTTTAAATAATATATAAAAATATAAAGCTAATTTAATTTAATGTATTAAAATAAATAATTTTTTTTAAAATAATTTTTATTTTATTGATTAAATTAATATATTAGAAGAAAAATATTTTGTTGAAATTAAATATTATTCACACATTTATTCTAAATATTAAAAAATTAATAATATTTTCATTGATTGAGAAATATTTTTAAAATCTACCAGATTAATAAATGTTTTTGAGAAATATTTTTAAAATCTAAAAAAAATAATTAAATAATATATATATATATATATATATATATATATATATATATATATATATATATTAAATAAAATATTAAAAAATGAAAATTTATGTTGTTACATTGCTAATTTCATTAGTTTCTTTAAGCAAATATAGATCATGTTAATATGTCATTTATTAAATTTCAAATTTAAAGCATAGTGCCTTTATTGACATACCCAAACATATCATAATGCCAATGACATGTTGGCACTGAAAAACTATTCATTTTACTTTCACCATTGAATTTATAAATGTCAAATTTATAATAATTTATAATAAAACTATTTATTTGTTGAATTGTAGATTTGTGCATATCATATAATTAAATTAATAATTTTAATAATAAATAAAATTAATTGAGTCACATATCATTATTTATTTATTTATATTTTGTATTTATTAATATTTTTATGGTTAATATAAAATAATTAATCCAATTAATATAATTATTATTGATATAAAATACTAATATTGTAATTATATAGATACTTTAATATAATACTATTAATATAGTTTATATTATATTAGTAAATATGTATTTAATAATAAAAATTTATAGAATTAATATTTATGCATGAGATTCATCTATATATAAATATTATCATTCATGTAATACAAATAATATATATTATTAGATATTAAAGATTTTTTCTTTTCATTAGCTTTCGAAAATTTTTGATTATTTATTTATAAATATTTCTTATTTATTAATATTGTTAATATTAACCGTGTTAATATAATATAATTAATACAATTAATATAATTATTATTAATATATATTAATATAATTTATATTATCATTGCAACCTATATTAATAAAATTTCAAATATTGATTATTTATTATTTTTACATTTATATATTTTTTTACAATTTATTATCCTCATTATTATTGTGTTGATTTGAATTGGTGTTCCTTTTGTGGTTGATCTTGTGTTCTGAAAGAGTTTATTTGATAAATGACTTTTGATGGAGAATTTCCAGTCCATTTTTGTAGTTGGATTTATTTATGTAAAAACAACAAAAAAACATATGTTAATTTCAATGTCTTTTTTTGGTTTCACTCATGGTGGAATTGAATATCACTTTAGTTTATTAATTCATTATGTTTATAATATTAACAATTAGTAAGATTGATTGATCACTTGTGGTTTATAATAATAATAATCGTGTGACTTTAAAATTCCTATGTGTTTAAAATATTGGGTAGTATGTTTTATTAAGCTCTTGTATTTTTAATATTGTTCCCTTGACCCTATTGGTCTTTTAGGTTATTAATATTTTCTTGTTGGTTTCACTAATTCTTTTGGTTTATAATATGAATAATCCCTTGGGTTAATTCTTAGTGTTTATTAATTTCTTTGGTTTTTTTATTTTTTATTAATTTTATTGATCTTTCTACTTTATTAATCACTTGAGTTTATTAATATTTTTTTATTTCTAATACTAATATGTTGGGTTTATAATATTAATAATCTCTTTGCTTTCTTGATGGTTTATGTTTATAATATTAATATTTCCTTGTATTTGTTAATCCATTGGGTTTATAACATTGATCCATTAATTTTTCGAATTCTTTCGATTTGTAATATTATTCCCTTCAATTTATTAAATCCAAATATTGAGGTTTGAATATTAGTCCTATAGTTTAATACTAATGCATAGTGCAATGGCACATTATGAAAAACATTGACTCAATATCAACCATGGGAAACCATTATTAATTAGCGTTAACCATAGTTGATCAATGTCACTCATGGTCAAATGTCACATTCTGACAAATATTGTCTCAATATGAAAATCAACGATGTCCAACCATGGTCATAGTTGGTCCAACGTCGCATTGTGACAACAATTGTCTCAATGTTTAAATCAAGCATGGTAAACCATGTTTATTCCCCTCCTTTTATAATATTAATAATCATGTGACTTAATCAATCATTTTTATTTAAAAAATTTATTCCTAAGATTTATTAATCTCTTTACTAATCATGTGAGTTTCTCATTCATTTGTATTTAAAATATTTATTCCTAGCTTTTATTAGTTATTTTTGTTTTTTATATGGATCCCTTGGCGTTGTTGATGTCTTATGTTTTTAATATTTCTCTCTGGGGTTTCCTAATTTCTTTGGTTTATAATATTAAACCCTTGGATTTATTAATTCTTTTGGTTTATAATATTAATAATCTCTTGTGTTTATTAATTACTAGATTTTAAAATATTGATTCTTATGGTTTATTAATTTCTTAGGTTTTTGAGTTTAAAATATTTATTTTTAGGGTTTGTTAATCTCTTGTGTTTTTAATACGGATCCCTTGGCCTTATTGATCCCTTATGTTTTTAATATTTATCTTTTGGGTTCACCAATCTTTTTGGTTTATAATATTTAAATCTTGGGTTTATTAGTTCTTTTGGCTTATATTATTAATAATCTATTGGATTTATTAATATCTTGAGTTTAAAATATTAATTATTAGGGTTTATTAATTTCTTAGGTTTTTGGGTTTTAAATATTATTTCATATGCTTTATTAATCTCTTGAGTTTAATATATTAATTCTTAGGGTTTATTACTTTCTTAGGCTTTTGAGTTTTAAATATTATTTTTTAGAATTTTTTAATATCTTATTAAATTATTATTCTTAGGGTTTTTTTATTTTATTTTTTGGTTTATAATATTAATATTTATTCTTTGTTTCACCAATTACTCAGGTTTATAGTATTAAATCCTTGGGTTTATTAGTTCATTTTGTTTAAAATATTAATAATCCCTTTGAATATTGGTAAGAGATATACCCTTATTATAAATATTGATAAAATATCATTATTATGTTATTTTTGAATTATATTATAGTTTGAGTTAAAAGTATTAATATTTTGAAATAATTTAATAATATATTTTTATTATATATTTTATTATTGAATAATATAATATTATATTCTTTTATATATAAAAATAATATATAGTATGCATATAGTTAATATTTTTAATATATTATAAGTAGATATGTAAAATATATTGGTAATTATATTCATAAATATATAATTATTATTTTGGTGAAACAAATGTGATGGTTTTTGGATATAGGCCTATTGATGTATATCAACTATATTGCTAAATGTGGTTGTAAATCTATTTCATATAGCTGATATCAACTAGATTAGTAAATAATACAATCTATTTCATATAACCAATATCAACCACATTAGTAAATAGTACAAATTGTCCTAGTATTAATCAAGTATGAAACAATTATCAATAAGTAAATACATTGCTACATAACATTGTTACATTACTGCATGTTACATAACATTGTTACATTACTGCATGTTTTTATATGAAAGTATAAATTGAAAATATAATACCATTAAAAGAATGAAACAAACATAACATAAATCAACGCATGTATTCATTAAACAAATATAGTAAATCCATTGCAAAATGTATTTGAACAATATCCATACATATAAATATCACACTACATAAGTCAACGCATGTATTCATTAAACAAATATAGTAAATCCATTGCAAAATGTATTTGAACAGTATCCATACATATAAATATCACACTATCAAAAAAATCTGTTATTAATCAACAATAACAATGTCTCTCAACAAGTCCAATAACTTAAAAAACCAAACCACAAGCAGTAATGATGGGCCCAGCCCCTGGTTAACCTTACCTTTATATTGATTTACAATACAATGTATTATGATTGTTCTGAAAATAAATTAATGAATGATTTATGGGTTGATTATATTAGTGATTGCGATGATTTGAACTACATATAAGTATTGATGGCTGTAATGATAATATAGATATTTGTTACGTGGGTGATCTAAGTGTGTTGTACTCGCATTTAATCTCGAATGGACATATGTCCTCGTCTTGGTAAGCACATTTCCGCCCTTAGTAAACTCGATAACCCTAGCTATCACTCATTCGCTCTGTTGGTCTTATGTTTTCGAGCGAGTGAGGGTTTTCTCCGCCATTTCTCTATGCTGGTTCTCTGTGTATTCCTTTTATGGTTAAATGCTGCTAATGTTCGACTCTGGTGTGGCCACGGCCTTCTAGCCCGTCAGTTGGTAAGGTTACTTCATTATTAATGTTTCGATGTCATTTGATTTCTGCATTCTCTTGAGGTCTATTCACCCATGGAAGCTATGGTTCGATTCCTGTATGCATACGTTGTTAGTTGTTGTTCTTTCCTTCAGCTGTTAGTGTCTATGCCCATTCATGTTTCCTCTATTCAATCGCTCCTGTAGTTACTTTGTCTGTGCCTTCAACTCTGTTTGCAAGTTGCGGTCTCGGGGGTTCGTGGCTTCGGCTCTGTTCTTCAATGGCAAGGTAAGCCCTCGCTTTATGCTATTTTAACTTCGGCTCTTTCCTCTGTTACTAAGATTTCTGCTCCTTGTGAGCAAAGAACCCTCGTTGGCTGCAATTGGCTCAAAATTTGTCTCGGCCCGCCGTCTTCACTGTAGGTAGGTCAGTTTTTCTAACCCTGCAACCTTGTCAATTTATTTTTCCCGTTTCATTTAATTGTAAGGTCTAACCCCTGTTTTCGTTGGATGATTACAGGTGGAGTCGGCTCTAGGAACCTGCTCTCCATTACTGGCCCGTTTTGGAAACCCGACACAACCCAGTTGTCGGTGTGAACTTATCTTAACTGTCTTTTTGTTTTAACTTATGTAACTGTATAATGATTAACAGAGAGACTCGTTTCGTTTGGCTATCAAATATTCAGTTTCAATTTTGATAAGTACCTGTGTTCTTGCGCCGTTATGTTGCTTGTTGCCCATTTGCTGTTATGATATTCCACTCTGTTGTTTGCTTCGATGCTTCTAGGGTTTCGATGCCTTTCAGATTTCTGTGGTTCCTCCTGTTATTATGCTTTTTACATTGATTGCCTATGGAGCTGTTAGTTTCATGCTAATAAGAAAATTACTCATATTCTGTAAATGAAAATGATTTGTTTGCATATGCTAGTTGATTTCAATAAGATAGAATGACTGTTTAAAATGACTGTAATGTCGATTCAATTATGGATGTTTGCAGAGATTTCTATTATGCTCTCTTTTTCTTCTCTTAATCGAACTTGTTACAATGCATGCTTCTGTCTTTTGTATGGTTTGAAAAGAGTTTGATTTAACTGTTATCAGATACATTTATTAGTTACATAGTTTCTGTAACTGTTACCTTGACTTTACTGGAAATGGTAAATGGTAAATTAACATATGGAAATAATTCGACTGAGCAACTAATTAAAACAATTTTAAATTAACTACTCATCTTCCTAAATGTTGTTTCACTAAGAGATTAAAATTAAAAATAAACGAAAATGTCTTTCCAGTATTGTCTCCTTTATCCTCTCTGAAACCAAATGACTGCTAGAGATGAGACCAAATGACCTCTAGAGATGATGACTCATCAGCTAGATGCTCCTGCATCAAGTAACCTGAAAAACCACAAGTAACCAAACAGTGCAAATGTTTCTCAGTACCTTTCACATATCACATATGTACATGCGTGGTACAAACAAACGATGTCTCCCAATACCCAGCAGCAACACCAACAAACAATGTCTCCCAGTACCTAGCAACAACACCACACATAAGAAGCATATATATATATATATATATATAAGAACTGATCAAAGATACAAATGAAACCACCACACAGAAACAAATGATGTCTCCCAATACCCTTCAACAACACCACAAAGAAACAGCGTAGTCTAAAAAAACAGCATTTTGGTCCAAAATCCAACAAAGATTTTAATAAAATCTTGTTTATAGTTGTTAAACTTTAGTATTTTGAGTGCTCTAAAGGTTTTTGACAGTGCTGAATCCATTTCCATTGTCAAAAATAGATTCCAAACACTCCAACTCCAACTACCTTGAATTTTAGTTGACCGCAAAAAAAACTGTCCTCGGAGCTATTTCACTGCCTAAGTAGACAATTTCCAGTTGCCCGGATTCCGGATTCCAACAAAAAAAACTCTGAGCTATTTCACTGCCTGAGTAGACAACTTCCATACAACTTCGAGAGGTCTCCCTAAACGAAAAACGAATGATACGGACATAGACCATTTCTTTTAAATTCCAAAATTTGAAACCTACAAGAGATCATTTCTACACTGAAATTTCAAATCCACAAAAATACTTTCGCAGATACTATTCAGTCAAACTTCGATTGTCATGAATATAAGCACCGTCGAGTTGAAGTTGAAAGCCAAATTGAAGCACAATGATAGCATACACACCTCTGTAGCCATATAGACCAAAATGATGCTTTGCCGGTTCTATGAGACTTCAAAATGAAATCCAAATGCTATAGTACATCAGTGTAACAACGATCGCTTCCAAAAATTAAGAGGTAACCGATGTGAAGCCACGAATTGCATTACCCCTTTCTACTAGCAAATGTAAAACCAAAAATCTATATGATATACTTCATTCTGCTGCCAAATTTTAAGAAATAAAACGTGAACACTAGGATCTGAAATTGCCGTTTGGCAAACTCAAGTGACTGATCCGCGATGTCTTCAATTCGACCGCAAGAGACTGATCAGCGATGCTTTCAATTCGGCATCAGACGTTTCAGCCATATTCTTCACTAGTTTGATGACCTCAGCCAGAATATCCTGGGTTTCCTTTATAATTGTTTCATATTGAAGCATGTCTTCCAGTTTGTTATTCGGCATTGGATTCGACGATACTGGGGAGTTGACAGGGATGTGATTCAAAATTCGGGCCACCTCGGTACTGGGGACCTTCGTTTCCTTATTAGTGTCAGTGCCTCCATCGCTGTCGACTTCTTTCTCCTCCTCTGCTTCATCCACAGCTGCCTCGGTTTGATGTACCTCCATCTCGTCTTCCTCATGCTGCGCGCCCCATGCCTCTTTCCACAGCTTATACAATTCCTTTTCGTGCCTGCTCTTGTAAACAAAAGCATCTTCTTGAATGCCTCCCTGGGCCATCTTGTTCTTAATGGATTCATACCTCCTCTGCATGCTCCTCATCTTTTCATACACCTGGACCCTACTTGCCTTGTGGTCCAATGAATATTTAATCTTTCCAGCAACCTTTGAAAACTCCACACCCTCCATTGCGTACTTCAGGCAGCAGTGCATGACGACACTTTCCTCGTTCGTAGTCCAAACACGCCTCTTCTTCTGCGACGATGATGATTTCCCTTGCCGATACTTTGCAGAACGAGCCACCCTGGGGACAGGGGATAAGGATTCTAGCTGCTGCCTCCGCAATCTATTTCTCGATGGGTTCGAAGCCGGGACTTCTTCTTGGGCTACTTTCTTAGCGTTGGACACCAAATTCTTCTTTTTCAACTCGGGCTGCTCTTCGGCAGAGTCATCATCTCTGCCTCTCTTTGCAGCTACTCCATTCTTGGACTTCGAAGCAGAGGAGATATTAGGGTTCGAAGCAGAAGCTATGTTATTAGGGTTCGTCTCCGAGGGGGTGCTCTGGTTTCGAACTGCGGACCTGTCCGAAGAATTTGGATTCTTCTTCAGCGAAGGCGTAGCTGCGGGCTTCTCCGGTGCTGGGCGGGTATTCACCTCCTCCTGCTCGCAGTCGGACGACGACGCAGAGGTAGAGAAAGAGTGCTGGTTTTGGGAAGGGTTTACATTTGCGTGGAATCTCTGCTCATCTGAATCGTAGCTGCTGCTGCTGTCACATGAGTGAGAGGATTTGCTCTGCCCATTTGAAAAGGACGCCATTGCTTTCAGAAATTCGAGATCAGTCTGCTCAGCGCAGCTTTAACAAAACAACATACAAACCCTTTTCTGAAAAAACCAACGTAAATACAAATACAAATTCGAAAACTCCAGAATTGCATTGCGTGGCCGCATTTCAAATCTTTAAAATGACATCTGTCACAGCTCAGCGGAATTATGATTGAGCTTTGGGAATGAGGTTCCTTGTAAGCTTTTTTTTCAATTATTATTTTTTAAAATATAATTTTAATTAATTTTATTGAAAATGTAATGAAATTATTAAATTTCATATTTTGATTTTTATATCGGATTATGTAAAAATTCTTGAAGACATTTCATCCGTTTATATTTAATATTTAAAAATTCAAATTATATCTTATATATATCTTGAAAGATTTTAAAAATAAATTATTATGATGATATTCTGGATTTCGAAATATTTAAATGTCAGAGCGGAATATATCATTAAACGAAGGGGATAGCTATAATATAGAATTAATTAATTCTGTATTGCGCAGATCTGCCCGACCATCAAATCTTTTTGCAGAACACATATTCATTTTTTTGATAGCTGCAATTACGAACAGACTCGTCGGCGCCGCCTCGAACACTCCCACTTCGAAACGCCATGCATGCAAAATATGTTAAATCAGTTAAAGGACACCATTCTTTATTTCAATTAAGGGCATCAGCTGCCTGGCCGCATTAATGGGCTTATGGCCGCTGAAATAAGGCTCGCCTGCCATCATCCGTAATGATTACCTTAAAAATAGCGTACTATATCGTAAAGGGAATATGGTGGGGCGACAGTGTGATGGAAGAGTGCACGTTTCAAGAAACACACATGGAAGGGAGTTGTTTTCAGTGTGATTTTTTAGAGTTTAGTGTACTATATAGTAAAGGGAATATGGTGGAGCGATAGTGTGTCATGGAAGAGTGCAAGTTTCAAGAAACGCACATGAAATTTAAAGGGAATATGGTGGGGCGACAGTGTCATGGAAGAGTGAATTTTTCAATAAACATACATGAAATTTAAAAAGAGTTGTTTTTAGTGTGATTTTTTGGAGTTTAGAGTTTTGGAATTTGGAATTTTTTTTAGGTGAATTTTGATTTTTATTATTGAAATTGTTTTTATAGATTCAGCACCTTAAAAAAATTATATGGTACTTTTATTGTTCAAGGTTATCTATCAAACTTTTGTTTTCAATAAATTACTGTCAGATTTTCGAGAAATTGAACCATAAAAATCTACTAATTTTTTTTTTCAAAAAATAAGGCTAAAAACAACTAGATCTAAAACTTTTACCATTTATTGCTCACATTTTGGACGATGTTCCACGATTTAGTTATGGTTTTTAGAAAACAAGTGTATTCCAGAAAACAAGAGTGTATTCCGTCAAACTTGGACGATGGTCGAGCGTTTCAGCTATAGTTTTTAGAAAGCGTGAGTGGATTCCGGGTACTCCTTATGTATAATGTCATTCCATTTTCCAGCACTCAACGCAGAGTTTATTTTGGGTGTTTTCCGATTCCAATGGAAAGGAAAAGGCCCGCCTTAAAATTCTAATTACTTTGGTTTTATCTTTATGTTTTTAAAATTATCACCTCAATTCATAATATCCTAAGAGTTTTGGAACATGGGAACCGTAGATATAATTTTCGAGAAGTCATTTGATTATAGTGAATTCTAATTTTCGAGGTGTCATTTGATTGTTATATTGAATCAAATTTTTAACTTCACGTATGTTAGTTATATATATCTAATGGAAACACTATTTTCCAAATTAATCGTTAACCTTAATGGAATGATAGTATGGAAGAATATTTTAAATTACAAAGTTGCTTTAGATTACAATGTTGCTGTAGAGGACCACTCTTTTAGAACAGAACAAATGAACATGACAGGGGATTGATTGGCATTAATAGCGAAAAAATGTGTGGGGTGCTTAAGATTTTGAGATAGTTTTGACTTAACTATTAATTGGGATGATGGATAAGTGCAATGTCTTAAATCAACAAAATTGGTTTAATGAAAGGTGGTGGTGCAAGATAGCTACATAAAGTAAATTTCGAACACATTATGCATCTTTCAGTGCACTCATGGGAACGATTCATACCGTGGATGTGCTTAAGGTCGGAGATAAGTTGGCATTCTTGGATTTTGGGGCTAAGATCCATGAACCATGAATGTTAAGAGAGGAGGGGGAGCATAGACATCTACCAAGCAACTAATCACGGTAACATAAAAAATACTGACACTAAATACAAAAGATAACTTTATTAATTGAAAAGAAGACCCTTTAACATCTACATTCTGGAGGGCCAATATGTCCTTTTGTAAGGCGAGGCTTATTATTTACATTACTCTCGATGCCTTATTGAGTTGCATCATTTAATGCCATGGGTAAATACCATGTGTGTTATCCACTTTCCATTCGAATCAATTTGTGAGTTGTTGGTGCTTCTTCAATGCCTATAGCACCTACATCAAATGTGATATGTCCTAAAAAGTAGAACTATATACCAATATATCATCATGATAAACAATAACAAATGAATCCATAAAATGGCATAGTATTTCATTCATTAACTTCATGAACGTAGTTGGTGCATTACATAGGCCAAATGGCATAATTGACCACTCATACAAACCTTGTTTGGTTTTGAATGTGATCTTCTAGGCATGACACTCTCTGAGGATCCCCTGCAACTTCCAACAACATACACAAAGACACCTCCCATGATACCAATATGATCCATAAACTATTCTGGATATTCCACTCAATAGTTTCTCACACAGATCTACAAAAATATATTTGAAAATCCAAAATCTATACTAAGAAGGTTAAACTTTTTGTATATTTTTGGATTCATTAATTACTGTGTTATGCTTATGCACACAATAGATAAAATATGGAAAATAGATAACAATGAAATAAGCTCACAAACCACAATAAACACAAGATATGATCTAGGAAACCCTTACAGCAAAAAACCTAGATGTAAGGTAATGCTATTATGCTTTCTCTTTCTTTAAATGGAAATGGATTCAAGTACAAAGAAGTGAGACTCGTGGCTTGTTTTATCTCTCTCTATCCACTTTCTGCTACTTTTCTTGTCTATGGAACAAAATGCACTCCAATAGAATAGAACCCCTTTCCTCCTAGTGGCCCGGTTATAAAACAACCCAATAACCTATTAATGGTTAAGTTTGATTCCTTCAACTCTTAGATAGAGTTACAATATTGAATTATTTAGAGTTTCCTTCATCATAACCATTTGGCTAGTCGTGTTATCATGAATAATGGGGGATGATATGGCATCCTCTCGAATCATGGTGGTAAAAATAGGAAGGTCAACTTCTAAGTGGCATAAATTTTGCATATGGACCCCATTTTAGGTCTTTCTTACATCGTTGGAAAGTAATTTGACTGTTGAAAGGTGCTCGGGGGTGCATGTTTAAATGGTAAAGTTTAACTTGCAAAATAGTGTTTGATTCCTCAAACTACTTTCAAAAGGTTTTAAACCCAAATTTGTCAAACTTTGACCCGCTAATAAAAATGGTCATGTGAGTTGATTCCTCGTATTTTCCGACTATGAAAGCATCAAGAAGAATGAAAAATAATATATTGATCCAATCTAGATCAAGTGGTTTCATCTTAGTTTATTGGGTTTGTGAGCTTAATCTCTACAACTATTTCTCTCTCTCTCTCTCTCTCTCTCTCTCTCTCTCTCTCTCTCTCTCTCTCCCTGTCTTGTATTGTCTAAAAATGTCGCACTTTTCTTAGTTTTCCTCGGCCTTATGTGCCTCCTCCCCAATTACATGATTTTATCCTGTCACTGTGCAATTTTTGAGTCAACCACACTATCCCATAGGCATACTCTTCCTAATCACTATATTTGATTTTGAGAGGATTATTGCAACTACCACCTATGCTCAACAACTAAGGTGAGACACTTCAACCAAATAGATTTCAAATTTAATGATGAAAAAAAGAAGAAAAAAAATGGGTGGATCATTTCAAATTCAAATACTAGCCAAAATGGTTTTGAGGAGCTTGACTTGGAATATTTACAAGATGAACCCTCAAAGTTCCCTTCAGTTTTTCCTGCTCATGGTATCATGGTCCCTATAAGTGCTTGTGCCTCAGTTGAATGTTTCGTATCTTCATTAATTTAAAATAAAGTACATACAATGCCTTGATTTATCTAGTTCAACTTAGCATGATAATGAAATATATGTTTTGAAATAAGACACCACTAATCATAATTAATTAAAATTTATGAAGGCCCGATGAAAATGGAGACATTGCAATTATGCTATCAAATTCCACTCCTAGATTCTATAATCAACTATAGAACAAGTACAATACTAAAGAATGGAATCCCCTAGGCTTCCTAGTAGTTTAATATTTAATGTAGCATGATAGTAATCTAGGGTTATGGTTTTGCATGTCTTAACCCTCAATTGATGATAATGTTTAGACCTTCTAGAATCTTTTTGAAAGTCCATATGTGTGTAGCCCCACATTTTTAAATGATGGATGTTGACATGGCATCCACTTGCTACCATGCTAGTAAATAAGGTAGGTCCACTTGTAGGAAGCACAAATTTACATACAAACTTTAATCAAAGTGATTTCCACAATATCGAAAAGGTATCGATGTTTAGAATAAAACTAGGGGGATATGGAGGTATGCTTTTAAAGCTATAACCACAAAAAATCAGTTCCATGACTTAAAATGACTATGGAAGATTCCAAACCCTAAATTTGAAATCTAGGACCTACCATTAAAATGAGCCCTAGAAGCCAATTCCTCCTCTTTTTCCACCCATAAAGTACTAGGAGAGGTGATAAATTATATAATTATATATTGTGAATCATATTTCCCCATTTAGGGCGGCCCTTCATCCCCAAAATTATATTGAATGAGGTGACAAAAAAAAAAATACTCTACCTTCTCCCTAGAGTATTGTAAACTCGATGGTGTATTGTTGCACACTCTACCCTTGTATCTACCTAAAGTTATGCCAATAAATCCACTATTCCTCTATATCCAATAGTGTGGAACCAAGAACTAATGATATTTTGAAAAGCATCCACTTGTTTATTCATGGATCACCCTCTAGCCTATGTATATACCTAAGTGTTTCCATATGGATTTCATAACAAATTAGTGCATGGACCTCTAGTTTCATTCAAACAAACGAAAATTTGTTTCTCTTAATCTATATCATGGACATTGGAATCCACTTCTAACTATTGCAACCAATGATTTATCTCAGCATCATTGGTCCCACCTTGATAGGGTTTGATGTCCACTTTTTCTTCCATTTTAAATAGAGGTTGCGAAGAAGTGATGACAATAAATATTAATTTATCTTTCTTGATCTCTTTTTTTGTACTCCTTTTCTAGGTCTTCACATCTCTTGGTTTCTCATTCAATCCAATTTATGAGCTAGAACCACCTCCGTAAAAGGTATAAACTTATTTTCTAGAGTTGCAATGGGAAGGGCCATATCCAGGACACCAATGGCTTCCTTATTCACCAGTTTCTGATATCTATTATACTCTTTGTTGACGACGTGGTCCTCCTCTCCTCATCTCCATAAGGATTATAGAGGAAACTAGATGCCTTAGCTTTGTTTTGTGATCTTCGAAAGTTGACGGTCAACCTGGGTAAAACAAAGGTTATGATCTTCAATGGGGTGAAGAAAACTTCAGACCTTCACTTCCTATTCAGATGGGAGGAAGTTGAGATAACTAGTACGTAGACTTACCTGGAGGTGAAATTCTCAGGTCCCCGCTTTAGTTTGCAACCAACGCTTGAGCCTTGGATGAACAAATGATATGGATCCTTAGCCCTTCTCGAGAGACAATGCTTTCGTCATCACTTCTAGGACATCTCGTCCAAGATGAGCCTCAGGGACACCTTGGTCCATCCCACTTTTCTATATGGCTCAGAGATTTTGGGACCGTCATTACTTGAGTCAGATTGGGCTTCAGCTAAGAGAGTCTAGATTCTTCTTCTTTACTGCATCATTAGATGCAAACAAACAGTACCTCAACACATCATCCTTGCAAATTTTCGAGCTCAGCCCTTTTGGCTTGAGACAGTCTTAAGTTTGGTATCATTCTTGCATAGCATTTGAGGCTTTGCATACTCGATATAGAGTAGGGACCGGTATTCTTACTTAGCATATTTCTATTCTGAGAATATTGCTCGTTCTACTCCCTCGGGGCAGGCTAGATGTTGGTTTAGAGGAGCTTCATATCTCTTAGAATCAATGGGCATTCAATTGGATCGTCTCCGTCCTTTTCGATGTTCCCTTAGATTCTCGTGGTCACCTTTTACATACTAGACAGGAGCTCAACAATATCATTAGGGAGGACATCTATAGGCAGTTCGTCTAGGTCACCTGGGTCAATCCTTTGGGAGGGTTGTGCCCAAAGATGGCCTTCTACGCTGAGCACTTTTTGGAGTTGAGAGACGGGATCATTGTTCGACCCTAGTACACGTTTCACCATGGCATGCATGCTCTTCGATTTCTTCTAGGCTAGTTCAGAGTAGGCTCTCATAGACTTCGGGTAGAGACAGACCACCAGATTGATATACCAGACAGAATCTTCCAGGTATGTCATTTACAAGATGTGGAAACCGAGGTGCACTTCATTTTGGATGCCCTGTCTACTACGAGATCAAAGGAAGATTCCATTATTTGTTCAGAGATTCTCAGACCCTTGCCTACTTTTTCAGGTATCCCAGTCATAGATGTTTGGCACTATATATGCAGGAGGCTCTCAGGTTCTGAGTGCATATTCTTCAACCACCCATCACACCAGATTGCACACAAATGATCACGACATTTTTTAGGGTACTACCTTTAGGGGCACCAAGAGACCGATTGATACCAGTTCATATCCATGCTCTAGATCAGTGAGGATCTGTGGAGCCACACCTCGCCACACGATATTTCAACAACAAATTTGTCTCGAATATGTTCTTGGGAGACATACTAGGTCCTCCAGACCTTAACAGTGCACGAACTCCCCAAGCAATGATCTAGCGGACAATCCACACTTTCCACTAGCCCTTCATAAGGCCAACAACCTTTTTGGAGTTTCTTCAGTGTTCATTTAACCTCGAATGTCAGGAGAGATGTGTTTGATCCTCAATCAAACCCATTAGCTCTTGGATCTTCTCCGCCAAGGCACTCCATACATTGAATTTTTATGTTCTTGCATTGTACCTTTTATATTCATGCATTGTATCTTTATAGGAGACTGTTTGGTTCTCCCGCATTATATGGACATCATTGTACTCAGCAGTCCCTTTATCCTACTTTGTGGTCATTAGTTGGACATAAATATAATTATCTTATCTTATTTTATCTTTTATTGCATCTTTAGAGTTGTTATGAACAAACTCATCTGCCATCTCTAGGATTTTGTGACTTGCTTCTTAAGTTATAGCTATATCTTACAACTTTCTACAAATACCCCAAAAAAAATTGCTCTAATACCAATATGATTTGTAAATTGTCACAGATAGGCATTGGAATGGTTTTTTTCCACACAAAAAGTACCAAGTGACAAATTATATAATGATCCATTCTAAAGCAAAAAATATCACTTGTACTTATAAAATTTCCCATTTCTCTTAATATTTTAGTCTTCATCTCCATCAATGATAGGGAGTTTTTTGGGGTTTGGGTTTCCTTCTATTTATCACCACTGCAATAAAATACTCAAAAAATAATTAGAAACAAACTTCAGTAGAAAAAAGTATCTTTAAAAATAAATTTAATTAGAAACCTTATGTTGTCGTCTTCAATACCAAATGATTCAAATTATATTTTATATGGAAGGATATATACTTATCAATGCAATATAATCCAAGGTCCATGTCTTCATATTGCATATTACCATGGTAGATATCTATAATAAACTTCATTCTAGAAATTAAGAAGTCTTGGTAATGGGAGCACATATCCAAATGATATGTGGGATAATTAATTCTATGAGTACTTATACGTATCTTCTTTTCCTATGAGATAATAATCCAATTTCGGTGAAAGATAAATAATTTCTCAAGTCAATTAATTTTCTATCTCTCTCTTTCCCCCTCTCTCTCTCTCTCTCTCTCTCTCACACACACACACACACACACACACACACACACACGTGTATATATATATATTCTTTTTGTATTTACAACATTTTGTACAAATTTTGTAAGAGGATATATTTTGATAATTTCTGGATCAAATTTATAGTCATCATCAGAAAATCCAACATAAAATTAAGTAAAAGTTAACATTGGAATGCCTCTTTTTTCATCTTTCGATTGGATGTCAAATTTGAAGATCATCTATGTAAAAAAGCACGTTGTGTAACCACCCTCCTCCCACACTTACCCAAGTTCATCAGTCCACGGGGGTAAATATGTGAAGAAGGGTTACTATGATATGATTCAACCTCCTAGATCACCATAAAGAAGTGGAATCAACAAAACAAAACCTTATTAATCTCCCTCAGGTGCTATAGGACCCCCAAGGGCTAAACCACCCTTTCAGGTGTCCAAACCTTGAGTTAAATTTCATTTTCACTGATATGGACTCCCATTCACATGCACAAGCCTACATCCATGCGATTGTAGGCCTCCAATCGCCTGCATAACCACTGCAATGGTGCGATTGTAGTCTTTTTTAACCAGTTATGTGCTTGTGACTGTGATATTTGAGCCACTTTTTCAGGGTTGGTCTCCAAACCACTGCCCAGAACGTGATGAATCTTTCCAAAACAATAAATTACACAAAGACAAAGCTTCTAACACAAAAATTGATGAAGGACTTGGCCTAACCAATCCTAACCATGAAATACATTTCGTCAAACACATCATGAGCATGAAATGTACAGGTCACAAATACACATCTGATCATAGGGATCTCATACTTATCCGAGAATCATCAAGAAGGTATAATGCCCTCTCATAATAGCTGCAATATCATCTATTAGGTCATGCATTCATCAACCATTCATATATTCATCAAACATGTCAAGATTCATAAACAATATACATCATGTAGTCAACATATAACTAGCATATAAACCAGCAAATAACCAACATATAAACCATGGAAACTCAACCAGAATATCGCCATCATAATAAATACATATATACATGAATCACAATAGAAAATACCTCTTATTAACATATGAAAATGACAACCAAGTCAAGGACATCCATGTACCACTTGATCATAGAGTAGGTTGGAAAAAATATTGCTTTCAACCAGTCACCCCCATGCCATATTCCAAGCATGAATATGAGATCTCATAGAATAACCAAAACAAACAAAACTAGGGATTCCAAAGGTCAAACCACCTCAACCCTCAACTAGTGATTCCACCTCACGGTCGGACATCACTGACCATCACCATATTGGCCTTTACCAAAGCTATCTACGACTCTAGAGCATTTGTTCCAACCAAAGCTTCAAAGCCTAGTAACTCAACACAAAAATATTGTCATGCTCTAGATTGTTTGTCTAACCAGGGCTTCCAGGACTACCAACTCAACCCACCAAGGGTTCCATAACGTTTTTCCAACCAAGGATTCCAAGACTAGTAACTCAACCCAAGTTGTTACAGGGCTTCTAGAGCGTTTATCCAACCAAGGCTCCCAGGAAGTAATAACTCAACCCACAACCATAAGGAACATGAGAACCAATCAGAAAACAAGAGAGAAAACCCACAACACCTTGGCTATCTAGGAAATTGCAAGGCTAGGAAAAACCTTTGTTAATCCAGGAAATCCTCCATGCGAATGACAGATCATAACCAAGAAACCACATTTATGTACCGTGCATTCCAAAACTAGCAAAGAAACCATACATGCAACTCAGTACCTACAAAGAAGTCCAGTTGTATCCATTTATCCACTTGTTCCCTTGCGCTCTCCTTCTTTCCTTTACCTTCTTTTCCAATCCAAGGTATGCCCAAAATATTCCAATAGTGTTCCAAGAAACTAAGTGTGCAAGAGTATGAGAGAGAGGTCAAACAACCAAGGCATATCCCTACCTCAAAACCATCATTTCAGTCATAGCATGCTTATGGAAATAAATGGACACTATTGGGTACCAATGTCCCACAATGGCCCTGCTCCTAAAATTCTTTACCAACATACTATTATATGTTCCAATTCCTTTCATTGTTGTTGCTGTTAATTCTTGCAGTCAGTTTCAACCACCCAAACTAGGAATTTTCATGTTTCCTCTACCAAGCACATAATTCCCATTAGAGTCAAAATAATTTGAAAAAAATTCACATCATACCTCATCAGTGGCATGTAAATAAGGTACACTTTCAATTTTGATCACTTCATGTCACAATAAGACAAACTAGTTGTTTAATCAAATCATCATGAATAAACATATCACATTCGGTTAGCTTATAACTTAGGCATCATAAATCAGAATCATAGATCACATGTAACCATCATAAATCATAATCATAGATCACATGTAACCATTATAAATCAGAGTCATAAATCACATGCCTAATTAAAACTGAAATAAAATAGTGATACTTATCCTTCAATCGATCCTTAGCTCCCAGAGCATGGGCAGCTCTGGACGCTCCCACATCATGGGCATGGGTACGTCTAGGGACTTTTTTCCTCTGACCTCTGTCTGCGTCCCTGGGATTTGTGCCACTTTTTAAGCCCAGAATTTCGATCACTACCCATAACTTCTTGTAGATTCTAGAATCCATCAAACACACAATGACAAGGCTGATGAATCAATAACTGACTCAAGGACTATGCCTGTCCATCCCCAACCGGGACTAAAATTTTGTCAAACACTTGGCATCAATGCAATCTATAGGTCTAGGATACAAGACAGAGCATCAATGACTGAAAACTCTTATGAGACATGACAAGAAGGATCATTACCCTCTCCCTTGAACTATTATGACTTCAACTAGATCTTGCATCCATTATCTTTACAATTACAAGTAAGTACATGAAATAATCATGACTTGAACCAATCATATGACCATGTTTATAACCAACATAAAACCGTGTAAATAACAATGAGATAACATCCATTTAAGCCACACGTTAACAAGTACAAAATCAAGAGGAATTATCTTTTATTAAACATAGGCAAGAGCCAACGAGGTTCTAGAATTCCACGTACCACCCGACCATAGACATAGCTGAGCCAAATCTCTCTTCAGCCTATCCCCGTGCCATATTCCAAGCATGAATGTGGGATTCCATGAATAAACCAATCCAAAAACAACCAAGGGAATCCAAAGGTTAAACCACTTCTACCCTCGTCATATCGTGATCACACCTAAAATGGTATTGAAGTCACAAAACCGAATCGAGCTTGTAATGCCTTTGGACTCCATCACTATCCTTGAAGAATTTTCTGTCTCCTTGCCTTTGACGCTCACGGGGGCTTCATTGCGGGAGAAGTACCATAGCATGCGGGTTCACAATGGAGGATATATAATGAGGGAAAAATGACATAATAATAAAAACCATTCTAAATTTGTCCCAAAAAAATATAAATATAAACGTACTACTCCAAATACAAATTGAGTTTCCATTTTGGAAACTTCCAAATACAATATTTTATTTGAGTTCCATGTTTTATTTCACACCATTCTAAATTTGATCCAAAAATAAATAAAACAAACACCATTCTAATTTTGACCCAAAAAAAATATAAATACAAATTGAGTTTCCATATTTTATTTGAAAACCTCCCAATAGAAAATATTTTATTTGAGTTTCCATATTTTATTTCACACCATTCTAAATTTGACAAAAAAAAATAAATAAAACACAATGCTTAAATATGCATACAAACTGAGTTTCCATATTTTAATTGGAAACTTAAGAATACAAAATAAAATAAAACACGCAGCTTAAATATAGATAAAAA
Organism: Pinus albicaulis; assembly: GCA_034641835.2. Classification (NCBI taxonomy): domain Eukaryota; kingdom Viridiplantae; phylum Streptophyta; class Pinopsida; order Pinales; family Pinaceae; genus Pinus; species Pinus albicaulis. Next base: position 446,811,459 of record CM076578.1, read on the forward strand.
TTGAAATTGAGTTTCCATATTTTATTTGAAAACCTCCAAATACAAAATAAAATACAAATTGAGTTTCCATAAACCTCTGAATACAAAATAAATTTTTATTTCCATATTTTATTTCATACCAAAATAAAGCACACAACCAAAACACACGGCTTAAAAATTACATATCGATAATCTACCCCAATAATGTGATCATGTGGTGAAGTTATATTACTAATGCATAAAGTAATTAAAAAATGATTGGCATTGCACATTAAAATTAAAATCAATGTTTAAACATTAAATGTTTTTATTAATTAAGTATCAAACAAACATTATTAAAAAAATTACTAGCATGGGGTAAAAATGTGAAGATGGGTAACACTTTTGTGAGAATATGGGGCGGAAAATTTTTTCACCAATAGTTCGGCTGAACATTTGTCAAAGTTCGGCCGAACTCTTACCGAACTTTCGAAATTAGTTCGGCCGAACTCGTTCTTCCGTTTACATTGACAGCGTATTGATGACAATGACAACAGATTTTTGGTTGGAGATTGGAAAACCGGCAAACAAAGTTCGGCCGAACTATTATTTTATAAATATATCGCTCGCAAACTGTTCTAGGTTTCTTGTTCACATTTGTCTCGCGCAATTTTAGTTGATTTTGTGTTGCGCCGCGACGAGGAGGGGAGTTTTGTTGATTTGCGCCTCGACGCTGAGGTAAGTTTTTTTTTTTGTTTTTTTTTTTTTTTTTTAATTTGATTTTTTTTGTTCGCAGGAATTTGGTTGTCTTCCACGATGTCTTCAGCATCTTCAGGGATCGCCTGGGTTCGAATTAACGACCAATTTCTGCTGCGACTTTCCAGGTACGTATGTTCCTTTCCAAAACTTGTCTAATTAACAACCATGCTTGTAAAGAAGGATTTTCTCACAATTTTGATTGAAGTGCCAAATATTAGCTTGGTAGTTTGATTGAATTTTGGTAGTTTTTGCTCAGAGTTACTGTCTGTAGTCAGACGTGCAAAGTTGTGCTTTTGGAATCACCAAATCACAAAATAACCTTACGGATTGCATTTTGACCTCTCTAAGAACATCGTGTAGCATTTGTTTTCTACAATGATTTCATATACTTAGCTCATTGCTTCTGCTAAGAATTGACTATTCATATCTCATATTAAAAGTAGTTAAATTAAATTTACTCAGGACTGACCTTTTCTCCTTGACTGTTCATATATGTCATATTCAAAGCAATTAAATTTAGTTGGTACTCAAGTTTTTCTCCTTTATTAAATGAAAATAAAATGAAAACTTTTTTCCCCTCCCTAAAGAAAGTGATGTGTAAAGGGATTCCTCCCAGGAGCAGCAAACGAATACCACATGATAGTGATAAATGCTGTATATGATAGTGATAAATGCTATATAGATTAGGATATACATTATCATGATAAATGCTATATAGAATGGGATATACATTGTTGGATTTTTAAGTTGGGATATATAGATCTTGCAAGTCCTATAGTGTATATCTCAAACATAAATTGAATGTGTTCTTTGTTATGATGTGCATATTAACTGTTTGACAAGGTTGTTTTTTTTAATATATTGGTAACGTTCACCAAATCCTTGGGGAAAATTTCCCTTGACATTAGTGTGTTGTGTATAACTGACCTAAGTAAGAGGTGTTGAACCTCCCAACATGAAAAATGAAACAATGGTGTTTGACATGCATCACATGAAGTCATCACATTTTATATATATATATATATATATATATATATATATATATATATATATATATCTTTCTCTAAAGACTACCCACTATGGATGGGACTAATTAATATATTTCTTTGTTTTCCAATCTGGCCTAATTCCTTCAAAAAAGATAATATTTCTTATCATATCAGAATTTCATGAGTTGATCATCCCTAGAAAAGACAGAGTGGCTGTCATGATCTCCGACTGTTGTGCACAGAATAAATATTGCACCTTTTCATGAATTTAAGCATATGCAAAAAAAGATAATATTTCTTATCATATCAGAACTTCCTTCAATAAAGATAATATTTCTTAAATAATATATGAATTTAAGCCTCTGCAAAAAAGATTTAATATTTCTTATCATAATATTTCTTGAACTTCCTTCATGATATCTATGGTTGCTCAGGTTTAGTATTTTCAGCAACTATTTTAGCAGGAACAACTTTTGGATCAGCTGATTTTGGATTAGCAGTAGTGGTTTTGGAGTCTAAAATTGTTGCTTTAGCAGAATTAGTTGTCTTGACAGCAGCATATTTTTTAGAATCTATTGTTGTTTGGACAACTTCATCTGTTATGTCAACAATCTTGGGATATTTCTTATCATATCAGAATTTCATGAGTTGATCATCCCTAGAAAAGACAAAGTGGCTGTCACGATCTCTGACTATTTTGCACAGAACAATTATTACGCCTTTTCATGATCTTTCTATGAATTTAAGCATCTGCAAAAAAGATAATATTTCTTATCATATTAGAACTTCCTTCAAAAAAGATAATATTTCTTAAATCATATCAAAATTTTAGCCCCTGCAAAAAAGATTTAATATTTATTATCATAATATTTCTTGAACTTCCTTCATGATATCTATGGTTGTTCACCTTCGTTGAATATTGGGTAAAAGGTCATGGTCTTACCTTAATTTATATTCTAATTCCCTTTCCTAACTTTGATTTTCATTTAATATTTCTTATCATAATATTTCTTGAACTTCCTTCATGACATCTATGGTTGCTCACCTTCGTTCAAAATTGGGTAAAAGGTCATGGTTACCTTAATTTATATTCTAATTCCCTTTCCTAACTTCCTAACTTTGATTTTCATTTAATATTTCTTATCATAATATTTCTTGAACTTCCTTCATGATATCTATGGTTGCTCACCTTCGTTCAATATTGGGTAAAAGGTCATGGTCTTACCTTAATTTCTATTCTAATTCCCTTTCCTAACTTTGATTTTCCTTTTGACCTTGGAGATAAACCCAATCATTAAATATGATAGTCATCCCTTCTAGGGAACTTAGTATGGGTTGCTTAGTGGTTTCAAACCCTTATGATGATGTGAGGTGGTGTTTCAAACATGGGAGTAACTTGTGTTTGCATGTGATGTTCACGGGCCATGGTTTCTTTTGTGGGTTATAGACGGTTTAGTTCTACCTCCTAAGATAAACTTTCTAAAAAACTTCCCTTTATTCCTTAAAGTCAAAATAGATCTATACTAAGGATTACTCTTTATACGTATTTCTACCATATAAATTCTAACGATAATTAATCACATATGTGTTAAAGTAAAATATGAAATAAGCCCTTTTTACACTTGGCTTGGCTCTTAGGTACATAGATGGGTGGGTTTGGGAATGTGGTTCACATGAAAAGTAATAGGGATGGATTTAGTGGAAACCTTTTATAAGATCTGGACTCAAACAATTGTGATATTTTCCCTTCTTTCCAACCTATTCCATCCTTCTAAAAAAATCCCTTTTAATGAAGCAGATATATCCATAGTGATCCACTAATATTTGTTCACCAACAACTATTCCATTTTGGACTTTTATATCTCAAAACTATGCTCATTGAATTTATGCATCTATATATTTAAACTACTTGAAACTATTTTATTACACCATAGGAATCATTTCGAGAAAAACACATTAGCCATAAAAGTTTCCCATTGAAACGAAAGGTGATTTGATACAAAACATAGGTTTTAACCTTATATAGTTAATTGCTTCAAATAGATTTTTAATAAAATGAAAAATATTCAATGTAAAACACATGCACATTAACCTATAATTGTGATATTTTCCCTTCTTTCCAACTTAGTGTACATCCTTCTAGAAAAATTCCTTTTAATGAAGAAAATATATCCATAGTGATCCACTGATATTTGTTCACAAACAAATCTTCCATTTTGGACTTTTATATCTCAAAACTATACTCATTGAATTTATGCATCTATATTTTTAAACTACTTGAAACTATTTTATTACACCATAGAAATCATTTCGATATATCTCCCATTTTAATGGGGTGTATCACATTTTGAGAAAAACACATTAGCCATAAAAGTTTCCCATTGAAACCAAAAGTGATTTGATACAAAACATAGGTTATAAACTTATATAGTTTAATTGTTTCAAATAGATTTTTAATAAAATGAAAAAATCTCCCATTTTAATGGGGGTGTATCACATTTCTAGAAAAACACATTAGCCATAAAAGTTTCCCATTGAAACCAAAAGTGATTTTGAACTTCCACGGGATTTTAGTCTGTCTGTTGAGTGTTAACTTCTACAAGTTCTAAAGGCAGAGTTTGTAAAGGGCCAGGTAGCCTCTGGATCTCATCTTTTCTCAAAGGTGACATATCTAGTAAATGCCTCTACAGTCAATCTTTGTGGTAGATCTAAATAGAAGTTCTCCATTTTAATATCCATAAACCTCAACCACTTTAAGGAAAACTGTGTAGATGTGTCATTTATCCCATAAATTCTTAGGCAAAGTTTTTAAAGCATGTACATGTCATGTTGGCTTTTTCCCATTAACTTTAAAGCATGCTTTTTGTAAGTGCATAAAATAATTTTGCAAAGCATGTAAATGTCATTTCTCTCAAGCTTTAAGGCCTAAAAGTTGAATCTAAAGTGGCTAAACTCTCATAGAATTTTGAACTTCCATAGGATTTTAGTCTATTTGTTGAGTGTTAAATTCTACAAGTTCTAAAGACAGAGTCTATAAAGGGCTAAGTAGCCTCTAGATCTCATCTTTTCTTAAAGGTGACATATCTAGTAAATTACCCTACAGTCAATCTCTATAACAGATCTAAATAGAAGTTTTTCATTTTCATATCCATAAACCACTACCACTCTAAGGCAAACCTTGTACATGTGTCATTTCTCCCTTCTCCCATAAACTTTTAGGCAAAATTTAAGGCATATGTCATTTTTATTTTATTTTTCCCAGAAACTCATAAAGGTGTGACTTTTGACATAACTAGGTTTTTTTCTTTTTTCTTTTTTCTTTTTTCTTTTTTCTTTTTTTTAGGGATAAGAAAACCATTAAATGTGGTTGATAATGGAAATTATGCATAGAAGTTTCTTGCTATCCCAATGCAGGGAAAGCAGTGATTACATATGTGCTTTCCAGTATTGCAACTAGCAAGGTCGTCCAAAGGAAAATGAATATACCGGGAAGAACAACAAACAACGAGGCATATTATATTGGATTGATAGAAGGTTTGGGAACAACTATGGAGTATGGATCAAATGAAATTGTACTTTTCGCCAATTTTGAACTTGTGTGCAACCAGATGAATGACATGTACCAAGTTAAGAAGGAGAGGCTAAAAGAACTGCATGGAATAACAAACAATATTGTTAGCCAATTTCAATTTTTTAGTATAAGACATTGTTCAAATGTGAATAAGATGTCTGCTAATCTAGTGCGTGGGGAAATTCCAATTCAGGATTCATCTATCAAAGATGAATTAATATATGAATTAGAATTATACAGGGCAGTGCCAATGCAATATTCATCTCTCAAAGATTAATTAGTTTTGAGACGCTCTTCTTCAAAAATTCAAGATTCATCTCTCAAATATGAATTAGTTTTGAGACGCTCTTCTTAAAAAATTCAAGATTCATCTCTCAAAGATGAATTAGTGTTGAGACTCTCTCCTTCAAAATTTATTGATGGAAATTGTAACATATCTTGGATATGTGTGTGTTTTGTACTTATAAATGTGTCTTTTTTAATGACCATGTGTTTTTTTCAATTATATACCAAGTGTGCTCCCACCACACCATGTAAAGCGCAACTTGGTGAACTTCACATTTGCAACAAGTGGTGAACTTCACATTTTTATAAAATTAAAATGCGGAGACTTCAACCATTTTTTGTTTAAATGGAGTTTCACTGCTTTTTTAATGACAATGTGTTTTTTTCAATTTTATACCAAGTGTGCTCCCACCATGAAAGCGCAATTTGGTGAACTTATCATTTTTATAATTTTTTTTGCTTAAATTGAGTTTCACACATCAATTAGCGCTCTGAAAGTTGTGTTTTACATAATTTGTGTATAGTAAATTACATTAATTTTCTGAAATTTATTTTGAATTTATTTTAAATTCTAGTCATTTAAAAAAATAATTGTAAATGTCCACCGTAGATATATATATCATGGACGATGAACGGCGAAGATCAACATAATCCCATATCTCTACGAGAGGGGTGGATCAGGGATCGAGGGATGTTCATGGTATCTAAATATAATCTTAAATCTCCATACATGTGTGTACATATGGAATTGATTTTTTATCGACTTTGTGAGTTAAATTAGTTGTTAATAAGTTTCTTTTTTTATTTTTTAGGAGATAAGAGGAGAAGGGTCTTTACTCCATCCATGGAGCATGCCCATGGTTCACCCATTCGTGGTATGGCTCACGTAATTTAATCAATGAATATGTACGTGTATTTATATGTATGAATGCATTTTTCAATTGATTATAAATTCATATTTGTTTATGAAGCTTCCCTCTAGTCTCGAGAGGTTGGTGGTAGTTCAAATCCCCTTAGCAGGTTGCGTGAAGGTGGTGATATTTATTCCCCCGGAGGCCAATCAATGGCTGGTGGTGTTGGTTCTCAGCAGGGTCGTTCTGGTTCTCAACAGTTTCAAGGTGGGGAAGATGCTAGCCAACCACATCGAAGTTGCCATCAATTTGAATATTTTTTTCATTCAATTTGTACAAATTTGTTTACATGTGTTTTTTCTAATATTCAAAATTTTATATATTGATGCAGAGGCTGAAAATGATCCAAATGTTGGTCGAAATAGACAACGGGAAGAACGCTTCATTCAAGAAGAAGGTTTTCCACCCACCACGACATATCCGGTCGACATTTCCGATATACCGTGAGAAAGAAACATGCAGCAATGCACCTTAGAAAGGTGTCAACAACTTCATGCAAAATTGCAGAGAGATCTCGTGTTTTTTACTCTACCTGCTGAGAGTCGACAAAGCTTGGAAATAGTTACACATTCTTTAGGAAAACTAGTAGATGTGTACCAAAAGCTTGGGCCAACCACGGATACTTTTGTGAATGTCATGAGAAAAAGAACGGAAACAGTGATGGGACCCGATAAATGGGAGGTTGTTAAAGAAAAAGTGACAATAACAATGGCAAAGTCTATGTTTAATTTTAAAGAATGGACGAAAAGAAATACGCTGAAGGTGCAATATTTCAAGCACCTTGATATAACTCACTATTTTTATGATAGACACCTTGCGGCTTATGGAAGACCCTCATGGAACGACGAGGTTCCACTTTATCTTGAAAAATTATTTTATGCAGAATTCTTTTTGAAAATGAAACCCAATTACAATGACATTCCCTCCGAATTTTTTGGTCCTAAGAAAAGTCGATTGTGTGACCGTAGGGGTGCTAGGCATCATGCTAAGTTGTCTTGTCTTAAGCCACCATTGGTTAGTCGACATATTCGTGTCGAAACTTTGCGGTCAGAGATGGAAGCCACTTCTTAAATTAGTCGAGAAACAAGGGATGCCATCATCGACAATGTTCATAGTGGATTGGGTGGAGTCGATGTTTGTCTGAATCGACAAAGAGCACGCGAGAATGCACGCGCCAATTTTGTATATTATACAAATGAAGATATTGATATCATGAGTGTTGAAGATTTGAAAACATATGCAAAGAATTGTCACAATGGTTGACATGACCTAATTGTTCATGAGGAAGAGGGCATGGGAACGGTATGTGTTAATGATTAGGATTCAATTATTTTAACACATACATACAATTTGTAATATATATATATATATATATATAGATATTTTTATGTACATTAATCTAACAAGAATATATTATTATATGTTAACACCATTTCCAATTGTCACGCTTGATGAATGAAGAAAATGTTAATATCACGTTTGGAGCCTCAGGTTCAAACAATCAAGATGGGTCTCACCATCAAGATATGTTGGAAAATGTTAGTGTTTTTTAAACTTGATATTTTTAAAATAAATAATTGTGCACACATGTATATATAATAAAATACTTTAACAGATTCTGATTCCGTCCGATGTTTTTGGGATGGCGGTACCTTCTTCTTCCTTAGGAGATGTACCTTCTACTTCCTTAGGAGATCTGCGAGGTTCACAACAAGTATGGACAAATTTTCACTTTTAAAATTTATATGTTTTTAAGTTATATATATACTTCAAAAAGTTCCTTTAAAAAATGCGATATATCTATATCTTGAGCTATTTTAATTTTTTTGAATTTTAGGTTTTTGGAGATTTTCTTTTGGAGCCTCTCTTAGGAGATGTGCCAAATCCACCTGCAGAAGTATTCAATTTTTCACTTTTAAATATATATGTTTTTAATTTATAATTTATAAATTTAAGTCTAAATTTTTTATTATAAACTGAGATCTTGATCTTGAGTTATTTTATACTTAAATTAAATTTTTTAATTTTAGGTTTCTATAGAGGATTTATTTTCTCCACGGACTCTAGCGATGGAGATAGGAACATCCACAACATTTCAACCATTTGAACAAGTTGCCTATTTTTTTTTAAATATTATTGAATATATATATATATATATATATATATATATATATATATATATATATTGTACAGTTTATTGTTGGAGATGTTCCCATGGGGGAAGTTGTAGCTGACGAGCAACAAATGGAGAGGGATTTTTTTTTTATATTTTGTTTTTTACATGAAGTTCTATATATTCGCATTCAATTTTAAAACATCAAATTTTAATGTTTGTACATGCATTGTGTACAAGTTCCCCATGCTTTACAGGATAGCTCATGGATTGAGACTTTGCTAGGAAAGACACTATATCCATCTGTATTTAATGGATGATTTCTAGATTTGATTGAGATTACTAGTCTTAAATTTATTTATATATATATTATCTAGATTCAATCATATATATATATATATATATATATATATATATATATATATAACTTGACACTTGATATTTGTGAGATCTACAAATTTTGGACATATTTTATGTGAACTACATTTGGATAGTTGAACTATTAGTAATGTTGTGATCTATAAATTAATGTTTTGCTTTTGAACTACATTTGGCATGTGAAGTAATGTTGTGATTTATAATTTTTTGTTAAATTAAAACTTTTAAGTTTTGTGTGGTTGATATACATTTGGCATGTGATATAATGTTAAATGTTTTTATTGGATAGTTGAACTACAATTGGCATGGCATGTGAAGTAATATTGTGATATAATCAAAAAGTTTTTAAAACTCAAGTTTTGGATGGTTGAAGTACATTTTGCATGTGAAGTAATGTTGTGAAATACAATACATATATATATATATAAATATAAACAATCATAAGATTCTAGGTCTTGTTACATGTGTTGAAAACAATCATAAAATTTTAAAAATGAAATCTATTATGTACATATATGTCCATTATTTTTCATCAATGCACATGTATAGAAAAGCTACTTTCAGTTAATTCCATTCTAGAACATATATATCCGTACAACATTTTTCATCAATGCACATAGAAAAGCTATTTGAATAGTTAATTGCTTTCTAGAACATATATATCTAGTAATTCAACATTTTTCATCAAAGATGAATTAGAATTAAGCTACTTTTCATCAATGGCTATAGAATTTAGCTACTTTCTGTTAATTGCATTCTAGAACATATATATTCAGTACGTAAAACATTTTTCATCAATGCACACACATATATATATATCCAATACGTGCAACAATTTTCATCAATGCACATAGAAAAGCTACTTTCAGTTAATTGCCTAGAAGATATCCGACCATTGGACAGACAAAATTTTGTACTAGATTTTTTTTATCAAGAATAGAGATGTGGGTCAAATCCCACCAAAAGTCGGAGAAGTGCTCCGAGTCTCTTGTCTGAAAGGAATCTTCGTACAAAACTATACTGTGGATGATTTATTTACATTCCACACTTTTTACCAGAAAATCCCACAAGAAAAACTGGTCACATTCAGTCCGTGTATATATCCAGTACGTGCAACATTTTTCATCAATGCACATAGAAAAACTACTTTCAGTTAATTTCATTCTAGAACATATATATATATATATATATATATATATCCAATACATGCAACATTTTTCATCAATGCATGTATAGAAAAGTTACTTTCAGTTGATCCTAGTGTGCATGTACCAAAAAAATTTGTACATGTGCAAACACTTGCACAGATAACATAACAAGATAGCTCAATTTTTAGTTGAGTTCTGGAAGTTCTAAAACATAATCCAAAGAGAAGAAATTGTTGGGCAATTCAATCAAAAAAATTCCAATGGAATGCCATCTTCAATGATCTGTTCATGATCGGATTTTGACATTTTCCATTTCTTAATTTTCGTTTTTTTCTTTGATTGAACCTCTATCAACTTTATGCGTGCTGCACACACCAAGTGACTATATTGACAACTTATGACATCAAGTTCATAGTCTTCAAAGTAAACAAATTCCACACTTTGATTAGTTTTTCTGAAAAAATAACCTTTCAGTATAATAGATCCTCTTTCATATGGAAACCCGTGATCATTATAGTTTTCTAATAATTTCATTTTTCGTTCAGTGAAACGCATCAAATAATACTTCACATTTTCATCGTTGTCAGTAGATGCAATTACAGCAAAAACATCTCCTACATAATAAAATAAACTTAACAAACTTAAATGTATTTAAATTTATTTATAGATCTTTATCATTTGAAAGTAATTCAAATGTTACCTTCTCTCATAAGATCAGAAACTCGATCACCATCGAATGATATTGTAGTCTCCTCTGATTACATTTCTTCAAACATTTCAATGGGCATTTTTCCCTTTGTATTTAGCTCTGTATGTTTCCAATCTTTTACATACATTTTGTTTTCACAAACGTCATTGGATTCTGTGTTGTCTATGCAAACATGAAAAAAACAAGAATATTTTTTTTTATCCAATGCAAACACATTTATGGACAATTTTGTTTTAATAGAATGCAATTTTCGAGTCCCTTTTATTGTTTCAACGTTATTTCCAATTGATCTATCTACTTCTTCGATCCCAATATGCCAAAAAAATCTTTATATGGAAAATTCAAAGAATAATGTAAATATGATATCAAAATACAATCAAAGATAATCAAATTGTGATAAATGTACATTGTTTAAAATTATTTATCCAATAAAAATTAAATTTAATGTACCTTCGCACTTCCCTTGATCGGTTAGTCTCATGGCTTAGAGTAGTGATGCACCATTGAACAACTTCTTCAGCATCCACAAGTCAATTTGCAGAGGGATTCATATGATATCTTCGAAGTGCTCGTTTTATGCATGCCCCTGCAACGTCATGTTCTCCTTTTCCATGACCACTCTCGAAGAAATTCCAACAATGTTTAATGTAGGTTTTCTTATGAAGACAACACAACCAAAAGAATGATCGTGCATATTTGAATTGACTTGCGCATCCGTATGACCATATGCAATGTTCATTAAATGTTATTCCACGACTTTTCAACGAGTCATAAATCTTTCCAAAACAGTGTTGTACAAAATATGTATCATGTGTACGATCATCACTAATATAAAAGTGATATTATTTAATAACATGTCGATTTTTACTAGTGCTTTCTATATGATTGATGTTTTGTTCAGCATGTCTATATAGAATATGGACAAGCATGGAGACTTGGTCAAAATGATAGTATTCACTCTGAATTTCTTTTTGTGGAACAAATGTGTAGTTTTCTACAAAATCAATTACTAACAAAATGGTCCTTGGTGGAAAAAATTCACAGGATTTTTTGAATTGCAAGTCTTGTCATCTAGCTCTATGGGAATGCTTGGTGTATTTATAAACTTCTGCCTCAAAATTTCTCAAAAAGTCTATCACAAAATTTTATTCTTCTCATAATTCAATTCTTTTAGCACTATTTGCACCTTGAATCGATGTATGGATATATTCATATCTCTTCCATTTCACTTTCATGTTGGACAATGATTGGTCATTTATATCAATACGATATTTGTTTTGAAATTTAGTCAAATTTCCACAATCATCGCATTTTTTACCACCAACACATTTCTTTTCGTAAAATAGATCATCGCTTTGTATTTCACATAGAATTTGAGATATGAAATCACGGATAGTGGAAGGAGGAGGTGAATCCTTCCAAAATGCTCTACGAAAATTAAGGAATGTGTTATAATATAACTCAATTTCCACATGATAACGACAACAACAAGTGTCGCGTAGGTGATAGGTTTTACATACCATGGTTTTTGTTGAACAAAAGCACTGATTGACACATGAATTTCACGATTCTCTTCTTTGAACTTGTTGAACAACTCTATCTGAGTGGTTTCCAAGAAATGTTTTTCATGTTCTTCGTACCGATTTCGTGCTATTCTTCTTCACATCACATCCCTTGCATTTGGTGAAACACGTGATTTTTTCTTCCCATATTCATATATTATTTTTTTAACATGTTCTCCAAGTCTATCTTTGTATGGTTGCCTACAAATAGCTCTCCAACAAACGAGTTCATCATTTACATCTATTTGCAATCAAAATTTCCGATGTTTGTGCAAAGTTTTTCATGAGGTTTCTAATGCTCGTGCCATAGATTTTACCAAGCGATTCTTTTTATTACTAGGTGAAAGCACTGCCATATTTATTTCTCTACGTACAACTGAAACATTTTTCTGTCTAGATCTTCTAATTGAATTTATAACACTATTTATATTTTGTATCACATTTTCCTTCATTTTTTTTCTTTGGTTGATTTTAAAATACCCAATAAAGTTGTAGCTTCTTTTAATTTCCTTAATGATAGGAGACCTTTCAACATTTGGGCTTGAACTGTCACATTTTCCTTGATGAAGTACATATCAAAAATGCGGTTAACACAATATCGTATATAAGGGTCAGCTCTTTTATCTCCATATGTGTGAGTGTCAACATTTTCTAACATCTCATCATCGACATTGATTTCATCTGTACATATTCGAATGAATAGTACATAATAATTTTACATATTCAATAAATAACTAAATTAATAAATATATGCATAATTTCAATAATACGTGCATGTGTTCAACAGATATATATATATATATATACCTTGTGATTCAATTTCTTCACTTGAATTTCTTTCAACATTTTCAACATCTTCAATCATTGGTTCAATATCTCTTTCACTTTCTCTTTCAAAATTTTGTATCTCGTCATCAATGTTTTGATGAATATCTCTATCTGTTTACATTGATTTTTTTTTTTCAAATTAGTTCATCAAATAAAAATTAAGCTTCACATTTTTCTTAGGAAAATTTTAAATATATCAAACTCATAATATTTACATTTACATACCTGCTTCAACTTCTAGTTGAAGTTGATTTTCCCCTTCAATATTTGAGAGTGCTTCTATTTTTCTTTTGCGAGATTGTCTCGTCTCTTCTCTACGTTCCTCAAGGTCTCTTTTTCGATCACATTTTCTCGTACAATTCCTTCGATTTCCCATGATAATAGAGTATGAAGTTCAAAAATTTTCCTTCAAAAATTTAGGCAAAAACTCAATTAAAAAAAACATCACAAAAGATTTAATTTAAAAAAAACTCATTTTAAAAATTTTGCAAAAAATACATACTTCAATCCAAAACACTTACTTCAAAAAATCCAAGAAAAAAATGTCTTATAAAAATGAAATGAAGCTCAAAATATTTTCTTCCAAATCCTACAAAAAAATTTCATTTAAAAAGTTAGATAAAAACTCATTTAAAAAAATCATTATAAAAGATTTACGTCAACCCAAAACACGTACTCTAAAAAAATGTCACTTCAAAAAATGCCTCCAAAAAATGTCCATTGAAAATTATTCCTACTTCTTAAAAAATGTCACTTTAAAAAATACTTTAAAAAAGCCTCTAAAAAAATATCACTTTAAAAAATACTTCCAAAAAATGTCCTTTGAATATTAAGCCTAAAAAGAGTCCTTTCAAAATTAAGCTAAAATCCATACCTTCAAAAACAATGAAAATAAAGCCCAAATCCATACTTTCAAAAAAAATGAAGCCCAAAAACATCAAAAAAATGTATCACATACCTCCATGAAAATTAAGCCCAAATCCATACTTAAAAAAAAAAATGAAGCCCAAAAAAATCCAAAAAAATGTATCACATACCTCCAAGAAATGTCCTTTGAATGTTCCTCCAAGAAAAGTCCTTAAATCCAAAACAATTTTTGCAAAAATGTGCTTTGAATGTACCTCCAAGAAAAGTCCTTAAATCCAAAACAATTCTTTGCAAAATCAGACCAAGATCTCTGTAAAATCAAACCAAATGTGCGAAAATAATGAATGATTTCGCGGCAATTTATATTTCCGCGAAATGTTTTTTTGGAGGGGCTCCGTGGTATTTTCCGGCCGACGGAAAGTCACATAAAAGTACGTCCGAACTTTTATGTCATTAAACTTGACAGGTCGTCGGCGCAAAAATAAATTCGGTCGAACTTTTTTTAAGAGTTCGGCCGAACTAACGCGTTAACAATTACGCAGAACCAAGCTTTGAATACATATCTGCAACTTTGGACTGATTAAACTCCATGAAACATTCTGAATTAACTGTTGAAACCAAGACAAGCATTTTCAGAATTGAATCTACTTTCAGGAAATATAAGTTTTATGGAATTTCATAAATATTTACTAATTTTAATTAATTTTGTAATAAAACGGGTGCAAACAATTTCTGAAGGTCATTATAATTCAGTGAAATCATAATTTTGTATCTTCCAAAATACATTGTAAAAAAATTTAAAAAGATTATGGTGCATTACATTGGTCCGTTGGTAGTTTTTAGATTTTTAGTTTATAATTTATATGTTAAGAAATTTCTTGCGTCGCGAAACATATTCAAAATATGCAATTTTTTCATATTGGACCAGTGCAAAAAATTCTAGTAATTATGATATGCATCCGTTGGTTTTGTAAATATGATGAAACCAAAGTAGACTTTGTCTAGATTGTTGTAACACATTTTGTTTCTCAAAATCACAAATTTTCAAAGAATACAACATTGCGTATTAACATGACTTCCTATGAATCCTTTGATTGTTAAAAAACACACTCAAAGAAAAGCTAAGTTGACATATCAAATGTGTATAAAAAAATTCCAAAAAATAAGTAATAGAAAGCTAGCAAAATTTCTGACAACTTTTATTTTTATCGCAAAATAAAATTCTAAACAAAAAAATTGTTTTAGCTTGCAGAAAGTTGAAGAACAAAAAATAAATAAATAAATAAAAGTTTTTTCTCAAAAGAGAGCAAAAAATGTAACCCAACTTCACATTTTAACAAAATTAAAATCAATGTTTAAATATAAACATCATTAAATACATTTCATACAATTTTTCATTAAAAACTTGATATTTAAAATCTTTCATTTTTAATACATGAATATTTTCATTAATAAATGTTTTTATTCATATAATATACATTACAAGCTCTGTCAACACGAATGTTTTCATTAATAAATGTTTTTTATTCATGCAATATACATTACAAACCGTGTCAATACAATACAATGAATGAATATATGATATTTAAAATCCCTCACTTATAAGATGAATATGTTTTTATTAATACAATATCAAACAAATATCAATGATTTTAAATCCCTCAATTGAATACTTTGAATATATTTTTAATAAAATATCAAATAAATATGTTTTTATTAATAGAATATCAAACAAAAGCATGAAAGAGGTAACAGTGAATGAATTACAATGTATGTATTTTTATTCATGCAATATGAATTATAAGCAGTGTCAATACAATACGATGAATGAATGTATGATATTTAAAATCTCTGAATATGTTTTTATTAATATTTTGAATGCTGGAGTTAATGCTTACATCCTATTTGAGAATTTGGTTTGATGGTCGAGAAATTCTCTCAACCTCTTTCTCTAAATTAGGAATAAGTTGGATCTTAGAAACTCTATTTAATAGAGTGATCTGAATGTAATCAGTGTGTGTGTGTTTTGATCGCATACACCTTCAGTGTCCAATATATGAGTGTTCTAAACCATTCTTTATCATGGTATCGGAGCTAGATCGACTCGCTGCCTGGTACACAAGCCGCTGCCTGTTGTAGAAGAGTCACTGCCTGTTGAGTAGCTGTCTGTTGCATGAGCCGCTGCCTGTTGCTGAAGAGTCGCTGCGTGCTGCTGCCTGTTGCAGATGTTGACAGTGAAGGCCACAATGAAAATTTAATAGCCCCTCGGCTCCGAGAGCAAAGACATAGCATGTTGGTTTTGGTTCTTTTTTTACAGAGCTTCCTACGTATCATGTATTAATTAACGTTTATGTTTGGCATCCACGATCCTTTTGCTCTGCATTACACGGAGTTGAGGCAGAACCAGCACGACTTCCAGATAGGGCAAGGAGCACGCAGGGAAGGAGCATGTAATATATGGGTAAGTTGTCAACGTCCTCCATGTATGTAGATCTGAGCTTGAAACGTATGATATAGATTACCCATATGGTCGTTATCAGTCCAAATAAATCCATCGTAGTTCTTGTCTGGTTATGGACTGAAATTAACCTACTCTCTACTGTGGTGAGCGGTACTGCGTGGAGAACTATGTGCTCAAATGTGAAAGGAATTTGCAGCTGATTGTTACAGAGTTGTGTGGTGTGGCTTGTTATCAATAAGGAAGGGTATATCGGTGTTGAAGTTTAAAAGGTTTTTTTTTTTTCCTTTCATCATGGAGTTTATGGTGTTAGACAAATTCAGTGGTTTGAATTTTCCCTCATGGAAAGTAAAAATACAAATGCAATTAATGAATAAAAACTTGTGGGGCATAGTGAATAGGTCAAAAGTAGCACCTATAGACGCCAAGGAGTTGCTTGAATGGAAAAATAGAGATGACAAAGCTAAGTCTATTATTGGACTTGCCCTTTCAGATTCGCAATTACATCTTGTAGATCTCACTAAATCATCAAAGGAAATATGGGAACATTTGGCTCAGTTATTTGGTGTAAAATCTATAAATGCAAAATTTTCCATAAAGCTGCAATTATTTAGTCTGAGAATGAATGAGGAGACATCTATGTCCAGTCATCTAAATAATTTAATGTCTCTTTTAAGACAATTAGGTGAAGCAGGTACTAAGGTGGGAGATGAAGATGCTAAAGCAATATTATTAAATAGTCTTCCTTCAAGTTATAAAAATGTTGTTTTCACTTTGAGTCAAATGTCTACACAAACATTGCATGAGATAATTGTAGCACTTCTAGTGGAGGAAAAGCGACTAAAACCGGAGGATGCAGAAGAGAACTTTCATGTAGAAAATGCATTGTGGACAAAGTCAAGGATGAAAAAGAAAACTACAAAGAAAGGTGAAATTGAATGCTACTATTGCAGGAAAATTGGGCATATATCGTAGAATTGCAGAATTCGTACCAGTGATGTGTTAAAAGGGGAAGAATCAGCGAATATAACCATAGATGAATACCAATTGAATTCTGATGATGAATTCAATGAAGAATATGAACCTCTTGAACTCTTTTAAAGAACAGCTATAGTTTAGGCTCAACATGGATAGTTGTCGAGATAGCATGGCAGTTGCAGATCTAGGGAAGGATCCCTCATTAGTGGTAGACATGGAAGTGGTCTCCTAATGAGGTTATGCGACAGATTGGGATGTTGTCCAGTAATTGACTTCGGGAGATCCTTGATTTGAGAGTTCAGTAGTTGAGCTCAAGAATCCAACTTGCTGTTATGAGGCAACTTGATGGAGCCTATATTGATAACTTGAAAGCCAGTTAAAGAATGATTGATTATTTTTGTTATTTATGAGTAATTTCAATAAAATTATGTAATGTAATCATTAAGGGGGGATGTTGGAGTTAATGCTTACATCCTATTTGAGAAGTTGGTTTGATGGTTGAGAAATTCTCTCAACCTCTCTCTCTAAATTAGGAATAAGTTGGATCTTAGAAACTCTATTTAATAGAGTGATCTGAATGTAATCAGTGTGTGTGTTTTGATCGCATACACCTTCAGTGTGCAATATATGAGCGTTCTAAACTATTCTTTATCACTGAATATGCTTTTATTAATAGAATATCAAAAAATATGTTTTTATTAATAGAATATCAAGCAAAAGCATGAAATAGGTATTAGATGAATTATGATGCATGTCTTTTACTTTACATCAGTATTATTACAATGCATGTTTTTTCTTTTATATCAGTAAAACACATCGCAAAATGTTTATTTAAACAATGTCGGTACATATAAATATCTCACTACCAAAAAAATAGGTTATCAACCAAACCAAACGATGCCTCTCAGCAACTCGAGTAACTTAAAAAAACCATGTTACTACCAAAAAAACGGTTATCAACCAAACCAATGACGTCTCTTAGCAACTACATTAACTTAAAAAAACCATAATTTAAAAAAACCATTGAATATGAATAGTAACTTAAAAAACTATTGAATATTTCATAAACATTAAAGAAGTATCAATGAATACCAGTAAATACATTACATTGCAAAATTCATTAACATTAATGAGATATTAAACATATATCAATAAATGCATTACATTGCAGGTTGCAGGTTTCATTAACATTAATGAAGTATCAAACAACTTAAAAAGTTATCCACCAATGATGTCTCTCAGCTACTAGTAACTAATAACTCAAAAAACCATTGAATATGAACAATAACTTTAATAGTTATCAACCAATCAACAACTCGAGTAACTTAAAAACTATTGAATATTTCATTAACATTAATAAAGTATCAAACAAATACAAGTAAATACATTCCATTGCAGATTTCATTAAAATTAATGAAGTATCAAACAAATCAATAAATACATTACATTGCAGGTTTCATTAAAATTAATGAATCATCAAACAAATATCAATAAATACATTAGATTGCAGGTTTCTAGGTTTTCATTAAAATGTATGAAACAAGTATCAATAAATACTTTACATTGCAAAAATATCAGTAAATATATTACATTGCAAGTTTCATTAAAATTAATAAAGTATCAAACAAATATCAGTAAATACATTACATTGCAAGTAAATTAATGAAATATCAAACAAATATCCAGTAAATACATTAGATGGTAGGTTTTCATACATAAAGTTTATGAAACCAATATTAGTAAATGCATTACCATACATATTTTCAAAATATATGAAACAAATATTAGTAAATGCATTACCATGCATGTTTTCATTAAACAATTTCAGTAAATACATTGCGAAATGTGTTATTTAAACAATAATGCATGTTTTCATTAAACAATATGAAACAAGTATTAGTAAATGCATTACAATGCATGTTTTCATTAAACAATATCAATATAGTGTATAATGTGTTATTTAAACTTTAACGAAAACAAACTGAAACTAGTATTAGTAAATGCATTACAATGCATGTTTTCGTTAAACAATATCAGTAAATACATTACGAAATGTGTTATTTAAACAATAATGCATATTTTCATTAAACAATATCAGTGAATGAAATGTGTTATTTAAACAATAATGCATGTTTTCAGTAAACAAAATAAGTAAATACATTGCCGAATGTGTTATTTAAACAGTGTCAATACATATAAATATCGCACTATCAAATATAGCAAGTATCAACCAACGATGTCTCTCCGCAACTCTAGTACTTCATTAATGAAGTATTAAACAAATATCAGGATGTCTCAAAGTAACTCTAGTAATCTAGTGAAGTATTAAACCAATATAAAAGACAATGAAGTATTAAACAAATATCAGGATGTCTCAAAGCAATTCTAATAATTTCATTAATGAAGTAATAAACAAATATCAGGATGTAGCAACTCTGGTAACTTCATTAAAAGTATGATATTTAAAATCCTTGTAACTTCATTAATGAAGTAATAAACAAATATTATAAAAAAATATCAAGATGTCACTAAGCAACCCTAGTAACTTTATTTAAAATCCCTCACATGAACACATTGAATCTTTTGATCAAAGAATGTTTTTAAATTAAAAAATACATTAAATGTTTTTTCTTTAAAAGTATGATAGGTAAAATCTCTTACATTAAAAAAAATATATACTTGGGATGTATTTATTCAAATTAAAGAATATTGAATACTTTCATCAAAAAAATGTATTTAGGATGTATTTATTTAAATTAAAAAATGTTGAATGTTTTCATTAAAGAATGTTTTTCTATTAATGAAATATTAAACAAATATACATTACATTGCATTTGTTTATGGGTTTATTATTGAAGTATCAAACAAAACATGTGTTCATCATTGAAGTATCAAACAAATATTACTAAATACATTACATTGCATCGGTTCGTAGGTTCATTATTGAATTATCAAACAAAACATGTCTTCATCATTGAAGTATCAAACAAATATCATTACTTACTTTATATTGCATTTGTTCATATATTCATTATTAAATATCAGTTAAATATCTTTTTATTAAAAAATGTTTTTAAATTAAAAAATACATTGAATGTTTTTTAAGAAATGTTTATAAAAGTGTGATATTTAAATCTCTCACATTAAAAAAAAATGTACTTTGGATGTATTTATTTAAATTAAAAAATGTTGAATGATTTTATTAAAAATGTACTTGGGTTGTATTTATTTAAATTAAAGAATGTTGAATGTTTTCATTAAAAAATGTACTTGGGTTGTATTTATTTAAATTAAAGAATGTTGAATGCTTTCATTAAAAAATGTACTTGGGATGTATTTATTTAAATTAAAGAATGTTGAATGCTTTCATTAAAAAATGTACTTGGGATGTATTTATTTAAATTAAAGAATGTTAAATGTTGTTAACAAAAATTGTTTTTCTTCCAATGAAGCATAAAACAAATATCAATGAATACATTACATTGCATGTGTGTTCATTAATGAAGTATCAAACAAATAATTTTTCTATTAATGATGTATCAAACAAATATCAATGAAGTATAAAACAAATATTACTAAATACATTACATTGCATGTGTGTTCATTAATGAAGTATCAAACAAATCAGTGTTTACATTAAATATCAGTACTTACATTACAATTCATTATTAGTACTTACATATCAGTACTTACATTACAATGCATTGTCAATACTTACATTACATTGCATGGGTTCATGTGTTCATTATCGTGTGTAATTCATTAAATATCAATGAAGTATAAAACAAATATTACTCAATACATTACATTGCATGTGTGTTCATTAATGAAGTATCAAATCAGTATTACATTAAATATCAGTACTTACATTACATTGCATCTATTCATGTGTTCATTATTGTGTGTTCAATTACATGTGTGTTCATCAATGAAGTATCAAACAAATAAATATTTACATTACATTACATTTGTTCATGTGTTCATTATTGAAGTATCAAACAAATATCAGTATTTACATTGCATTGAATGTGTTATCAATACTTACATTATATATATTGCATTGAATATGTTATCAGTACTTACATTACATTGCATCTGTTTATGTGTTCATTATTGTGTGTAATTCATTATTGTGTGTTCAATTACATTGAATGTGTTATCTACAGCCCAATATGACCCCGATGTCAGGTATGTCACGTCCTCATACAAAATGTCAGCTTAAGTTTTAAATTAAAAAATAAAAAAAATAAAAAAATCGCATTGTGCTAGAACATATATCAATTTCTAATTCAATTATGTATTATTTATATAATTTGAATGGATGGTAAATTATATACGTGAATTTGAATGGATCATAAATTTACCTTTAACAAAAAAAATTACCACATTGAATTTCCAAATTAAGTAAAATTTTAAACATCTTTACTCTTTATTAAAGTCAATACCATTTCCTAAATCAAAGGAAAAGAGTTAATTCAACACAAACAATCAAAATCCAAAATATTTTGATATTTATTTTAATTAAATATTTTTAAAATGAATTTATGCTTACTCCAGAGCTATGGTAAATAAATAAAAATATATATAAACTAGATGTATGGTAAATAAATAAATATTCTTTTTATATTTATTCCATAAACCTTTTTATATTAAAAAAGCTTTAAAAAGAGGTTTTATTTAGATGAAGCCTATGGGATGAATACCATGGGAAAAATTAATATTGATACCATGGGCCAAATACCATGGGTAAATAAATAAATATAAAAGAGGTATAAACAAGTATGATCAATAAATAAATAAATATAAAATAGATATAAAGAGGTATGGTAAATAAATAAATATAAAAGAAGCATAAAGAGGTAAGGTAAATAAATAACAATATATCAAATAGGATTATAAATAAAAAACTAATTATATAACAAGCCTATGGGCCAAATACCATAGTAAAGAAAAGGGGTATGGTAAATAAATAAAAATATAAATAAACTAGAGGTATGGTAAGTAAATAAAACCTCTTTTCATATTTACTCCATAATCTACTTTATATTTACGAATATTTATGTTCATTAGTTTACATAACTAAGAAGAAATAGAGAAAGAGAGTGATAAGGGAGAGATGGAGAGAGAGTGCGTATGTTTAGGGGTGAGATAAAGAGACGAAGTAAGATGTATGGAAAGAAGGGGGGAGAGAAGAAGTGACAAAGAGAGAGGGAGGGATATAGTAATGTAGTTGGAGAGAGAGAGGGGTGGAAAGAGAGAGAGAAAGAAAGGGATGGGGGAAGAGAGAGGATTAGAGAGAAAGAGAGAGAGATGTGGGGGAAGAGAGAGGATTGGAGGGAAAAGAGAGAGAGAGAGGTGGGAGAGAAAGGGAGAGAGAGGAAGGATGAGAGAGAGGAGGAGAGTGATGGGGGAAGAGAGAGTATTGGAGAGAGAGAGAGAGAGAGAGAGAGAGAGAGAGATCCGGGAAGAGAGAGGGATTTAAGGGAGGGAGAGAGAGAGGAAGGATGAGAGAGAAGACTTGAGAGAGAGGAAGAGAGAGGGATCGATAAGAGAGATGGAGTTGGAGGGGGAGAGATGTAGGAAATAAGAAATATAGAGAGTGAGAAGGGGAGAGAGAGAAGGAGTGACAAGGGAGAGATAGAGAGAGAGCATGTATGTTTCGGGCTGAGATAAAGAGACAAATAAGGAGAGATGGAGATAAGGGGGGAGAAGGAGATATAAGGAGAGAGGGAGGGATATAGTAACATAGTTGGTCGGTGAAGAGAGAGAGAGAGGGAGAGAGAGATGGGAGAGAAAAGGAAAGAGAGGAAGGAAGAGAGAGGACGTGAGAGAGTGGAGAGAGGGAGGGAAAGAGAGATGGACTTGGAGGGGGAGGAGGAGAGAGGTAAGAAGAAGGAAATAGAGAGAGAAAGGTGGAGAGAGAGAGAGAGTGAGTGAGTGATAAGGAAGATGGAGAGAGAGGGAGAGGGGGGGAAGATAGAGATATAGATGGAAGGTGAAGAGAGGGAAGAAGAGACAGATGGGGAGAGGAGGGGATTGACAAAGAGATTGATATATATGGATTGCGAGAGTGTGTGTGTTTAAGGGGGTGAGATAGAGAGACATAAAAGAAGAGATGGAGGGGGATATAGATATGGATGGAGGGTGGAGAGAGGGAAGAATATTTCTCACACTAGATGGATTGATATAAGTGGAGATGGTCATTTATAATCCTATTTGATTATTTGCACTATATGCATCGATTTTAGTGTAGATATTTATTTCTAATGATATTTGATTACTTGCACTAGATGCATTGATTTCAGTGTAGGTGTTGATTTCTAATACAATTTGATTGCTTGCACTGAATTTGTTGATTTCAATTTAGATGTCAATTTATAATTATATTTGATTACTTTCACTAGATGAATTGGTTTCAATGTAGATGATTTCTAATCCTATTTGATTATTTGCACTAAAAGCATTGATTTTAGTGTAGATGGCGATTTCTAATCCTATTTGATTTATTTGAGTAAATGCATTGATTTCAGTGTAGATGTTGGTTTCTAGAGAGAGAGAGAGAGAGTGATAAGGAAGATGGAGAGAGAGGGAGAGAGGAAAAAAAGGAGGAAAGAGAGATATTAATGGGGTAGAGGGAGAGAAGGGTAAGATAGAGATATAGATGGAAGGTGAAGAGAGGGAAGAAGAGAGAGATGGGGAGAGGAGGGGATTGACAAAGAGATTGATATATATGGATTGCGAGAGTGTGTGTGTTAAAGGGGGTGAGATAGAGAGACAGAAAAGAAGAGATGGAGGGGGATATAGATATGGATGGAGGGTGGAGAGAGGGAAGAATATTTCTCACACTAGATGGATTGACATAAGTGGAGATGGTGATTTATAATCCTATTTGATTATTTGCACTATATGCATCGATTTTAGTGTAGATATTTATTTCTAATGATATTTGATTACTTGCACTAGATGCATTGATTTCAGTGTAGGTGGTGATTTCTAATACAATTTGATTGCTTGCACTGAATTTGTTGATTTCAATTTAGATGTCAATTTATAATTATATTTGATTACTTGCACTAGATGAATTTATTTCAATGTAGATGATTTCTAATCCTATTTGATTGTTTGCACTAAATGCATTGATTTCAGTGTAGATGGCGATTTCTAATCCTATTTGATTTCTTTGAGTAAATGCATTGATTTCAGTGTAGATGTTGGTTCCTAGAGAGGGAGAGTGAGTGATGAGGAAGATGGAGAGAAAGAGAGAGAGAGGACAAAATGAGGAAAGAGAGATATTAGCGGGGGAGAGGGAGAGAAGGGGAAGAGAGGGAAGAAGAGAGATATGGGGAGAGAGGGTGATCAACAAAGAGAATGATATATATGGAGTGCGAGAGCGTGTGTGTTTAGGGGGGTGAGATAGAGACAAAAAAAAGAGATGGATGGGGATATAGATATGGATGGAGGGTGGAGAGAGGGAAGAATATTTTTTGCACTAGATGGATTGATTTAAGTGGAGATGGTGATTTATAATCCTATTTGATTATTTGCACTAGATGCATCGATTTTAGTGTAGATAATTATTTCTAATGATATATGATTACTTGCACTAGATGCATTGATTTCAGTGTAGGTGATGATTCCTAATACTATTTGATTTCTTGCACTGGATGTGTTGATTTCAATTTATACGTCGATTTATAATATATTTGATTGCTTGCACTAGATGCATTGATTTCAATGTAGATTATTCCTAATACTATTTGATTGTTTGTGCTAAATGCATTGATTTCAATGTAGATGGCGATTTCTAATCCTATTTGATTGCTTTGAGTAAATGCATTGATTTCAGTGTAGATGTTGGTTTCTAATCTTATTTGATTTATTGCATTAGCTGCATTGATTTCAATGTAGAAGTTATTTTCTAATCTTATTTGATTTCTTGCATTAAATGCATTGATTTCAATCTATATGTTGATTTCTGATTTGATGTAATTGGATATATGATGGTACATTAATATTAATGTGATTGGATTAACAAATATGAATTGATTTTAGTGTAAGCACAAAAAGTTATTAACAATGTAGATTGATTTCTGTGTTATAGTAATTTAAGCTATTAATATTGGAGAGAAAGAGAGACAAGGTATCATGTTTACTACAACAGATCGAGCTAAAGATTTAAATGGTTTACGATTTAAATTTTCCTTTTCATATAATCGATATGAAAAGATAACAAAACTAACAAGGGAGGAAATAAGAATAGTAGAAGAAAATAGTTTGAGATTGATTGTAACATGAGTATGTTCTTATTATTCACATTTTCTATCTTTCAACACTATTATTGTCACTTTGCATTTAAAAAAAATATTTCATCATTTTTCATCATTATAGTTATTAAAAATAATTATCATCTCAACGAACTGAGGTAACTAAGAAAATTTAAAATTAAAATGACCAAGTTAATCTCAAAAATATTTAGCATATTTAAAATGATTATATTAATATTTGATATATTTACATATTACTGATAAAATTAATCATATCTTTGATAGATTTTCCTTGGCAGCACACCACTGAAACGAGCCTAGATCCATCTTACATCTCAAAAATATACAAAAATTTTAATAATCTGAAAAATGTGACGTTGATGCCTCTGACTGGAACCAGCCTAGATTCATCCGACTTTGGATCTATCATGCACCGAGAGGGTTCAAATCTCTCAAGGTGCAAACCTTTCCTCAAGTTTGCACTCAAAAAATAGGTTTGCACCTCGAGAGATTTGATCCCTCTCGGCGCATGATAGATCCAGAGTTAGATGGATCTAGGCTGGTCAATACTTACATTACATTGCAAATTACGTTGAATGTGTTATCAGTACTTACATTGCATGAAATATAAGTACTTACATTACATTGCATATGTGCATATGTTCATCATTGTGTGTAATTCATTATTGTGTGTTCAATTACATTGAATGTGTTATCAATACTTACATTGCATGAAATATCAGTACTTACATTACATTACATCGGTTCATGTATTCATTATTGTGTGTTCATTAGTGAAGTATCAAACAAATCAGTGTTTACATTACATTGCATCTGCTCATGTTTTCATTTACATTACATTGCATCTCTTCATGTGTTCATTATTGAAGTATCAAACAAATATCAGTACTTACATTGCATTGAATGATAACTTTTCATTATTGAAGTATCAAACAAATATGTTCATTATTGAGGTACCAAAAAAATATCAGTACTTACATTGCATGAAATATCAATACTTACATTACATTTCATTGTTCATGTGTTCATTATTGTGTGTTCTTTAATGAAGTATCAAACAAATCAGTATTTACATTACATTGCATTTGTTCATGTGTTCATTATTGTGTGTTCATTAATGAAGTATCAAACAAACCAATATTTACATTGCATTGCATCTGTTCATGTATTCATTATTAAAGTATCAAAAAAATATCAGTACTTACATGATGTTCATGTGTTCATTATTGAAGTATCAAACAAGTTCTTGTGTTCATTATTGAAGTATCAAACAAATATAAGTACTTACATTGCATTGAATGCAATTGAATGTGTTATCAATACTTACATTGCATGAAATATCAGTACTTACATTACATTGCATGTGTTCATGGGTTCATTATTGTATGTTCATTAATGAAATATCAAACAAATCAATATTTACATTAAATATCAGTAGTTACATTACATTGTACTTACATTACATTACATTGCATATGTTCATGTTTTCATTATTGAATTATCAAACTATTCATGTTTTCAATGTTTTCGTTATTGAATTATTAATTGTCAAACAAATATCAGTACTTACATTGCATTAAATGCTTTATTAGTACTTACATTGCATGTGCATGTGTGTTCATTAATGAAGTATCAAACAAATCAATAAACAAATCAATATTTACATTGTTCATTATTACATTGCTTTGAATATCATTATTGAATTATTAATTATCAAAACAAATATCAGTAGTTACATTGCATTGAATGTGTTATTACTTACATTGCATCATTGAATGTGTTATCAGTAGTTACATTGCATGTGCATGTGTGTTGTGTGTTTATTAATGAAGTATCAAAAAAATCAATATTCACATTGTTCATTATTGAATTATTGTTCATTGTTGAAGTATCAAATAGTGCATGTGTTCATTAATGAAGTATCAAACAAATTAGTGTTTACATTGTTCATTATTGAAGTATTAAACAAATTATTGAAGTATCAAACAAATATCAGTACTTACATTGAATGAGTATTTGAGTATCAAATATTAGTACTTACATTTATAACAATCAATATTTGAGTATCAAATACATATTAGTACTTACATTGAATGTGTTATCAGTACTTACACTCAAATACATATTATTACTTACATTGAATGTGTTATTAGTACTCATTAGGGGAATTTTGAGGTCTAAAATGGGTCTTCTAAGGAAATAATAAAATAATAGTTAAACCAATAAAATAATATTTATGAATTTGTAATTCACCGTTTGCACTACAATCCATGTAACCATAGTTAAATTCAATTCAAAATTTGTACCAAATTAAAATTAATAAAAAAATTGTATTGATGTGACTATAAATAAGAATGAGTTTTTCAAGAAAAAATCATTATCATTGAACAAATAATGCATGTGTCCTTTGTATTTAGATAACTTAAAATAAAATATAAATATAAATTTATAAATTCTTAATTGTATTATATGCTATTAATTAAAATATATTTTATTTAAATTATATAATAACATGTAATATACTATATAAAAATAATATAATATAATATAATATAATAAATGTATAGGAATATGCATTGTTTTTTTAATATAATTTTTATTCAAAAAGTGTGAAATGACATTTATTATGAGTATTTTACTTTACTTTAAAAGTATTTAGAGCACTACCATGGTTAACCATGAGTTTTTATCCACCATTGAGAATGTGACAAGTAAGTACATTTAATTCTAGCAATGCCACCTCAACCATTAGAAATAATGTCATCTCTTAAAATGTAATTGGTTCTCATAAAATGAATTTTAATTGTAAATTTTCCTTAGTAGGCTCATTTTAGACCTCAAAATTCCCCTAATTACATTCCATTGTGTGTTCATTAATGAAGTATCAAACGAATGTGTTAATGAAGTATCAATTATTAAACGAATGTGTGTTGTGTGTGAATGTGTTAATAAAATATCAA
Organism: Pinus albicaulis; assembly: GCA_034641835.2. Classification (NCBI taxonomy): domain Eukaryota; kingdom Viridiplantae; phylum Streptophyta; class Pinopsida; order Pinales; family Pinaceae; genus Pinus; species Pinus albicaulis. The sequence goes on from CM076578.1 coordinate 446,840,218, forward strand.
GTATCAAACGGATGTGTGTTATGTGTGTTGTGTGTTCATTAATAAAGTATCAAACAAATGTGTTGTGTTGTGTATCATTTAAAATTCATTATTTATTAAGTCTTCATAATCCAACATTAATATATATAATTTTCAAATTAACCTGATTTTTTTTTTTTTTGAGACTAAATTCTATTTATGAAACATATAATAGATGGAGGCTCGAGCCTCTGCAATTCTAGCTTATTCCAAAGGCATAGTTATACAAAAACTCAAAACAGTCACTGCCCCCGAAAGGGAAACCAGCCAACTTAGTTGTTTTAGAGTAGCGGGAAACCAATTTCTTACATGGAGAGTAGATAAGTGTTTAAAAACGTCAAAAAGAACAGAAAATAAAAGTCCTAAAGAATTGGAACCTGAAACCAAAAACCGGAAAAAAATCGAATGGCTTATGTGGCATTTCCTAGGGCAGGTGTCTCTTCCACGATGAGACACCGATACTCCTCGATGTCATCTACATGCTTGTCACAGGTGTCATCCTCCGCATTCTCGGGGACATTGGTGGTGCGTGCGCTGCCATGACCTCCATCGTCGCCCGAACAATCCTCACTGTTACTGTCGGAGCTTTTGCTTCTACCGCTGGAGGCAGGAGCACCCTGCACGACTACGGACGGAGCACCCTGGACTGCCCCCTTACCAGTAAGTTGTTGAGTTCAGAGTCTAAAATAGACTTCTTATGGAATTTTCTGGGACGTGGGCTTTCAGCACTAAGAGCTTCCTCTTTGAAGCTAATGGTGATAGTCGTCGTAATGCGAGGTCGGTCCATGGTGCAGATGTAATGGAACTGTGCAGAATGGGCAGGCAGTGGAGAGGCCACCGTCTCCAGGCAAGGCAGCAACAGGGGAGAATTGGTGGAGGGAGGAATCAGTGGTGGGGAACGAGACCTTCTTGAAGCCCAGTCTCGGCCATAATTGTTGCAGGTGGCAGGGTTACGCCCAAATGAATTATTCAGCGATGGGGAGGAGGTATCAGAATGAGCAAAAATTGGAGGTCTGGAAGCTCTGTCTCGGCTGCTGCCTCTACGACATCGCATACGGTGGCTGTGAAGCATGGTGGAGCTAGGGGAAATACAATGGTGAGGTGGAGACCACAGAGGCGGGGGAGCAGCAAAACGTGAGGCCAAAGGAACAAAGAGCCAAGGAGTCAAAGGCCTACAAGGCGCAGAGACGAAGTTCAAACTACAGTGAAGGCTATGTGAGAAATGCACACTAGGGACAAATTCAATGCAGTGAAGGACACTGCAACGCCTCCCTGTAGGCATTCGGAAGCTCAACTCTGAGACTCCAAGGGGACAAATGCAGCTCGACGACAGAGGCAATGGAGGGAGACTACCATGGGAATTCATTTTGAAGAGCAAGTGAGTGCATCGACATGCGAGCAGAGTAAATGAGCGTCGGTGGATGCACTAAGGGCGATTAAATGCCCACGTCTAGAGACCATGGGTGGCCATGTGTTTGGGCCACATGCCACCCCATGCGCCCACCGTATGGAATCCTTAGAAGTCATCCGCATCCGAGAGAACGTATCACAATTTTATAATAACATACATAAATGAATTAATTAATTAATTAGGACTCCCTTCATGTATTAATTAATAAGGATTTTATATATTTTAATATTAATAATCATAATACTATAGTATAATTAATTTTCACATTTCAACATTAGTACCCACATTATTTTTATAAATATAACTTAATTCATTTAAATATTATTAGTTTACTATTAATAAACACCTAATCAATACATAAATGAATTAATTAATTAATATTCCCTTAATGAACTAATTAATTAGGACTCTCTTAATGAATGAATTAATTAAAATTTTATATATTTTAAAATTAACACTCAAAGTATTATCGTACTAATAATTTTCACATCTCAATCTATACATTAAAATTTATAATTATAACATAATTCATTTAAATATTTTTACTTAATTAGAATCTTTAAGTCTAGCATTAATTTATTTTTTCATATTAACTTACCACAATTTTATAAGACCCTCTTTAATAACCTATCCCTCTAATAAAATATAAAATCTTTTTTTTAATTTACTATTAATAAATACCCAATCAATACAAAAAAAAAAAAATATTTAACAAATTTAAATTGTGAAATTAATACATAATCTAATTTATAATTCAAATATATCAAAATTTACTAAAAAGTAAATAACTTAATAATTTTGAAACATGTTGGTTATTTTTTCCTCACCTACCCCTACTTATTCCTCATTCTATTTCTTGAGATCTTTCTTCCTCACATTTCTATCACATTTCTACCTTGATACCTACCCCTACTTATTCCTCATTCTATTTCTTGAGATCTTTCTTCCTCACATTTCTATCACATTTCTACCTTGATAATAAACCTCAGTGGCAAGTTTGAAGTTGATAAAAACTAATAAATATGTGCTAGATCCGGAAGACACTCTACAAATGTGTTGTGTGTTTGTTGTGTGTTCATTAATTAAGTATCAAATACATGACACTCTACCAATGTGTTGTGTGTTCATTAATGTAGTATCAAATACATCTCAAATACATATTAGTATTTACATTGCATTGTGTGTTCATTAATGAAGTATCAAACATGTTGTGTGTTCATTAATGAAGTACCAAATACATCTCTTGTTGTGTGTTCATTAATGAAGTATCAAAGGAATGTGTGTTGTGTGTTCATTGAATGCATTGTGACTTCAAAGGAATGTGTGTTGTGTGTTCATTGAATGCATTGTGTGTTCATTAATGAAGTATCAAACGTGTGTTGTGTGTGAATGTGTTAATGAAGTATCAAGTATCAAACGAAAAAAATGTGTGTTGTGTTCATTACAAATGTGTTGTGTCTTTGTTGTGTGTTCATTTATGAAGTATCAAACAAATGTGTTGTGTCTTTGGACCTATCAAAAGTAGAGTTTGTGCTTGTGGAAATTCAAAATGTGTTGTGTCTTTGGACCTATCAAAAGTAGAGTTTGTGCTTGTGGAAATTCTCTAGGGATCGGAAATGAGAAGATAGACTCAAAAGAGTTTGTGCTTGTGGAAATTCTCTAGGGATCGGAAATGAGAAGATAGACTCAAAATTTTGCACACAATGTGGAGTTGAATTCGTTGATTCTCTAATTCGAAGATATCAAATGGGATACATTAAAATTCGAAGATATCAAATGGGATACATTAAACTAGCATGTCCGATGGTTCACGTATGGTATTTGAAACGCCTTCCCAGTTATATTGCGAATCTACTAGCTAAAACTCGAAAAGAATTAGAAGGTCCAGTGTATTGCGATGTGTGACTTGATCACAAGTTCCAATCATACAGATCCGTAATCGGGAACTGTCATCCTATTCAATCTCATTGGGATGCCTTTAGCTGTATTGCGATGTGTGACTTGATCACAAGTTCCAATCATACAGATCCGTAATCGAGAACTGTCATCCTATTCAATCTCATTGGGATGCCTTTAGCTCTGACATGCCCCTCTGGAGGAGTAGCATGAAGCTTAGAATTATAAGCATCTTTTCAAGATGTTGAGAAAGAGAAGAGTAGCATGAAGCTTAGAATTATAAGCATCTTTTCAAGATGTTGAGAAAGAGAAATTAGTCCAGGGTTTAGATATTCTGTATCAAATTGCTAATTGAACCTTGTGAAAACACTTCTTTCAAATGATGGAATTTGAAAGTCGAATAGAGGTATTCCAAACCGAAGATATGGCTATAGGAGTCTATTCATCGCACATATGCTTCGATCAATAGTATTAATTAAGTATTAAACACATCTCAAAAACATATTAGTACTTACATTGAATGTGTTATCAAATTGAATGTGTTGTGTCAATCAATAGTATTAATGAAGTATTAAACACATCTCAAAAACATATTAGTACTTACATTGAATGTGTTATCAAATGTCTTGTGTCTTTGTTGTGTGTTCATTTATGAAGTATCAAACAAATGTGTGGTGTGTTCATTACAAATTTGTGTCTTTGGTGTATGTTAATTAATGAAGTATCAAACACATCTCAAATACATATTAGTACTTACATTGAATATGTTACATTGCATTGTGTGTGCCTTTGTTGTGGGTTCATTAATGAAGTATCATTGCATGTGTGTTGTGGGTTCATTAATGAAATACCAAACAAATGTGTGCATGTTATGAAATGAATCAACCTAAATGAATGAACTGTCAAATAAATCAATATAAACAAATCAGTATGTAAGGCGAGCTTTATATCCCAGTCTATCGGCCCATAAATGCACCGAGAGCCGAAATGGCCACTGTTCGATTAAAGCAATAAATGATCCTACAGTGGCCATTTTCATCTCTCGATGCATTTATGGGCCAATACTGAGATATATAAGGCTCGTCAGTATTTAATGAATGAACTATCAAATAAAGCAATATAAACCACCAATTTGTATTTACATTGCATGTGTTCATCAGTATTTAATGAATGAACTATCAAATAAAGCAATATAAACCAATTTGTATTTACATTGCATGTGTTCATTAAGTATGACGTATCAAACAAATATCAAATAAATCAACTATCAAATGTGTTCATGTGTTCCATGTGTCTATTAAGTATGAAATGTCAAACAAATATCAAATAAATCAACTATCAAATGTGTTCATGTGTTCATTAAATATGAAATGTCAAACAAATATCAAATAAATCAGTATAAACAAATCAATATTTACAAATAACTATTTACATTGCATGTGTTCATGTGTTCATTAGGTATGAAATGTCGATCAAATATCAAATGTGTTCATTAGGTATGAAATGATATCAAATAAATCAACTATCAGCATAAACAAATCAGTATTTACATGGCATGTGTTCATGTGTTCATTAAGTATGAAATGTCAAACAAATAAATCAACTATCAAATATATCAGTATAAACAAATCAGCATTTACATTGCATGTGTTCAGTAAGTATGAAATATCAAACAAATATCAGTATTTACATTGCATCTGTTAATGAACTAGCATGCTGCATCTGTTCATGTATTCATTAATGAATGAATGGGTGAATGAATTATCAAATAAATCAGTATTTAATGAATTATCAAATAAATCAGTATTTACATTGATTGAAACAAATCAAAACAGTATAAACAATCAGTATTTACATTGCATGTGTTCATGTGTTCAGTATTTACATTGCGTGTTCATGTGTTCAGTATTTACATTGCGTGTGTTCATGAATTATCAAATAAATTAGTATTTACATTGATTGAAACCAATCAAATCAGTATAAACAATCAGTATTTACATTGAACACAAACCAGTATTTACATTGCATGTGTTCATCTGTTCATTAATGAATGAATGAACGAACCCTCAAACAAATCAGTATAGTATAAACAAATCAGTATTTACATTGCAACTGTTTGTAAACAAATCAGTATTTACATTGCAACTGTTTGTAAACAAATCAGTATTTACATTGCATCTGTTCATGTGTTCATTAAGTATGAAATGTTAAACAAATATCAGTATTTACATTGCATCTGTTAATGAACAAGCAAGCATCTGCATCTGCATCTGTTCATCTGTTCATGTGTTCATTAATGAATGATATTTACATTGCATCTGTTTCATTAATGAATGAACATTAATGGTTAATGTGTTCATTAAAAGTATGAAATGAATATGAAACAAATATTATAATGTATGTTAAATATATTGTAAAATGTTATTTAAAAAGTTTGGGTATATATGTAAAAGTGTGGGTATATAAATCTCTTTAAAAAAAAACCATTATTAAAGCCATTATCAACAAACGATGTCTCTAAGCATCTCCAGTAACTTAAAACCACAACCAGACATAGAAACTTAAAAAACCGTAAGTACATAAACCATAAAACCACGTAAATAAACCAAAAAACCACGAGAAACCAGACATAGTAACTTAAAAAACCACAAGTACATAAACCAAACCACGTATATAAACCAAAAAACCACGAGTAAGCAGACGTAACTTAAAAAACCAGAAGTACATAAACCAAATCAACGATGTCTCTCAGTGCTTTTCAAATATCAGATATGATATCAGGTACAAACAAATGACGTCTCCCAGTACCCTTCAACCCCCCACACATACATATATTACAATATCCAATACAACACAATCGTACACAAAACCACTGCACATGGTCTAAATGATTCAGAAATAAACCATTTCTACTCGGAAATTTCAAATCCTAAATTTGAAACCTAAAAAACCACTGCACATGGTCTGATTCAGACGCCATTTCTACTATGAAATTTCAGTCCAAAATTTGAGAGAGACTATTTCTACTCTGAAATTTCAAATCCAAAATTTGAAGGTTTTGAAACCTACAATTTGCAGTACAGCACACCCCTTTCAGCACTTTCACAAAATCACTTTAACATGGTCGGAATCTTTCACACAATTTTAAAAGCTCAAGACCAGAACAAAAAGTTTTGATTGAATATAATTCAGATTCCATCGAGTCAAAACTTCGATTGTCATGAATATAAACACTCTTAGAGTGGAGTTGAAGTTGTAAGCCAAATTGATAGCCCAGAGCATCCATAAAAAGCACAACGATAGCATACACACCTCTGTACGCAAATAGACGAAAATGATGCTTTCTCGATTCTATGCGGCTTCAAAATGAAATGCAAAAATCCAAATGTTACACATCATTAGAGTGATTATCAGTACCAAAATTAAATGACTATCATTACAAAAATTTGAGATGTAACCTATGTTAAGGCAAGAATCTTGCATTACCCCTTTCTGTTCTCAAATGTAAAGCCAAATTTAAAGAGGTAAAAGACGTTAACACTGGGATCTGAAATTGCCGTTTGCCAAACTCGGCCACAAGTGACTGATCAGCGATGCCTTCAATTCGGCCTCAGAAGTTTCGGCCATTTTCCTCACTTCTCCGATGACCTCAGCCAGCAGATCCCCGGTTTTCTTCAGAATTGTTTCGTAGTGAAGCCCGCCTTCCGATTTGTTATTCGGTATTAGCCTCGACGAAACTCGAGACTTGGCAGGAATGTGATTCGCAACCGGAGCCTTCTGGGTACTGCGGACCTTCGGCTCCTTAACAGTGTCAGTGCATCCATCTCTCTCGACTTCTTCCTCCTCCTTTGCCTCATCCCCAGATGCGTCGGTGTGATGTACCTCCATCTCATCTTCCTCATGCTGCTCGCCCCATGCCTCTTTCCACAGCTTATACAATTCCTTTTCGTGCAGGCTCCTGTAAAGAAAAGCATCTTCTTTAATGCCTACCTGAGCCATCTTGCTCTTAATTGATCGATACCTCCTTAACATTCTCCTCAATTTTTCATACACCTGGACACTGCTTGCCTTGAGATCCAATGAATCCTTAATCTTTCGAGCAACCTTTGAAAGCTCCACACCCTCCAGTGCGTATTTCAGGCAGCACTGCATGACATCGCTCTCCTCGTTCGTAGTCCAAACACGCACCTTCTTCTTCTTCTTCTTCTTCTTCGAGGACTTCTCTTGCGGGTGCTTTGCAGAACGAGTCACCCTGGGGACAGGGGACGGTGATTCTAGCAGCAGGTGCTTCCGCAGTCGCTTTCTCGATGTGTTCGATGGGTTCGAAGCCGCCGCGACTTCTTCTTGAGTGACTTTCTTTGCCTTGGACACCGACTTCTTCCTTTTCGACTCGGGCTGCTCTTCGGCAAAGTCATCATCTGTGTCTCTTTTTGCGGCTACGCCCTTCGAGAGGGTATTAGGGTTCGAAGCAGAAGCCCTGGTATTAGTGTTCGCCTCCGAGGGGGTGCTCTGGTTTGGAACTGCGGACCTGTCCGAAGAGTTTGGTTTCCTCTTCAGCGAAGGCGTAGCTGCGGGCTTCTCCGGTGCTGGGCGGGTTCTCACCTCCTCCTGCTCGGAGTCGGACGAGGACGCAGAGGTGGTGGAAGAGTGCTGGCGTTGGGAAGGGTTTACATTTGCGTGGAATCTCTGCTCATCTGAATCGGAGCTGCTGCTGCTGTCACCTGAGTGAGAGGATTCCCTCTGGCCATTTGAAAAGGACGCCATTGCTTCAGAAATTAGATCACTCTGCTCAGCTCAAAACCAAAACACATACAAAACCTTGTGTAAAAAGGGCAACCTTAATACAAATACAAATTTGAAAACCCTGGAAATGCATTAAGTGGCCGCATTCCACATCTTTAAAATGACATCTGTCAGAGAGCAGCGGAATTTATGATTAGGCTTTGGGAATGAAGTTTTTTTAATTAATTTTATTTTTTAAATATCATTTCTAATTAATTTTGTTTTAAAATTTACTGAAATTATTAAATTATTTTGATTTGGTATAATCGGATTAGACATAATTTCTTTAAGACACTTCATCCGTTTATATTTAATATTTAAAAATTCAATTTATATTTATATATATCTTTAAAATTAGATTATTGTACGTTGTGGGTTTAAAATGTCCGAGCGGAATTTATCATTTATCATTAAGCATTGGGAAGGGGATAGCTATATAAAAGGAAGTGAATAATCAATCAATTCCTGAATATTAATTCTATACTGGACAGACCTGATGGCCACCGTTGCTCCTTAATTCTGCATTGCGAAGATCTGGCCGGCCGTCAAATCTTTTTGCAGAACACATAATAATTTTTTGATAACTTCGATTACGAACCGCCTCCAATACTCCTACTTCGAAACGCCATAATTGCAAAATCTGTTAAATCAGTTAAAGAAGAGCCATAATTATTTCAATGAAAGACGGCCATGCCATCATCCGTAATGATTACGTGAAAAATAGCGTATCATAAATATTGTCGAATATGGTGGTGTCGTGGAGCAGGTACATATCATGTGTGGGATGAAATTAAAAAGTTTTGCCAATTGTCCCTTACATTTGGACGATGTTCCACGTTTCAGTTCTGGTTTTTAGAAAATGAGAGTGGATTCCGTCACATTTGGACGATGGTCGAGCGTTTTAGTGATAGTTTTTAGAAAACGTGAGTGGATTCCGTGTATGCAAATATATAACGTCGTTAACTACCCCACGCAATTTTTTTTTGGGTGTTTTCCTAATCCAATGCAAAGGAAAAAGCCAATCTGGAAACTCTATTTACTTTGGTTTATTTTTATGGCTTTTTTCCTTTTGTTTTTTAAATTATCATCTCAATTCATAATACCGTAAGAGTTTCGGAACATGGTAACATAGTTCTCCCCTAGTTCTAATTTATGAGAGTCATTTAATTATATTGAATTTTTAAATTAATTTAATTTTAGATTTTTCTATTATTCCCTTTCGATGTCTTATTTGCCATTGTACTGGCCACCTCAGGGAGAATTGCCCCTATCGCTTTCGCATGCAACGCGCTGATGCTGTTTCAAAGGCCAGGCATGTGGACAAGAAAAAGCTTCAAAGTACCGAGCCCGGTTTGGATGACTGTTCAGGTAATCCTTGTACCCATGTTACTGATGATGATGGTTTTTACACAGCCCTGGATCATCCGGATGATGTGTTTCAAAATCACCGCGTCCTGACCCCTGAATCAAATCTTTCTCCTGTATCTGATGCCTTATCGCCGGTAGATTCTTCGCATTTGGCTGATAATCCCCCTCATACCACTGTACCATCTGCGACTGTAAACTACAAAGATGATGCTGGTCCTGTGGCTCCTACATACTCTTATGTAGATGATTTTGTTAGAGGCATTAGTACTGCCTTCCAGTTACCGTCTCTGGGTGATCCTCCACTGTTCCCTTCTTCGAATTTTCAGGTTGGTGAACCGTCCATTCCCCCTCCACTGTTTCCTTCTTCGAATTTTCAGGTTGGTGAATCTTCCAATCCTCCTCCACTGTTCTCTTCTTCGAATTTCCAGGGTGGTGAGTCTTCCAATCCCCCTCCTTGCTCATCCTCTAGTCCCCATACTATACTAGATATTCAGCCAGCTACGAATGACCCCATTTATATACAGGACTCTCCCAGGAATACCGTAGACTCTGACCTTGAAGCTATTTTGGCAAACCCTAACATTGACATAGCCGCCCTCACTGTCTTCGATAGACCGCCACCCACTGATATCAAAAACTCCTCTGATAGGGCCGTGCCAAAAGGTTGTAGTAAACTCTCCAAAGGGAAATTTAGAGCCCTCTCGCTCTTCACTGAAAATGAAGATAACCTTACTGAGATTCCTATATCGATTTCTGATGGTCCTGTGGATAACTCTCGGGCGCTTAGAGCACGCCACCTGGAACCTGAATCTCGATGAATCACATCATCTCTATGAACATTCGGGGGTTGGGCGATGCCCCCAAAGCTCATTGCCTTCGTGAGATTTTGCATTCGGGGGATCCTATTATTTTTCTTGCTCAAGAGACTTTATGTGCAAGGGACAGGGCTATCAAATTGTTTCTCAGTATTAAATCAGGATGGAATGCGACTGCGGTGGATGCCGTTGGACATTCGGGTGGCCTCATTGCTGTATGGAATCCAGTGCTGGCCTCTTTTAAGGCCTTCAAGTTCTTCGGGGGAATTAAGCTGGCTGGTTATATTAGGGGTTATAAGGAGGTAGTTTATATTATAAATTTATATGCTCCCTACCGCAACAGGCTGTCCTTCTGGCAGCGGATGGCGGCATCTGGCATTCTCGCTCTTCGCAATCTAATTCTGATGGGGGACTTTAATTCTATCTTGCGCTCAGATGAAGTTTGGGGGTCAAATGCTAGGCTTGATGCGATTTCTCCTTTTTTACGTGACTTGCTATATGGTTTTAATCTGACTGATATTTGTCCTATTCCTCTGAAGCCGACTTGGTCTAATAAGCGAGCTGGTGACCAGTTCATAGCCAAAAGACTGGACAGGGCTATGGTTCATGTAGATATTGTTGACCGATGGTGTCAGATCCGTTCTGAGGTGATTATTTCAAATATTTCTGATCATATGGCCATAAGGCTCTCATGGAAGTCTGACTCTGTGGTTCGTGGTCGTCCTTTCAAATTCAATCGGGTCTGGCTCGATGATCCGAATTACTCCAAGCTCGTTCACAGGATTTGGCTTCAATGTACTGATGCTGATGGCCTCACGGGATGGGATAGGTTTCATTTCAAGATTCAGTCAGTCAAGAAAGCTACAAAGGCATGGGAGATACAGAAGAAATCGGACCTGAGAAAGGAGCTGCGCGATATTTCTGCTAAAATGGATGATTTATTTTCTTCTTTTGCTGATCATTCTCCAGATGAGGAATCTTTACGGCTACTGCAAGATCTTGGCTCAAGGAAACGTGAGATCCTTCGTATCGAAGAGGTCTCTTGGCGTCTGAAAAGTAGAATGCTATGGCTAAAGGAAGGTGATCTTAATACCAAATATTTCCACAAATTGGCCAATGCCAGACGCAATCAAAATGCCATATGGCGCATAAGGAAGGAGGATGGTGATTTTGCTTTCTCTACATCAGAGATACAAGATGAGGCTTTCTCACATTTCTCTAAGTTTTTCTCTTCTGATCCGGCTATTGATGATTCGGATCAGGCATGGGTAATTGAACAATTTCCCAGTTTTTTTGCCGAGGACGACATCGCGTTTCTTGATAGAGTTATATCTAGGGATGAAGCCTTAAAGGTCCTGAAGTCTTTTAAGCATGATAAGTGCCCGGGCCCAGATGGCTGGCCCTCTGAATTCTTTGTGCACTTTTTTGATCTCATGGGTGATGAGATCGTTGAGATGCTTGAGCTGTTCCGATGTAAGGGCTTCATGCCCGCAAATCTAAATTCATCCTTTATCGCCCTCATACCCAAAGTCTCGGACCCACAGTCTTTTGCGGATTTCCGGCCCATTGCCTTATGCAATTTGTTGTACAAGCTTTCCTCAAAAATTATTGCAGAGCGCATCAAGTCGGTTATGTCTGCCAATATCTCAAGAGAGCAATATGGTTTCTTGAGCGGTCGGTCCATTCATGACGCGATTGCTATCGCCCAGGAGGTGGCTCACTCTATCCATGTTGATAAAAAAGAAGCTCTGATTATGAAGATAGACTTGTTTAAAGCTTACGATTCGGTGGACTAGGCTTTTATCCGGATGCTGTTGCTTAAGATTGGCTTGCCGATTAGGATCATGAGATGGATTCTTGCCTGTGTTTCTAATGTTCGATATGCGGTTATTATCAATGGTTTTCCATCGCGGTTTTTCAAAGCTAGCAGGGGGCTGCGGCAGGGGTGTGCCCTCTCCCCGCTCATTTTTCTACTGGTGATGGACGGCTTTAGCAGACTCATGCACCATGCTGAACAGCGAGGGTATATTCAGGGCTTTGCTTTCTCGAACTCAGTCTCTACTTCTCACTCACTATTTGTGGATGACTTGCTGCTTTTTGGCTATTTACGGCGGAACCACTGGTTCTACATTCACTTAATGTTCTTACGCTTCAAAAGGGCTACTGGTCTGAGCATCAATGGCGGTAAGTCCTATCTTCTATTTGACTATGGTGATGTTCAGGAGATCACTTTCATAGCAGATTTCATGGGTATATCCATGCGTCACATTTCAAATGGTTTCAAATATCTGGGGTTCTTTATTAAGCCTTGTGGTTACAAGAACAGAGATTGGTTTTGGATTCTTGATAGGTTGAGGGATAGAATTCAACGATGGAATCATCGATGGTTATCGATGGGTGGCAGGTATATTCTTATTCAATCAATTCTATCCCAGATGATGGTCTTCTGGGCTCATCTTCTTTTCATTCCTGCAGGTATTGTTTCCAGGATAAATGGTATTATTTCTAACTTTCTATGGGGAGGTGCCAATCTTGAAAAGAAATATCATCTATGCAGTTTGAGTGATATTTGCAGACCTAAGGTTTTGGACGGGTGGGGTATACTTGATTCACGGTTTTTCAATTGTGCTTTGTTATCGAAATCCTTCTGGAGAGCCATCACTTCTTCGGGCCTGTGGAATGATATTATTAGAGTAAAGTACATTCAGGACAACGCTCTTCAATTGATCAGCTGCAATTCTCTATCCTTCCCACGTTTCATATCATGTATTTGGCGCAGTTTTAGGAAGATAATTCCCCTTATTGCTCCTCGTCTCAGGTGGAATTTTAGGGATGGCAGCCTCATTCCCATTGGCACGAATACCCTTCTTCAGTTGGACTCTGATGGTGGCCCATCTCAGAATCTTGTCCATGCTCTCGCTTTCCGTGGAATTCATTTCCTATCTCAGATTATCCTTTGTTGGTCTCTTTCAGCGCCTATCTTCAAGTCGGCGGGCCAACTTGGCTTGGATGGTGCTATGATCGACGAGTGGAATAGCTTCCGGGACTCTCTTCGTCGTGCAGGACTATGCTATGCTACAGGAGGGGATAAAATTGTTTGGGGCGGTCCGATGAAAAATAACTCCCTTATTGTAAAAGATGTTTACCATACTTTTACTGCTTCTGTTCATGTAATGCAGACTCCTTGCTCTTTCCGAGTCTTCTGGAAGAGGAAAATCCCAATTAAAATCATTATTTTCGGATGGCTCTCTTGGAAGAATCGTATCCTCACATGGGACAACTTGAGGAAGAGAGGTCATCACGGTCCTGGTTGGTGTGTTTTCTGTTTTGCTGAAGAAGAGTCAATCTCTCATATTTTCTTCACATGTCCTTTTGTTATTCTCATATGGAATTTATTTAGTCACTTCTTTCCGGATCCGTCATGGCGGCCTGTGGACTTTATGTCCACTGCCACAGTATGGGACAAGCTACACAGCCCTTTTCGGTCGTTGCCATTCTTCTTTATATGGGAGATTTGGTTGGCTAGAAACAGGCGGATTTTTGACCAGATTCTCATTCAATCTCATAAAAATTTTCTCGCTATTAAATCATGGATGGATGATATTCCTACAATTCCGCCTATTGTCTCTGATAGCTCTCATCGTCTAAGACCACATGACATTTCCATTCCTGCTGTTTTCTTTGATGGAGCTGCTGCGAATAACACAACAGGTTGTGGGGCATGGATTAAAATCTCCGAACAAGAACGTTTCCATATTCATTGGAATGGTGGTCCAGACTCTAATAATAAGGCTGAAATTATGGCGTTGTGGAGTGGGCTTTTCATTGCTTATGATCTCCAGATTCATGTGGCTGGTATCTATGGGGATTCTAAGTTGGTAACTGAATGGTTATCAAATGTGGCTCATATGGATGCCCCATATCTTCAAGGGTGGATGGATAGAACCAGAACGCTCTGGAATCGGTTGGACTGTCCTCCCATCCATCACATTTATCGCGAGGTCAATACTAGAGCCGATCGACTCTCCAAGAAGGGGCTGCAGGAGGATTTTGGTTTATTGAGGGTTGTTCATTTTCAAAATGGTCTTCAGTCGGGCATGCGAGACATCTCTCTTCCTTAATCCTATATCATTTTCTCTGTTTACATTTTTGCATTGGGATGCCTCTCTTTATTTTGTTCACATCTAATGGTGCTCGGCACAGTCTTTTTATTTGGATTTTGGATCTGTCTTCATCAGGCGAGCGAGTTTTTTACTTCTGGCCAGCGCTCATTGCATTCATTCTTCAACCATTTTGAACATATTTCAGATCATTAACTTTGCTGGTGCCTTTTATCTATACTTACCTTCTGAGGCCTTCAAGCAGCGGCAAGCGAGCGGGTATCTACGCCAGGCGAGCGTGACTATATCATACAGGCGAGCGTGCTCACATTTTAAAATGGTAGTTCATATGTTATTCACTGCTACTCAGCAGAACTATCATTATGTTTTGATTATTTTCTAGATCGGGCTGGCGTCACTTCTTCATCAATTATACTTTGCAGATCCAAGGGCGTCCCCATTTCCCTCATTTGTTCATATCTGATGTCCTTCGAGTCAAATCTCCCTTTTTGATATGTAACAGGCATCTGGAATGTTTTTGAACCTTTTCTATAATACTCCTTAATAGTCCTTGTTGTTCATATATGATTATATTAGTAATCAGGTCGGATCTTGACCTGCTCATGGGGTGCCCGCTCATTTCATCTTGCTCAAGTTATTTAGCAGATTATCTTGGGGCATATGATGGTTGATTTCTCGCTGTGTTTCTACACTGCCGAGATTATTTGACAATGTACTGTATATATTTTTTTTTCAATATATTCAGCGTTTTTTTTCTTTCTGAAAAAAAAGGTAGGTTAGTTATATATAGAAATACCATTTTTCAAATTAATTTTTGATCCTCAATAGAATATTAGTATGAAGAACATTTTAAATTGCATTGTATCAATGTGGTTTTAGAGGATTATTCAACTTTTAAATTATAGTATATTAATCTCTCACAATGTTTAGTGCTTGATAAATTTATGGTTAAAATGGATTTAACAAAGTATATTTTTAAAAGTATTAATTATCACACTTGCTTTTTCAAAATTGCCGCTGTTTCTTAATTACCATAGTTTGCACAATTGCTTTCACCCTTTCTACTACAGTTGCCTAATTACATTCACATTCCTACCATGTAAACTGTTTGAAATATTAATATATGTAAATTGTTTTGAATTATTAATATAATTATATTTTAAAACTTTGTAAACCCGGATACATATGATTTCGAATTGAAATTCTTTTCTTCCTACCTTAATATCACAACAGCGTTGTATTAAACTTTCCTTCGAGCTAAGGACATCATTATGATGATAATAAATTAACAATATATACTTGGTTGTGTTTACATGCAACATATCATTCACATTCTTTGCCATGAATGAATTGTTTAAAAAGATAATTTATATTTTTCTCGATTATTTGGTTGCTTATTCAGTTAACTGACATGCAATTGTCATTGCAATGCTTTGTTGTTATATGTGTTGGCCATAGATTTGGTTTAACCTAGATCCTACGGTGGAGATTGCAATGCTTTGTTGTTATATGTGTTGGCTATAGATTTGGTTTAACCTAGATCCTACGGTGGAGATTACAGCAGGAGGGTTTAGGGTAACCACTCGACCTTATCCGCCACATTAATTCATTTGCTCTCTACAATGGTTACAGTTCGGTTCTACAATTTTTCGTCGTTAGGGTTTATGTCTCATAAGGCTAAGGTAACCTCTGCTTCTCCCACAGTGAACTCTTTCACGGTTCAGCTGGACTCGGAATATATATATATGCTCTGAATTTTCTTTTTTTCGTTGCCGATGGTAATAGGTTAGTCACACAACAATGTTTTGGTTTCTATATACTCTCTCCTCTCACTTCTCATAGAGTAGTCTCTATATTCGGCATGCAAAGTTTCAATTTCCCTTGGTGTTCACATTTACTCAATTTGTGACATGAGATCTTAGTTGATTTCTTCGGTGAAGGTAATTTTTCTTAATCCTTTTGTTTTTTTTATTATACATGTTTAGGAAAATATGGCCGAAGGTCTCTCCAAGCATGTGGAGAATGGAAACAGGTATGGTCGAAGTCTTTTATATGATTCTCTATTTTATAAAGAGTCCCTTTCCCTTAAGCAAGTTCTGTTGGTGCATTTTCTCACAGTATTCCTCTATTTGTTGTGGTTACAAGCCTGGTTTGATGTTGTGGTCCTGGCGGAAAGGGAAAATCCTCTCGTGCTCCACAAAGCATTTCCGTGGAAGGCTAACCCAAGTAAGAAAAACCTATCACTCGTTTTCATATTTGCTTAAGTGAATCATGTGGGTTACTGAGGGTTGAACCTTGTTCTTGTACAGTTTTCTCTTCAAGCATGAATGGTTATGGCTTAGTTTAATTTCCTCAGGGTTATGAGTTTAAATTTATATTTCTCTTCACAACTGTTCTACTCGAGATAAGAGGAAAGTTGTGTATTTGTCCATTGTTTGGCTACTGTACTAATTTAATGTTTAAGGATTTATCCCTTAAACTCTTATTATGAATCCTACCCATTTTTGCTTGGAATTAATTCATTATATGTATAATATTGTTCTGATCTAGTGAATGTTATATATTTCTTTTTGGTCATATCCTTGGCACAGTGGTTTTAAGAGATGTTGAAATTTGGGTTTGAATTTTTGTAACATTTATGGTCTCATCACACTCACCAAATTCATAAGTTATTTGTTCAATTTTTGTGAGTTAATGGGTTTTTCCAACGTTAAAGATTATTCACGCATCTTGGTTTCTTCTTTTCCTTACTAAGTTGGAATTGTTATGCATTCCAAGATTTAGTGGCCAGAGGACCACGATACTTTCTATGTTTACCACAGAGATCGGCTTCTAAACCTCTGAGCCTTATAGTTCTTTACACAGAAATTCAGAAATGCAAAGGTAATCACAAGCTAAAAATCATTTCTCTTGTTTTTACTCTAGATACTTTTCTTGTGAATTTAATCTAAACCTTGTTCAATACATTTATTCAAATAAAATATGGAAACTTGACAGTGTATACACATTTTTGGCTCTGCTAGTTTTACCAATGTAATATTCTATGGTCTTTCTCCATTGTTTGTACCGTATATTCTTTTGTTTATACAAAGTTTAGAGTTGTATATTTTTGTAGTGGTTTTACAAAAAAATTAACTATTTTGTATTTCTTCTTTAGCCTGTCATGGTTTCTCTGGTTCCTTATCTAGTTCCAGATTTATTTCTTCTTTTCGAAATATTTAGATAAGCCAGTATAATTTTTATCTAACAGAGAGAGTTGAAATAAATACCAATGCACAGAATCTTCAATACATTTATATTATCATTACCCATAACTTAACGAGTAAACTTAAATATTTATCTCTGTACTCTCGATTAACTCATGGTGCCACCCAACCATGAGAGAGACGATCACATCTTCTGTTCTCTCGTGCTCCACACCAGAGTCTAGGTAGCAGTGATTTGTGAGAAGTTAGACCTCAGGACCTCAGTCCAGCCTACACTCTGAGCTCAAACCAGCTCTGGACAACTCTTCTCTTTACTTGTAAACCCTTTGCATCTTTCTTGAACACAACCCCTTCCCCTTCCCAGGATTTATTTTTTATCCTCTTGGGGAAGGTAATAGAAAAATTGCTTCTTCATTTTACTCTAGAATATTGGAATTCTTTTACCAATTAGTTAATCAATTACTAAATGTAATTTTATTCATGAATTAAAACTCAAGTCTTACTAACTAATAACCATATTCGTTAAATCTCTTTGCACTTAACAAATTCAAATGTACTTTTATAAAAGTCTTTAAACATATCATTAAAATTAAAATTAAATGGGGTGTTACACCACAGTTGCCTAGTTAATATGACAATGAGCCACATTAATTCTAGACTTCCTATACCACAGTTTCCTAGTTATTATGACATTGACACCTAGTTAATATGACATTGAACCACCACAGTTGCCTAGTTAATATGACATTGAACCACAGTAATTCTGCATTGCTTATACCACAGTTGCCTAGTTAATATGATATTGAAGCCTAGTTAATATGACATTGTACCACAATAATTCTAGATTGCTTATACCACAGTTTCCTAGTTAATATGACATTGAGCCACCACAGTTTCCCAGTTAATATGACATTGAACCACAGTAATTCTAGATTGCTTATACCACAATTGCCTAGTTAATATGACATTGAACCACAATAATTCTAGATTTCTTATACCACAATTTCCTAGTTAATATGACATTGAACCACAATAATGACATTGTGGTTATTCTGGATTGCTTATACCTATTGAGGTTCAACAAGATGATGAGCTTAGTGAAAATTAAGCACCTTTACTAAGTGGGGCCCGCAGGCTATTTTTAGGTGTATATCTATTTTTAGACATGGTGAGCATATTCTATAAGTTGCAGGATGCTATTTGTAGATGGTTGGTCAAATGTGAAAAATAGATGAAATTCTATTTTTAGAATATTAGGCGAAGTCTATTTATAGAACGTCAATCTAAATATAGATGCATGTCGATTATTATTAGCCCTTAATAATAATCCGACAATAAATATCAAATTATTCTCTTGGAGCACTTTATTTCAGTGAATATATTTTGAAAATCAGTGGGTTGAAGGAATTACGCAATTCCTAGGGTTATTGGTGGCTCATGCATGGAGGACTCAGTTAGAACTAAAGTGGCAGAGTTGTGACAGAGTTGGAGGAGTAGTTATGGGAGTTGTTATTTAGTTTAACTCAGTTAAGTGAGTTAAACTCAGTTGTGCTAGTTGTATCTAGTTCTAACTGAAGATACACTAGTGAGAGTTTAGTGAATTAATTATTTAATTAATTCATAACTAGAGACTCACTTGCAACTGAACAAATACAACAGTTAACTACTTGCATGTCAGTTCCAGTGGAGACCTAGTGGAGAGATAGGTGAAAGGGTGAGATGGACTATTTGTTGTGACTATAGTGATGCATTCAATGCATCTGACACACATTAGAGATGCCAATGAGGATTGTGCAGTCAAGGCAAGGCCAATTCGAATTCAGTCAGGGGTCTTCTTCAGTAGGGATTGCACAGTGGAGGCAGGTTTTCAGGAGGCAAGAAATTGGTGCATAGATATGAAAATTTATGCATGACAGTGTGTAATGATTGTTGATTGTACTGAGAGCTTGATGTACTATGCTTTGTATGAGATTATTACATGATCCATTGATAAACATAATATATGATAATTGGGGTTTTTCGATTTAAGCTTTCCCGTTAAACAACTGTGTTTATGTGCGATTGATTTTCTTCACATGTGTTTGCAATTGGCGATTTAATTTCCGCAAAGAATTAAGTGGAATGATTTTGTATTTAACATAAGTTTAATTTGTTAGATCAGGAGAATCTGGTAATACTATCAGTATTAATAAATTTCTACATGGTATCAGAACAATGTTAATCACTGGAGATTGAAATTGTGAAAAGGTGCTGAGTTTTATGCTGGTGGACAATTCGAATTTGCTGCAGAAATTTCTTGGTGCGTTATCTGAAAATGGAACTATTTGTAATGCTATGCAAAGTATCCATTTCCATATAATTTAGTGTGCAAAGTGTTCTCCATCACTTGCAGGTTAAACAAAGTATTTTTGGTAACGTTTCTGAGTTTTATGCGTGAGGATTTGTTATTGAAATTTATTGTTTACATATCACAGCAAAAATACACAGCAAGTAAAATTCACCATAACATAACACAGTAAATTGTTGAGGCAGTTCACCCCTCCTGGGCTACATTTGCCGGTCCAAGGCTCCCCAATGGCATGTCCTTGCTCTATTAATTTACTCAAAATGGTTACACAGTGAAAAATATGCCTAAACAAGAAAAAAATCCTGTAAATTCGACTTCAGAAAATAGAAAATAGCTAAAAATGGCTTTTGTTTCACCTTAAACAGTGAAATACAACCCAAAACAGTGCCTCCTCCATGATGGCTCTAATGGCTCCTTCCTCTTCCCTGAAGAAAAATCTGTTGTATATGACCTCTGTTCGCTCTGAAACCTATCCCAAACTCTCCAAAATGCTGAAAAAACCCAAAATTGACTAAAATTTCATCCAATTTGGTCGAAAATTGAGAAAGTTATGACCAAAACAAATTTTTTCCCAGTGGCACTAGAAAACCTCCTCCAAAACTGGAGGAACTCCAGTTAACTCCTTCAAAATAGTCGCACAGACAAAATTGGCGGAACCACGCTCCAAATTGGGTAGTAGCATTTAATTTGACTGTTGGTGTGATGGCGCGTTCACATGCGGAATAGTCAGACAGTTTAGGTGGGTGGATAAGGTTGAAGATCACCGCATTAACTGTCAAAGGAGTGGTCACATTGGGTGGCATTAACTGCCACCGTAACCGTCAGTGGTAGCCCTTGGTCTCCGCCATAAGTCACATGGTGATGGTTTTACCGCTTGGGGCTAGCCCCCTTCTAACTCTCGCTACACCACTGCTTTTAGCTCCCGGTTCTAGCACTTTGGTCGCATGGCTTTCGGGGCTTAGCCCTGAGGGCTTAACCAAAATCTCAGCTGCCCGTTCATTCTGTCAACGACCTGACTCGCCCATTCTTCAACCATACTGCCTCTACCGTGCTAGTCGGGTCGACCCTACCCGAAGAGTCGGGTTGACCCTGCCCGAAGAGTCGGGTCGTGGGTTCGACCATTATGCCCTCCACAAACTTTTAAATTGACCTTTCAACCAATGGCCTGGGGCCACGTGGCAACCTCTGGGTAGGCCACATGGAACCCACTGATAGGCCCATAAAAAATTAATAAAATTACTTTTCCAATGTAATTTTTTTTGTAAAAATTGACAAAATCAATTAGTCAAAAAGTCTTGTTTTGGAGGTCACTAGACGAATTCAAACGTCAATAACTTTCATATATGACCTCGGTTTGAGTCCCATTCACGGCGCCATAATCGCAGTGACGAGGCATTTTCGGTCGTTCAGATTGCAACCATTTCTGAGCACTTCCATTTTTGAGCAATTTTTTAACTTAGACATGATCTCCTGATCACACCTCCCCAATGGGAAGCTTTTGGACCCCAAAAGCTCTCTGAATTACAGAAATTGAATATGAGGACACTGATTCTCCACTCTTCCAACCTTGAACCACTGAAATCTCCCTGACTTCATCAAATTGAGCTTCTTATAAAAATACAAATTCTTCCTTGAATCTGTTGACCAACTGTTGCTAACCTTGACTGTGTCATGCTGCAAATTTTTGAAACTTGCAGAACAGCAACTGAAATTTGCAGAAATCATACTGTTCCTACAATGGTCTACCTTCAAAGGAAACTAAAAATAAAATTCACCTTGCCAACTGTCCTTATGGTGAATTTTTTTCGAATGAGCCATGTACTTGTGTCGATTCCCGACCAAGTTTTCTCACCATAGTACTCTGCCATTCTAAAACCAGCATTGATCCATGTTGAACTTTGTGCCATCTTTTCTTGCATGCTTTTCCCTTTCTTAGATTCTTGCACCACTTTGCACTGACACTTTGTTCTCTGCACCGATTGACACCAAAGACACCTTCTGAAACATCTTGTCATCTTCTTCCAAAGACGACCTGCTTTCAGACTGAAACATTTCATCATTTACATCAGCAATAACATGAAAAGGATTATGTACAAAATATTTTTGCTTAATCATCAACAAAGTCAAATTTTGACTTGCATTGACAAGCCTTTTCAATTGCCCTGCATTCACTAAAGAATATTCTAGCTTCTTCCGATGTGCTCTCGCAATAAACTCCCTGTCATCCTTGAATAGATGATACTTGTTCTCATGGCGATGGAAGATCGCTTTTCTGTCATATAAGTACGAACTACACAACACCACACCTGTAATGTCAAGCGGTACCACATCTAATTCAACCATGTCAACATAATAAGCTGTTATGGCAAAGTGTAACATGCACTTCCTTGAAACTTGTAAATTAGCATCCTTGCAAATCCAACCAAGTGGATATGGCTTTGGATGTGGAATGGTCTCAAGTTTCAGCTTCTTGACTAAGTCTTCTGAGATGAGGTTTGCTTGAGACCCATTGTCAAATAGTGTGTCTATATTTGTGTGTTTGGAAATGATCCTCACATGAAACAACTCTATCCTCCTCTCTTCATTTGGAGCTTCTATGTGATAGTTTAAAGTGCTAGAACTGGGATTTGTTTCTTTTACAATCTCTTTCCCCTTTGTGCTCTTTAGTGCCATGGCTATGCTTTTAGTTTCATCTCCTGATTCACACCCTAAGTCTTGTTTAGCTATTGCAATCGTCTTGCATTTTTCTTTGGCCTTATATTTGGTTTTGAAATTTTCTAGTTTCAACTCCGGATGAAGTTTCCAGCAATGTTCTTCATCATGGCTTGTTTTGGAACAGTTTTTACAGAAGAATTTTCCTTTCTCTTTCCTAGAGTTTGCATTTCTCTTTCTCCCTTTGCCTTTAAATTCACTATCCTCATTCCCATCAAAATATTGTTTACCTCTAGCCTCTAAATGTGTGGCTTGGACACAAACCTCGTCTAGACTAGTAGGATTGAACATAAGGATAGTATGTATAAGATAGTTGTGTAAACCACCTATATATTTCAGCAAAGTTTCTTGGCTATGCAAATCAATTCATATTAAAAGATGCCTTCGTCTAAACTCTTGGGTGTAATCTTGTACATTTTGTCCCTTAAGTTGTCTAAAACTTTGCCAATTCATGATAGCCTTTTGTAAATGAGCTAATGGATAAAATTGTTGTTTAATTGCAGAAATAAATTCAGCCCATGATAAAATGATCTTACCATGTTTTTTAATCTCATCCTTGGTCTTGGCTTCCCACCATACCAATGCTGCTCCCTCCATTCTCAAAGAGGCTAACTGAATCTTGGTGTCGTCATCATGAAGGTTTTGTATCCTCAAATAAACTTCCAACTGTCTTATCCAATTGTCAAGTTTCTCTGCATTTACCTCACCATTAAATATAGGCAACTCAAACTTAACATCAAGCTTTAAAAATGGAATTTTACCAGTGGTTTTAGACTTGTGAGATTGATTCATCGAAGTAGAGGATGACAATGTAGAGGAAGAGGATGACGATGGGGATGGTGGATCACCATTTCCTCTGTGTCCTTTCTTTGACTTGTCATCAATTTTATTTCCTCCTAAAGAACCCTCTCCTTCCTTGTGGTGTTTCGACCCTTCTCCTTCAAGCCTGTCATTCCTTTCTTGGTAGAGTATCTTCACCATCTCAGTCATGTCCAAGAAAGCCTTTCGAAACACCCGTTCTTCTTCTTTGGGATCAAGTCTTCAGGAACTTCTCCTTCTCTTGAAGACATGCTTGAGGCTTCTTCTATGGCTCTTGGAGGTGAATTAAAAGGTGGAGTTAATGGCTCTCTAGCCCTCCTTGGTTGAGGATTACTTTGTGCTCTAACCAATTGTCCTTCCCCTCTCTTGAGCTTAAGCCTAGTAAGCATCAAAACTTGCAAACAGTCAACTATATCTTTGCACAAGAACAAATGTAGAGTAAAACTCTAGCTTTGATACCAACTGATCTGAAAATGGAACTATTTGTAATGCTATGCAAAGTATCCATTTCCATATAATTTAGTGTGCAAAGTGTTCTCCATGACTTGCAGGTTAAACAAAGTAGTTTTGGTAATGTTTCTGAGTTTTATGTGTGAGGATTTGTTATTTAAATTTATTGTTTAACATATCACAACATAAATACACAGCAAGTAAAATTCACCATAACATAACACAACAAATTGTTGAGGTAGTTCACCCCTCCTGGGCTACATCTGCCGGTCCAAGGCTCTCCAATGGCATGTCCTTGCTCTATTAATTTACTCAAAATTGTTACACAGTGAAAAATATGCCTAAACAAGAAAAACCAACTATAAATTCGTCTTCAAAAGATACAAAATAGCCAAAAATGGCTTTTGTTTCACCTTAAACATTGAAATACAACCCAAAATAATGCCTCCTCCATGATGGCTCTGATGGCTCCTTCCTCTTCCCTGAAGCAAAATATGTTGCAGATCACCTTTTTTCGCTCTGAAACTTGTCCCAAACTCTCTAGAATGCTGAAGAAACCCACAATTAACTAAAATTTCATCCAATTTGGTCGAAAATTGAGAAAGTTATGACCAAAACAAATTTTTGCCCAGTGGCACTAGAAAACCTCCTCCAAAACTGGAGGAACTCCAGTTAAATCTTTCAAAATAGTCGGACAGGCAGAATTGGTGGAACCGCACTCCAAATTTTGCGGTAGCATTTAATTTTACTGTTGGTGTGATTGCGCGTTCATATGCGGAATAGTCGGACAGTTTAGGTGGGCGGATAAGGTTGAAGACCACTGCATTAACTGTCAAAGGAGTGGTCACATGGGGTGGAATTAACCGCCACCGTAACTGTCAGCAGTAGCTCCCTGTCTCCGCCAT
Organism: Pinus albicaulis; assembly: GCA_034641835.2. NCBI lineage: Eukaryota > Viridiplantae > Streptophyta > Pinopsida > Pinales > Pinaceae > Pinus > Pinus albicaulis. Next base: position 446,865,068 of record CM076578.1, read on the forward strand.
AAGTCACATGGTGACGGTTTTACCGCCTGGGGCTATCCCCCTTCTAACTCTCCGCTACACCACTGTTGTTAGCCCCTGGTTCTAACACTCTAGTCGCATGGCTTTCGGGGCTTAGCCCTGAGGGCTTAACCAGAATCCCCGCTGCCCGTTCATTCTGTCAATGACCCGACTCGCCCTAAAAGATAGAAAAACATATGTGCATGGCTCCATCAACATATTACATGAATATATCAATGAAATACATGGCTTCAATAATAATATCCTATGGACAAATAACTCAAATACATGATACAACATGACTATTACATCATCATTAGCCCATACATGTGACTGCAAAATGACTCCATAAGATTCCTCCAAGACAAAACTATCACCATGATGACTCAAAAACTATTGACTGGACTCTCAACCAATGTATAATGATGAAACAATATCAAATAATGGTTGTAGTAATCATTATATAACAACCTATACATGGTTGGTCCATGCCACATGTCATCACAATACATCCTCGAGTCATGATCACATCTATGCATGGTTGCGCATGCTTTCTACCAGTTGTTAATGGAAACCAAAAGCATATACATGGTTGAAAAATGTGCTATTTTTCACTCATGAAAACACATGTAAATATTCTTCAAATAACTGAGTGAAAAACAATGAAGAAAATGTTGAATATCACATGTAAATCCATACCATGCATAGCTCCCCTTGAGATCAATATATCTCTAAAAAGACAGGTTGAAACTGTGGACTTGAAAGTGCATGAGGTTGAGATGAACTCATGATATGTTGCTACAAACTCCACCATACACTCCCCCCGAGGTTATGCACCACTCATGAATTCTGCATTCCTTTATAGATATGCATGAATAATCATGGACTACAAGAGAGAATGCTCTTCACTAATTGAAGAGTTATTGCTCATTTTTCTTCCACGCGATTTTGGGTTGTTTCTTCTCCTCTTTTATCAACTGCTTCTTCCCTTCCTTTTTCTTCCTTTCTACCTTCATTTTCTTTATAATATATCCTCTTATTTTTTGTTTCTTTTGACGGTTTTTCCTTGAGTAACAGGGCAACGAATAATCTCTTGCCATATGACCAAATCTATGGAAAATATAGCACTCCACATGGCCAAGAGGATCACCTCTTCTTTTTCTCATGCCCGATCTAAACCTTGCATCAAATGTGTCTCTCCTCCAATGGTTAGAACTGCAATATATTGTCTTATGGCCAAACAAGTGACATTAGTAGCAATAAACATAAAAATCACAAGTATACTTGTTGGCCATTCTCCTTGGTTGCTAATATTGTTGGAATATCTATTGATGTGGACTATACGTTTTTCACCAACAATTTGCTACAACATGTCCAAACTTGTGACAATTACAACATTCTACATTATGCACAAAAGGATCAAAATGACTTTGATTCCTTTGAAAATTTACAAATTTTCCAAGACCATCTCTAGGATCAAAAAATATTCTAAATGTAGGTGCTCCTTGAGATTTTATTCTCTGTTGATGGTTCTTCTTGTTTTTCTATTGCTGATTCTTTTGTTGCTTAATCAATTGTTAGATCAGCTTCTTATTACCTTGGTTCTCACTTTTTCTGCTGGTATTTTTTGCTACATATTTCTTAAGTTATTCTTCGGTATTTTTGCCTGCATGCAAACTAGATTCAAACTTTTGAAATCCAGGACCATATTAATCCAATGGTGATCCTTGGGTCTCAAGAAAATTATCTAAGGCTGTGGTACTCTTCTCCATCTTCAGATTCTAATCTTTCACACTCATATTCCTTCTCTTTGTACTACTTCCTCAACTTTTTTTGCTTCTTCGAATTTGAGTTTGAAGCTCACAATCTCTTCCTTGAGTTTGGCCTCCTTATCATCACAAATTTGCAACAATTTTTCTTGATCCTTGCATGCAATTGTTAGTCTAGAAATCTTAGCTCTAAGGCCCTTAATAACATTCTCATATTCACTATGTGCTTCAACATGATCTAAACCTGAATCATCAGAATTATAACTTAACACAAAGTTATTAATGTTTATACCTTTAGGTGCAAGATTTTTTTTATCTCCTCTCATCATCTATTGAATAATGTGCACTGGAAGGAAGAGACTCTTGTGGCTAAGGTTCTTATTTTTTAAGGCCATTTTTCTTGCTCTTCTTGTTTTTGTTCTTCTTATCATTTTCTTTATTTTTGTTGATGTCATCTCCAAAGATGGATTCTATCTTTTTCCACATATATTTAGCATGCTTCAAACCCACTAGTCTCTTCATATCATCATCATGAAGATTCTTGTATATTATGCACTGTGTTTGAGCATCTTGCTGCAAAAATTCATCTGCAATTGGATCTTTTCCACAACCTTCACATACTAATCTACAAATTTTATATCCACAAGATAATAATTGATACTTAAATTTTTGCTCCATACTTTGTAATTTGCAACAGTGAGGACAACCATTATATATATATATATATATATATTCAAAATTTTCGCCAACAAACCCGAGATCTACTCTCTAGCAATCAAGCTTCAACGAAGAGCCCTTTGGAAACCTTTGAGCACTACTGAGGGGGGTGTGAATCAATATTATGATCTATATATGATTTTTACCAACTTAAACTTCACTTACTTAATCATGCATATAATCAACAACATATTATATTATCACATGAATATAACAATGTAAGCAGCTAAATCAAACAACCATGACAGAAAAAAAAACAACAAACACAACCATGAAATCCATCACACGAGAGAAGAGATATCTAGTGGAAAACACTTCACCGAGCAAAAAAAAACCCTTGTTGTTGTTGCTCTACTTTGAATTTCAAGCAATTGGTCTTTTACGTAGCTTGTTGACTCCCATCAGCATGGAGACTTGACCTCATATACAAAATGTCAACACCCATCGAATAGGAGACTCGATACTATTGATCAAATCGAAAGACTTTATTCTCTATGGATCTACGGACTATTAGTGTCAGTCTTTACATCCTGTCACCAGTGATCAATGGGCTCTTATCATGTCATGTTAGGGTCTCATAGTCAAATTTTACAGTTTAAAATAAGTTTTCAAATAAAATTTGATCATTGGTTGTTTTCTAGGTCAGTGCTGCTACCTCCATTCACTCATGGTCATCATAATTTCATGAGTCGTGTCCACCATTATCATCTAGAGTCTTAGGTTAGTCACCATGTTTTCACCTAGGTCAGTGTCTAGGTGTCTTTCATTTCACCACCATAAATGTCCAAATTTTCTCATAAGAAGGTGAAATAAGAGTCAATTCATCATTGCTTAAAGGTTTAGGTGTTTCCTAAATAGTAAGTGAACATTCCTTACTTCTCCTTCAAGTGAATTTCTTCAACCAAGAGTGGATTCCCTCTTTTAGGGTTTTCAAACTAGTTTTTGGATTGTTGAGATGTTTGGTTGCTTTCAGCTGGAAAACCCCTAGTTTTATCACATACAAATATTCATTTTCCCCACACTCCACTACACTCCCTAAACCCCTTACACTCTCTCACACACCATCCCTAAGCTTCTACACTCAAATTCTAGTCCCTACACCATCATCACTACCCTATGTTACATTTTTGGCAGCCTCCTAGACCTAGACCTATAATTAAATTCCTTAGGTATACTCCTACCTTCCATGCCTCCCTTTCCACCTTCCATACCTCCTAACACCCTTCCATACCTCCCAGATTTTTCCCATCCCCTTTTCCCTCTCCTAAACCCTCCATCCTACTCCTTTCCCACCATCCCCTGTTTTGCACCACTAGGGTTTATGCCTCGCAAAGCACCTATGGAGGAAGAGAAGAAGCCCTATAACAAGGGAGGTCAGATGTAAACAACTCCATGAGATGGCTAACATAGATAAAAAGCTATAAAGGCACATGGCCACTCATTACTACACCAAGAATTTGATCTCCAAGGTCAAAGTGAAACAATTGAAGGAAAAACTCAAAGAAACTCTAATCAACCAAAAGGAGAAGGGTAAGTTGGATTTTCTCGCTGATGCATCCATGATTTCATAACATACCTCATCATGCATCTCTGGACCAATTTTGAGAATATTTGGAGCATTTTTTGTATCTTGGTGCAAGTTGGCGCAGTTTTGAAAATTTTGGCACACATGAACAATTTTCCTTCAAATTGTGTTTCTGACTATATAGAGATGAATTTTACAGAAGTGAAAGAGGTTTTTGTCCGTAATAGACCAAGGAAAAAAAATCCTTCAGTTTATACAAAAATATTATGATTTGGGAGCAATTCCAAAAATACAATTGCTACAAGAGGTTTTCAACACTTCTAGACACCTTGACTTCAAGACAATGTTTCAGGGGTTTTGAGAATGTGTTTGCAGTGCTTGATGACTCCATTTTGTAGCAGAAATCCTAAGATTTCCAACCATACCACTTTCAGCCCTAAAATCCTCTAGGAAGATCTCTAAAACCCTCTCAAAGTGGCACGACCTTTTTGCAACCTTTTTTTGAACATTTCCAGAAACATCTTGTTTTAGACATCTTTTTTTAGAGAATATTGTGAACAGCGGGAGCTGAATTTTTGGAAAATGGAGTAGGTTTTTGTTCCAACTTTCCAAAGAAAAAAAACCTCTCAGTTTTAACATAGGTATTACAGAATGAGAGATCAATCCACATCTTCACAACCTAATTTTATGACTGTGCAATTTCCTGGTTTAGACACCTTGTTGCAGAGAAGATTGTGGGTAATCAGAGAAGCACATTAGGAAACTGGAGGAGGTTTTGGTCCCTAAAATTCCAAACAACAAAAAATTCTCTCAGTTGTGCAAAAAACCTCATGGCTAGAGAGATATTGCTCCATTGCAGTGACCTATTTTTCTAGAAAACCCAGAAAATTTTCAAAAATTGGCACACAGAAAGGTCGCACCAAGGTGCGACCCTTTTTCTCTGGACACCAAAATCAGCTTTTCTCTACATGGATGGGTAGATATTCATGTGAAAATACTAAATATGAAAGGTTTTTTCCGTGACAGCTTCCAAATTTGATGAAAAACTCAAAAATCTCACCTTTTTCATGGTTCTGCGATAAATTATGGATTGGTGTGACCTTTCTGAGTGAGGTTGGAAAAAGTAAGTTTTGGAGGCCTTCCCATGGGTAATTTTCAAAAATTCAAGATGTTATGGAAACTAGACAGACAATTCTAGTTTAACGATCTTTCATATTTCAATTTTGACTTTAGGAAAGTCCCTAAAAATGGCCTCCAAGATGGCACTATGCTTTTGCAATTTTATGAGATTTTATTAAAAATTTTCACTGTGTAATTTTTGACAATTCCTAGTTTGACTTTGGTAAAAGTCAAAAGGTGAATGTGGATGAATGTAAAAGTCAATATGAAATTTAAAAGGTAAATATGGAGGTAAATAGGCATCTTATCCTCCATTTATTGCAATGAGGATGTCTCTAGTGGTTTAGAAAAAGGAGGAAATGGTTGAGTAACCTCCCTAGTGTGTAGTAGTGATCAGATAGGTGCATGTATTTGAATTTATTGCTAGAAAATTCGATCTCCAAGGGATGATTTCGACCTCAGTGGCTATATGAGGTAGTTTTTAATCAGTTTCAAAGGTTGGATGTTGTGCAATTTAGCTTGGAACACTAGTGTTTTTATTGATTTTGTTAGGAACTAATAGACATAATTTGCAGCTATTGTGGTGGGATTCATGTGGTATGTGTTTTAGCAGTGTTTCTTCTTCTATTATCATATGTTTGAAATTATTGTACCTTAATCTTCATTTCCATGTCTTATGTGATTGATTTTTAAGTTTGATAAACAAAATTAATTGATTTTAATGCTCTGTTTTGGAGAAATTTTCACATTTATGTTCACTTTCTTTTGATATAAACGAATTCATGATGTTCATGCTCATTTTGAAACCCTATCAATCTACCATATTCACCATGATACCTTTAAATTTCTAAGGTGTGTGCATACCTTTCCCCATCACATCTCTGCAAATCTGATTTTCAGAGCCCTGACCTAGTTTTTCTTAGACCTAATTCACCATTCAGCACCAAATCCAAATTAATCAAACCCTAGAGCCTGCTATACCTAGCCTAAAATATTCATTATCCATTCAATTTGGTTGTGATCCTATTGAGAGAGCCCTCCTAGCCTAGTAGGGCTAGCTACTAGGTCAAAACGGTCTGTGGTTACCTTTTCTAGTCTCATTCTCAGCCTTCAAAGATCCAGTGGAGTGTTAACATCTTGGTGACCATACTGGGGAACGGGGTGACAGATCTTCCCAAAGAAATAATGAAAAGGATCAGATTTTATTGCTGATGGTGAACAATGATCAGGCACAAGAAGGTTGTGTGTCTTTCACCTAGTGACTCTAATGTTGAAGAATCCAAAGTTTCATAATTTTCATGGCGAATCCACTTTAAAAGAACCGATAGTTTGAATAAATTCCTGATGAACTCACTGTTTTCAAGATGGATTCAACTGCTCAAAGGTATGCTCCTTTAAAACGAAATCACATTCCAAGTTTTCCGAACCACATGCCTTATGTATATTGGCATACTTATCTCCCAAAGTTAAAGGACGAGAAAGGAGATGATTATGCCCTACATCTTGTTAAAGTTCACATGCATGCACGCAAGTTGAGTGTTCAATTTCCTGAAGACTGTATGATGAAGATGTTCATGGAAACCTTAGAAGGAAAAGTGAGATCTTGGTATGAAGGTCTTCCATTTGCTAGTATTTATTCTCTTAAAGATTTTCATTCAACATTTTTTGAAAAATATAGAGAATCTCATCATTCTTTGTCATTGGCTCAGAATTGTTGTGAACATTTTGAGGGTTTCATTCAAAATATAGAGAATTGTTATGGTGATGAAGAGTTCATGGATGAAGAGATGCTTGAGGCTTTGTATGAGAACCCTTTCCATCACCAAGAAGAACATGTATCTTCTTCCTTAGATGAAACAGACTAGGACCAAAAAATAGAAATGGCTATTCTCAATCCTGAAAATGAAAATCATCAAGCCCATGTTAACTACTACAAAACTCAAGTTTCTCCTCTGTCTGAAGATGAGATAGATCAGCTCCTGAAATGTCATGTTACAACCCAAGATAATGCAGGTTTGCAGTGTTCACATAGTCAAGAGCGTGTTAGTGAAACTTCTTCCATTATTGAAAATTAAAATATAAGTTTGAATGATGATATTCATGAGACTGATGAAACTATACAGGAAGTTGTTGTGAGTAAGCCAATTTGTGATGATGATTTCCTGTAAAGAGATCGACTAACAAGGAATGTTTTCTTTCATGAAGAGGATGAGGTTGTCATGTTTAACAATCTTGAAGAATGTTTTCTGTTCAAGAATGATTTAGACTATGAATTTGAGGAGGATGAGCCTAAGATAGATAGTATGCAAGAGATAGAGTCAGAGTTTCCCATGCTTCGGGAGTTTACATCCAACAATCAAATAGCAAAAGGTCATACTTCCCTATGCCTTCCTATGGATCAACAACCAAGTATTCTTACATATCAGAATGAAGGGTGTGCTTATGTTTTTGCTAGATCTCGAGACAAGGTAACATTTCAAATTATTGAAGATCCTTAAATTTATTTGTTGTAGCCAATAGGGATGATATATTTTCTTGAATTTATGGATCATGAGGACATTTTCAGTGAACACTCAAAGTTGCCTATCTTTTGTTTTTTCTGCCTGCTCGAGGAAAGTGAGATCAAAATTCAAGTAAGTAGCCATCTCCTAGATTGGTTACACTAGAAGGATCACTTCGGATGATTGTACATATGTCTTCAGCAGGCAGGTGGTTTTCATTAGGATTTTAGGTCCTCGAGTATCGGTGATATGTTGCCATCAATAAATTTCGTAAGTTTTTATTTCAGTCAGAGTCAGTCAGTTTATCATGTTAAGTTTTCAGCATTTAGTTTGGTTTTTAACTTTTGACTCCATGCACAATGGTTAGGCTACTTGGTATACAGTGTTCTTGACACCTCCAAGGAGCTGCCATCCCCAGCTGGAGCCAATATTAGTGTCAGTATTTACATCTTGTCACCAATGATCAATAGGCTCTTATCATGTCTTGTTAGGGTTTCATAGTCAAATTTTATAGTTTCAAATAAGTTTTCTAATAAAATTTGATCATTGGTTGTTTTATAGGTCAGTGCTGCTCCCTCCATTCATTCATGGTCATCATCATTTCATGAGTCATTTCCACCATTATCATCTAGAGTCTTAGGTCAGTCACCATGTTTTCACCTAGGTCAGTGTCTAGGTGTCTTTCATTTCGCCGCCATAAATGTCCAAATTCTATCATAAGAAAGTGAAATAAGGTTAAATTGATCATTGCTTAAAGGTTTAGGTGTTTCCAAAACATTAAATGAACATTCCTTACTTCTCCTTCAAGTGAATTTCTTCAACAAAGTCTGAATTCCCTCTTTTAGGGTTTTCAAACTAGTTTTTGGATTGCTGAGATGTTTAGTTTCTTTCAGCTGGACAAACCCTAGTTTTATCGCAGAAAAATATTCATTTTTCCCACACTCCACTACACTTCCTAAACCCCTTACACTCACTCACACACCATCCCTAAGCTTCTACACTCAAACCATAGTCCCTACACCATCATCACTACCCTATGCTACGTTTTTGGCAACCTCCTAGACCTAGACTTGTAATTAAATTCCCTAGGTCTAATCCTACCTTGTCTACCTCCCTTTCCACCTCCCATACCTCCCTAACACCCTTCCGTACCTCCAAAAATTTTCCAATCCCATTTTCCCTCTCTTAAACCCTCCATCCTACTCCTTTCCCACCATCCCCTGTTTTGCACCACTAGGGTTTATACCTCACAGAGCACTTATGGAGGAATAGAAGAAGTCCTATAACAAGGGAGGTAAGATGTAAACAACTCCTTGAGAGGGCTAATATAGATAACAAGTTGCAAAGGCACATGGCCACTCATTACTACACCAGGAATTTGATCTCCAAGGTCAAAGTCAAATAATTGAAGGAAAACTCAAAGAAACCCTAATCAAACAAAAGGAGAAGGTTAAGTTGGATTTCATTGCTGATGCATCCATGGTTGCATAACATACCTCATTGGGAATCTCTGGACCAATTTTGAGAATATTTGGAGCAAATTTTGTGTTTTGGTGCAAGTTGGTGCAGTTTTGAAATTTTTGGCACACATGGAAAATTTTGCTTCAAATTGTGTTTCTGACTAAATAGAGATGAACGTGAAAGAGGTTTTTTCCCATAATAGACCAAGGAAAAAAAACATCCTTCATTTTATACACAGATATTATTATTTGGGAGCAATGCCAAAAATAGAGTTGCTATAAGAGGTTTTATGCACTTCTTGACACCTTGAATTCAAGACATTTTTTCAGGGGTTTGGAGAATGTGTTTGCAGTGCTTGATGACTCCATTTTGTAGCAGACATCCTAAGATTTCCATCCATACCACTTGAAGCCCAAAAATCCTCTGATAATACCTCCAAAATCCCTCTCAAAGTGGCGCAACCTTATCGCGACCTTTCTGCAGGGTGCGACCTTTTCGCGACTCTTTTTTGAAAATTTCCAGAAAAATCATGTTTTAGACATCTTTTTTCAGAGAATATTGTGAAATCTTGGAGCTGAAATTTAGGAAAATGGAGGTGGTTTTTGTTCCTAACATTCAAAATAAAAATAAAAATACCTCTCTCATTTTTTACATAGGTATTACAAAATGAGATATCCATCCACATCTTCATAGCCTAAATTTCTGACTGTGAAATTTCCTGGTTTGGTAACCTTTTTGCAGAGAATATTGTGGGAAATAAGAGAATCATATTAGGAAATTGGAGGAGGTTTTTGTCCCTAAAATTACAAGGAAAAAACTCCTCTCTCAGTTTTTCAAAAAACCTCATGGCTAGAGATATATTTCTCCATATTTGAGACCTAGTTTTCTAGAAATCCCAGAAATGTTTTAGAAATTGGCACACGGAAAGGTCGCACGAAGGTGCGACCCTTTTTCATTGGACACCCAAATCAGTTTTTCTCTAAATGGATGGGTATATATTCATGTGTACATACTAAATTTGTAAGGGGTTTTCCGTGACAGCTACCCAATTTGATGAAAAACTCAAAAAACCTCACCTTTTTCATGGTTTTGCCACAAATTCTGGACTAGTGCGACCTTTCTGAGTGAGGTTGGGAAAAGTAAGTTTTGGAGGCCTCCCATGGTTTATTTTAAAAAATTAAAGACGTTCTGGAAACTAGACAGACAAGGCTAGTTTACCATTATTTCATATTTCAATTTTGACTTCATTAACATGCCTAAAATTGGCCTCCAAGACGGCGCTACGCTTTTGCAATTTTCTAAGATTTTATTAAAAAGTTTCACTGTGTAATTTTTGACAATTCCTAGTTTGAATTTTGTAAAAGTCAAAAGGTGAATGGGGATGAATGTAAAATTCAAAATGTAAATGTAAATGGTAAATAGGTGTCTTATCCTCCATTTATTTCATTGAGGATATGTCTCTAGTGGTTTAGAAAAGGAGGAAATGGTTGAGTAACCTCCCTAGTTTGTAGGAGTGATCAGATAGGTGCATGTATTTGACTTTCTTGCTGGAATATTCAACCTATAAGCGAGGATTTTGACCTCATTGGCTATATGAGGTAGCTTTTAATTAGTTTCAAAGGTTGGATGTTGTGCAATTTAACTTAGAACACTAGTGTATTAAGTGATTTTGGCAAGAACTAATAGACATAATTTGCAGCTATTGTGGTGGGATTCATGTGGTATGTGTTTTAGCAGTGTTTCTTCTTATGTTATCATATGTTTGAAATTATTGTACCTTCATATTCATTTCCATGTCTTATGTGATTGATTTCTAAGTTTGATAAACATAATTCATGATGTTCATGCTCGTTTTGAAACCCTATCAATCTACCACATTCACCAGGATACTTTTAAAGTGCTAAAGTGTGTGCCTACCTTGCCCCATTACATCTCTGCAAATCTAATTTTTAGAGGTCTGACCTAGTTTTTCCTAGACCTAATTCACCATCCAACATCAAATCTGAATCAATCAAACCCTAGAGCCTGCTATACCTAGCCTAAAAAATTCATTATCCAGACAATTTGGTTGTGATCCTATTAAGAGAGTCCTCTCAGCCTAGTAGGGCTAGCTACTAGGTCAAAGCGGTCTATGGTTACCTTCGCTAGTCTCCTTCTCAGCCTTCGAAGATCTGGTGGAGTGATAACACGGACTACCATCTGTTGAAGGCCACCACAATTAACAGTCCTCGCCCAACTCTGATTGGACTATCCAACTACCATTGGATGAGAAAATTGCCCGTTTCGTTGAAGCTTCGATATCCTTGCTCCTCTCTCATGAAGTCATTGCTCCTCTACCACTATGGTCATTATGAGTTCGTAATACTACCCTTCGGTCTTACGAATTCCCCTACAACATTTATGAGTTTAGTGAATAGTATTTTGTAACCTTATTTGGATAAATTTGTGCTAATTTTTATTAATTATATTCTGATCTACTCAAGGAACCGAGAGGAACATGAGAAGCATCTGAGAATTGTGTTGCAAACCTTATGAAACAGTCAGTTGTATGCTAAGTACAACAAATGTGTTTTTTTTAAGGACAGGATCCAGTACATAGGACATGTAATATCCTATGAAGGGATAATGGTCGACCCTGAAAAAAATTTAGACCATTATGGAATGGCTTGTCCCCAAGAATGTTGCTGACATCCGATATTTTATGGGACTAGCCAGTTATTATCACCAGTTTATAAAAAAAAATTCAAATTTTCATATCCCATAACATATTTACAGAAAAAAGGAAAGAATATTTAAATGGATAGTAGAATGCCAGTATGGGTTCAAGAAATTAAATAATTTACTGACATCAACGCCAAATTCAAAGGTTTTCCATCCAGAGAAGGAATTTTTTGTATGCACGAGCGCTTGCCAAGAAGGTGTGGGAGGAGTCCTAATGCAGGAAGATAAGGTGATATCTTTCAAATCCCGTAAGCTAAAGGAACACAAAAAAAAGTATTGTGCCTATGACTTGGAACTTACAATAGTGATACATGCTTTGAAGGTGTGGCGCCATTATTTGTTAGGGAAGAAATTTTTACTCTTAACAGACCACAGTAGTTTAACCAGTTTCTTCAAGTAGCCAAATTTAAACGCACGACAGGCCAGATGGACTACGTTATTGAGATAGTTTGATTTCTATATAAGACATTTGAAAGGAAAGGAGAACCCAGTGGCATATTCCCTGAGTAGGAAAGTACAATGTATTTATGAATTACAATACCATCACATCGAATTGATGTGTCAGGACTGCTCGTTGCAGCTTCCCTTAAAGACCTAGAGTATGAATTTTTATGGTAGCAAACCAGATAGTCATAGAATTCGGGAGGAATATATGATTATGGTGTTAATAGTAGGAATCAATTGACTTATAAAGGGAGAGTTTATGTTCCTAATCATGGATCCATCAAGAAATTGTTGTTGGATGAGTACCATAGCAGTCCATATGCTTCCCATCCAGGATACCAGAAGTTATTCTCTGCATTAAAGAAGGAGTATTTTTGGTTGGGTATACAGAGAGATATCACAAGGTACTTTGTTAAATGTTTATAATTCCATCGAGTAAAATCCAAACATCAGAGTCTGGCAGGTAAACTGAACAGTCTTCCCATTCCTGAATGGAAATTGGAGATGATTACATTAGATTTTATAACTAGACTTCCTGAATCTAAGAAGCAACATGACTCTATCATGGTAGTAGTGGACAAGTTGAGAAAAACCTCCCACTTCATTCCAATAAAGTCCACTTATAAGACGATATATATTGCAGATATTTTTATGAAGGAAATATTATAATTGCATGGTATACAAGAAGTAATGGTTTCTGATAGAGACGTAAAGTTTAATGGTTTAATTTAGTACTGCTTACCACCCCCAAACAGATGGGCATACATAACAGATAAACTAGGTGTTATAAGATATGTTACGGATGTACATGATGAAGCAACCAACTAAATGGGAAGAATACCTTCACCTAGTCGAATTCGCGTATAACAATGATTATCACTAATCCTTAAAGATGAGTCCCTTCTAAGTGTTATATGGCAAAAGGTGCAAGACACCTGCTAACTGAAATGGTCCTGAGGACAAGATGATATTAGGACCTGATATGCTAAAGGAAATGGAACATAAGGTTAAAAGAGTTCGTCAAAACTTGAAATCCGCTCAAGATAGATAGAAGATGTATGTGGACAAGAAAAGAACCAATAAAGGGTTCTAGGGTGGGGATCATGTATACATACGAATCAAACCCAAAAGGAGCACATTACTTTGGGTTGGGTGTGCTAATTTTAGCCCCCCGTTATTCCAGACCTTTCTAGATTTTGGAAAGGATAGGACCGATAGCGTACCAACTTTCCCTTACTAGCCATGTAAAGGTTCATAATGTCTTTCATGTTTTGTTATTAAAGAAATATGTGTACGACCCTAGACACATCATTAATTGGAAGAACATACAGGTAAGTAAGGTATTAAATTAAAGACATAATTTGTATGTCAAACTAACAAATGTTGTGGTGATTGACAGGTTGAACCGTCATAGAGTTCTAGGTAGAACCACTATGTATCCTTGACCGGAGAGAAGCAACGTTGTAGAGGTGAGTGATCACCCGAGTTAAGGTGCAGTGGATGCACTTTATCCCAAAGGAGGCCACATGGGAGGGTGAAGGACATATGTGGAAAGCCTACCCAAATCTCTTTCATGGGCTAGAGTAAACATCGAGGACAATGTTGCACCAAGGGGGGGAATATGTAACCCTGATGCTGATTTGAATTACTGTTGGTAATTATTATTTTTTAAAAACTTAACTGAATGGCTCGTAATATCCAAAAGGGAACTGTAGTTATTGTCTATTATTGTCTAAGTAAACATGAATGTTATTTCATTTAATTTTAATATTAATATTTTTTCATTGAGAGAAAGAGTTGGATGGAAATGGATTTCGTTTCCTAGACAGTTATGATAGTTAACTTCCCATGTGGTTTAAATGGGGAACCTCAAGAGAAGAATGGGTTCTATTTTTTTTCTATGTATGGAAAAATACAAAGAGAAGAATGTGGGTTTGTCAGGACACTGCCTGGAAGAAAACTCCTGAGCTGGACTTGGGCCAGTGGAGGACTTCAGAACAGACTGAATTAATGGTTGGTCTGAAATCTCGATGCCAAAGATATTAACCCTTGAAGGAACTGTGCATATTTTCTGGGAGCAAGAGCTCGATGGGGAGAAGAGGACGCAATCGCCCTTCTGATGGTTGGGAGGACCAGAGAGCTCTATGAGAATTTTGGCTAAGATTGGGACACCGATAAGTAGCTTATAAGGACTAAATGTTGTTTACAGTTTTGTTGCTAGAAAAGTAATACCAAGTGTGTGATAATTTCCTGTAAATATGATTGCAATGGTGATGTGATCCCAATAGTCTAAATTATTTATGTGCAAAGAACGGTACTTAGATAAGATAAGTAAAAACAAAACAAATGCTATCACACTACCATGTAGGGCATGAACTCAACTTTTTTAGTAGAAACTGACTACAAAAAACCTAACCAGTAAATGTCCATTTATTGACTAACAATGCTAACTACTGAACAATTGTACAATAGTGTTGTTTATTAAATTACAATGCTATTTACTAAATACATTGCTATATATATTAAAGACAATGTTATTTATCAAATACAATGCTATTGATTGGATACAATGATGTTTATTGAATATAAGTACCATTAGTTGAATAATCGTGTTATCTCTTGAACAATAGGAGTAGTACATTTCTTTTTTAGGGATTGTATATATATATATATGGAATACAAATACAAAAACCGAGGGTTTTAGACCAAACCCCAGTAGAAAACCAGAGTCGGTCGAGTCCCCATTGGGCTGCATAGAAACTATGTAAATATGCTTCTCAATGCATGCCTTGTAACTTAAAAAAAAATGTACATTTTAGTGTTTAGATAACGCTAGACACCATTAAATTAGTAGCATAAGAGATTCATGGGAAATTATACCATAGAAACTGTAGCAGCAAATGTCAACCAAAGAGAATACATTTTGTCATAATCATTGTATAGGGTTTTATTCTTGCAATGAGAAAGAGGAAAATGCCATTTCCATTACAAATCCATAGCTCAGAAAGTTAACCATGCAAGAACAAAACACGAAACAAAAAACTTGTAATTGATACAAGAGCCAAAATTTTATACTAAAATCATTGTCACGGCTTCATAGTCACCTTAGAAAGAAATATACAGAGAGGTCAAACCCTCACAATTAACAAAAATAAATTGCTACAGTACACACTGCTCCTCAAATACACAAATAACCCCTAGCATGAAATTAATTGTACATATTGAAGCCTGAAGAGATAGGGTATAAGAGTTGTGGAAACAATTCCTGCAAGAGAACAATGGGGAATTTGGCAAGTATTTTCCCTTAAATATTTGAAAACCCAAATTTCAATAGGTGATGTGTACATACCTGGAGAAGATGAAGACATCTACACTTGAAAGAGACTGATGGTCGTTCCATGGTATTCGTTGGATAATGTGTTGGACATAATAGAGGAAAATTCAAGTCACTATATGAGACCTCAAACCCTAACAAGGAAATACCATAAATAAAGAGAGTAAAACAAAATATCCTAGCGCTACCTGTAATAGAGAAAAGAAGAACATCTGCCACGAGATAACCATATACTGAAGTCTAGAAGCACCAAGGCATTATAAGAAGGGCCTGTGACTGAGGTTCAGTCTCGGCGTTCCCGTACGACATCTATGCACACCAGAAAGATAACTTGGAGGAAGACTTGTGGGAGTTGAAAACCATAATTAGCTGCAGGCTTGAACCTGGAAAGAGCCAAATCCAGAACCGAAAATGGTATCACAGTTAGAGGTTCAACAGACGCATGGTAGGGTTGCAGAGCGATCCAGAGAGGTCGAGGAAAATGGTGGAAGCGTGCGATGTTAGGGTGGGAGGTTGTTACCCTAACTCCTCGACAAAGATTCTCAATCATCCGATCAAACATTCCAACATTAATGGCTGAAGACCATCCACCTGTTGGAGTAAGGACCAACATTTGTCGGTAAAACGAAATTTGAGAAAGTTCCATCGGCATAGGATAAGCTCGGATGAATGAGTAACTTTGTTGGTAGGTTGACACAACATGGAAATTAATGTTGTACGCCGACTGTCAGTCGACATCTATAGTCATAATAATGAAAACAATAATAATACCTTGCACCGAAACCTACTTGTATTAAAGAGCTTGATACTATATTAATTCTATAGTCATCAATATATATGGATATATATTATGTTGTGTTTACATAGCATAAGCATGAAATTTGTTTTTATTTATTTCATTTTACCATATTGTATAGAAATTGTGATTTTTTTGTGTGATATTAGTAGAACATGTGATAGACCAAATATTTTTAGGTGCAAACCACTTTCAGGGTGAAAAAATTGAAAAATAATTTGTATATTGAGAAATTTGATTCCTACAAGTGCTTGATAGATCCATGGTTAAAATTAATTTACTCTCTCATTGAAAAAATATTTGTATATTGAGAAATTTGATTCCTAAAGTGCTTGATAGATCCATGGTTAAAATGGATTTACTCACTCTCATGTTAATTTTCTTATATTTTTGAAAGTATTATTGGATTTAATGAGGCCTTGAAAATCTCTTTGGACACTTATATTGTGTAATCTACACAACTTAAAATTGCAATTCCAATAAATTAACCAAAAACAATATACCTAAAAAGAAGTTAAAATGTTAACTAGTGAAATTATTTCAAATGTTTTAACTAAAGTTTTTATTTTTGTTGCAATTTTTTTATATAATATATACACAGATTTTTTCCCTTAAATTATATTATAATATATACATAGTTAATATTGAAATATTTTACTTCCCAATTTTTTACTTAACAAGAGAAGTGAAATATTTTACTTCTAAATTTTAGTGTATTTGATTCCTCTCATTGCTTAGTGATTCATAGCTTTATGGTTAAAATGGATTTACTTTCTCTCATGTTAATTTTCATATATTTTTGAAAATATTATTAGATTTAATGAGGCCTTAAAAATCCCCTTACACTTGGATTGTGTAATCTAAACAACTTAAACTTGCAATTCCAATAAATTGACCGAAAAATATACCTAAAACAAAGTTAAAATATTAAATATTGAAATTATTTCAAATGTTTTAACTATGATTTTTTTGAACCTTTTTATTGTTAATATTGAAAGATTTTACTTCCCAATTTTACTTAACATAGAAGAGAAATATTTTATTTATAAACTATAATGTATATAGTAAAATGTTCATCACCCCAATCGAGGAAGGGAATTGAACCTGTGATGAGTGCTATAACAACCATGCCTCATCACAGTTTAACCAAGACCCCACAGACATGTATTAATATAGTTTTAAATGCATGTTAAATATTTTTTTAATGGTGTAGTTCAATTACTTAATATTTTTATTTTTAATTATTTGTTCTTTCTAAATTTATTATAAATTTAGGTTACGTCATATGTGTATCAATTAACACATAAGTTGAGGAGATAAAGTCGCACATCACCCTCATACTAGATTGTAAAATTCACCTCTAGCAATTAAAAAAATTAATTTCTTCCTACTCTTTTATTAATTCCCTTCTAGTCTTTCTATATCCATATTCTAAATGTGACAGCTGCATTAATGATAACTAGTTGTTAACTAGTTAAAAGATAATTTTAATTATTATTTTAAGTAAAGACTGGAATTATTAATGTTTTTGCTGAAAGGTTATTAATTATAATAATAAAATTAGTTATGGAAAACAACTTAATAAAAAGTAAAAGCTGATAGTGAATATTTTCCAAGAACTGAAAAGAGGTTGGGGATAGTTGGAAACAGTTACCTGCTCCTCTGGGGATAAAAGACTGATCCCAGTGAGAAGTAGTGGTTTTGTCCATGGAGAAAGGGAGAGTGACAATTTTCCAGAGCTGGTAGTGACCAGTGGAAACACTCAGAAAAATCCCGCATTATTTCTGGTACTGACTGGACTAGGTGTCCTGAGGTCACAGCAGAAATTTCCACTGTTAACCCGTACCATTCAGGATTGCAGCACGGGGGCAAGAGGAGGACATAATCACCTCTCTTGATGGTTGGGAAGACCACAACCAAAATCTATTGATTCAAATAAGTAAACTGTACTGTCTCTGTATTTAATCACTGTAATATTGTTACTCTGTGAGTGTACTGGTATTTATTTGCTAAGTGGTGTAAACAGTAAATAAACCTTAAACAGGTGCTGTGAAAGTATTCTGATATTGCAGTAATCTCATTATTAATGTCACTAATTCTGTATAAGGGTTGTAAATCTGAAGTATAAACAATTTTGCATTATTATATAGGCTCATTAAGGACATTAGAAAAGATATATGCATGTTTTACAGTGAATTTACATTAAACGATAACTGAACAAATACATGGGTTGTAGAGCTGTAAAATGAAGAAAGGTGTAAATATAATTAGAACTATATGTTATGATTTCTCTGTTAAATTTAAGGAGAAATCGAGAGGATTGTTGATCAAGGGTATTGGGAGAAACTCGACCCGAGACACGCCGTCCCTCAAAACAAGACTATACACGGACAAAATAGAAGGTGGTTCGGTCACCCAAAAATAAGAAATATACAACTATAAATCTTGACTACTGAAAAAAGATTAGCAAGGAGATAGTATAGAACAGCGTAACAGTGCGATAAATACAAATATCATTTACTGTATAATTACACATAAGTTATCTTTTGAATAAGAGTAAACCCATAACCAAGCTTTTATTGTAGGAATCATTACAAAGATGAAGGGTAGAAGTTGCCGAGAGATTCAACTGTAAACATAATTTAAACTTAAGTAATAATACTCAGAAAGACTACCAGAGCTATTTTTGTCTAAATCCAGATGCTCTTTGTTGACCGGATAAATCAATCTTGCAGACAAGATTGATCTCCCTAGTACCAAAAGGTAATCTAGCAACAAACAACCAAATAAACCTATCTTTCTCTAGATATATGTGATTTACAAAAGAATACTATAAAGGTGTTAAAGTCTTATCGTAGATCCAATGCTTGTTCGAAGTAGTTGACCCTCGGTCACTTGGAGTTATCTTTATAAACCTACAGTCACAAATAAGCAAACATTAAATAGCACCTGTATAGTAAATATTATAAATCATGCCTATCATGGTGATCAAGGAATCCATGAAATAAACAGTTAATTAACAACTTATTGAGAAAAATGAATTCATTTGTATTAACTTTGAAAGAAGGAAAACCTTACAACCTTAGCCTTGATGTTGAACAGGCCTTCTCGGGGTCCGAAAGCAGGAATCTCCTCTACTCTGACAAGCCTTGCACTCTTCCAACCGAGACAGATAGAGGTATGTAATCTTTCCTCACAAGATCTCAGTTAAATGAGTCTGAATCCCAACAACACTTTACCTCAAATAATTCTAAAGCTTGAACTTCCCTTGAGGCTACCCAATGCCTCTTTTTATAGTGCAAAAGAGGAGGTTTCAGTTCCAACTATGAAGGGATAGAATCCTCCTTCAAAGGGATAAGCTCCTCACATCAAGGGGTTAGCTCCTTAAGGTAAGGGATACATGAACCTCAAAAGAGCGGTTCTGCCACCGCAAGATTCCTTCCAGAGGCTTCTAGAATTTACTGAAAGTGAGATTTTTGAGTTTTCTTGTGCCTTTTTAATATTTTACAGGGGTCTGCACCCATAACACAGAGAAAGTGCGTTCAAGAACACAGGAGTCATGAACATTAGGTGCGGGACCGCAGGCAAGACAAAGAGAAAGTGTGATACCAGAGTTAAGGAGATTTTTAAGAACTTTTCTCTTATTTTCAAGGCTTGACATGAGGAACTGATGTGTTAGACTTGCAAAGGAGGAAGTATGAGTGATAATGAGCTCATATGGATAGTAGAATGTCAATGTGACAATTTTCAGTGCAACACTCTTATCAAGAGAAGATTAAAACTCTAAACCCTGGTATAGGGTAAACTGATTCCGTAGAGGAAAAAGAACATGAAAGACGTAAGAAAACTATAATGAGAAAAATATGGAAAAAAACCAAAAATCCGAGAATGGGAAAGAAATGCATTTAGAATTTTATTAATAGAAAGATGCATTTAGACATGCATTGATAGTTCTGAAATGACATGCATGCGATATGTCCCAAGACTAGGCTATAGGCTGTAAATTTCATTATAGAGATAGACAACATAAGAACTGTGCAATGATAAATATATATATACATAAATCTAGGACTAAATAAATATTTACAGCCAAGTCCAGTAATCATCTAAACTTGTCTAGATTGACAGATTTCCAACCGGGTATGAACTCAGAGGAGTGATTGTTTAGGTAGCTACAATTATTGCTCTTGGAGCTAAAAAAAATAACAATCTCTTAAACGGGAAAAAATTCTAGAATGAATTCGAAGCTCCGATCTATACATTTCAATGCCAAACTCTGTTTACGAAACGCAGACCCAAGAAAACGTGTTTTTAGAATACCTGGAGAGATTTGATGAATTAGCAGAGTCCAAAACCCTTGGAGAAAACGACAATGCTTTCAACTGCAAAGGGGCTTACCTACATCATACCAAGTCACAGAGTTAAGCGAAGAAAATAAAACATAAAGAATAAAAGAATGGTTAGGGTAAGCCAAAGAAAATATATTTCATAACCTTTTATTTACAAGCCTGAAGGAGAGATGGGCATTTTTTCCTTACCTGTAGCCAAGGTAAAATTGCGCACGAAGGCCAAATGCGAGCTACGAAGCAAGGTAAAGGGTGTTAGTAAAGTAGCTAACCAAATCCTAAATAACTAAATAATCTGGGATTTGCATGCACAGAAAAGAGGAATAAATACCAGTAAATCTCTTACATGAGATGAAGGAGGGCGACGAGGCCAGAAGTTCGATTTTCTGGCAAAACCTCGAGAAGAGTAGCAACCTGGAAGACCTATCATGGACTTTTTCTGTTGGAAGGGTCACGCTCAACTTCATTGTGAAGAAGGCCATGGAAGACCGAGATATGCTCTTCAACCAATGCGTAGCGAAGAGCAGAGACCCTATCACCATGCAGTTGCTCAAACGATACCCTGAGAGGCAGAAAACAGACGCGTAGTGAATCCATCTGTTAAGGCGGAAATGAAAAATGGTATGGTTTGCTAGGGTTAGAGGAGATACCAAGACTGTTTTTCCCGCTGGATTAAGAGCCCTTGATCTCATAAAGATTAATGATGGAAAATCTAAAACGTATATCAATGAAAATTCTCATATGAATCTAGAGAGATTTACACTATCATATAAATTAAATAATGTAATTTTGTCATTAATAAATTTGGACGTGCCAGCTACCCCTCGGGCTTAACATTACATTGGATGCTGCATTATATGAGGTTGACAACGATAATGAAAAACCTTAATCATATCACCAAAGCCAATTTTTCGTGAAACTTAATTCAAATTCGTAATATAATGTGATAGAGAGTCCTTGACAATGGAACTATATATTATAAGAATTCTAAGTGTGAACTCTTGTTATTATAACAGTCAATAAGACTTATAGTCAAGCTTGTGAATTGAGTCTTAGTTTTATTTAATCCATCTTTTTGTGTTTTTGAATTATTCATAAAATAACATAGATGAGGCATTAGATTTTTACCTAGGATAATAAAGGTAAAATTTTTCTTTGTGTGAGTGTTATAAGTGGTATCAGAGCAACGTTCATACGCTGGGACCCTAAGGGTCAACTAACAATTCAATTTGTGTGTTAAATTATTCACAGAATAGTAGTGTAACAGGAATTATCATGAGGAAAGGAACAATGCAACAACCACCCCAGGACATCGGGGAACCCCAAACTCAACCACTTGTGAACCCTGAGATGTGGGTTCAGCTGACTATCGATCAGCACCAGCAAACCAGTAGACTGCTACAGGAACAACAACATCAAACCATTTTGTTGTTGAACACAATACATCAATTGCAAGATGAGATGGTGTGAGTTCGAAGGGACAACGAACGATTAATGCAAGAGCAAAAGAAGATACTCAAAATTCTGTCAGACAAAAAAAATCAAGGAATGGAACATCCCAGTGCTGATAGGGACATGCAAGAAGGTGATGAACAACAAACAAGATACAACACCACTAACAGAGTGGAAAGAAGCCCATCCCAGTGAAGCAACAAGAACAAGAATTACAATGAGCGATCATTGTAGATGTAAGAGACAAGAAGAAAAAAGTAGAACTTCAAGGGGAGTTTCGAAAAATAAAACCACCAACATTTGATGGTGAAGCTGAGGAAGTGGCAAAAGCATGGTTAATAAACATGAACAAGTACTTTCAGTTGTACGAGTACAGCAACAACCTGAAGGCTAGATTGGCCATATACCAATTTAAGGGAGAAAGCAACTTTGTGGTGGGAAGAAGTGAAGAATGTTCGCAACATTGAGGAGTAAGATGTCACTTTGGAATCGTTCCAGCAATACTTTAAAGATAAGTATCTGATAGAACGATTCTATGATGAGAAAGCTAAGGATTTCCATGACTTGAAGCTGGGACAGATGACTATGGATGAATACATCACCAAGTTCACCTACCTGTTATGATATGTCCCATATCTTCAAGAGGAAAAAGCTAAGGTGCAGAGATTCCTGAGTAGCCAGCCAACACATATGAAAGAGCGAATTGAATTTGTAAATCCCAGAACCATGGACGAAGCCATTCGTAAAGCACGAATGTGCTATCAGCAGTCCAAGGCTAAAGGGGAGGTTGGAAAAAGTTTGCAGCTGAAGAAAGGACAGAAAAGTAACTCAAATTTCAAAGGCGCCAAAAGTAGTAACTTTAAGAATTCTGCATGTAATTCTATCAATAAACAGTTTGGTAGAAATCATCAAAGGACCCATTGGCCAGTAGAAGAGAAGCCTACAGAGGCATCTAGTAAACCTGAGCAGGGGCAGGTGACCAAGCCACCTTTACAGTGCTGGGGTTGTGGTGAGGCACAGTATTATAAAAACTTCCCACAACGAGCAAGAAGCGACACTGTTGCAAACCTGCAGGAAGCTTGTACAGTAGGCGATGTGGCGCGAAACATTCCTCGAATCAACGCAACATTGGAGGATCGACAGGCAGATTACCAGCCTACGATGATTGAGTTGGAAGGTAAATTACTGTCCCAATCTGTTTCTATTTTGGTAGACCCAAGTGCAAGTATAAGTTATGTTAGGCCCAAAATAGTGAAAATATTTAAATTAAAGGAACAAAAATTCAAAAATTCATGGTTGGTACAACTAGCCACAGGAGCTAAACGAAAGGTAACTGCCAAAATTCCAAATTGTACTTTGGAAATTTCAGAACAACAGTTACAAGTAGACCTGAACATACTTCCATTAGGGTCCTACGTTATTTTGCTGGGCATGGACTGGCTAGAAAAACATTGGACCTTAGTGGACTGCAAGGAAAATATTATTTATTAGAGAATGCAGGATGGAACACGCAAGGAGATTCAGGGAGTCAAGAAACCATTACAGCTACGTCCAATTACCACATCCAAAATGAATAAATGTATAATGAAGGGATGCCATATATATGTTATTCAGGTAGGATATGCTGATTCCAAGGAAAATTCACCTATGATGGAAAATATACCTGTGGTGCAATATTTCATGGATGTTTTTCCAGAAAATATTCATGGTTACCACCGAGGCGAGATATTGATTTTACTATAGAGCTGATTCCAAGAGCATCACCTGTGTCAAGGGCTCCTTACAGAATGAGTGTTCCCGAATTAACTGAATTGAAAATTCAGTTACAGGAATTATTGGAAAAAGGTTACACCTGTCCAAGTGTGTCCCCTTGGGGAGCACTAGTGTTGTTCGTGAAGAAGGACAGAACCATGCGAATGTGCATAGATTACAGATAGCTTAACAAGTTGACAGTTAATAAAAAGTATCCATTACCAAGGATTGATGATATGTTTGATCAAGTGAAGGGAGCCACGGTGTTTTCCAAGATAGATTTAAGATCTGGTTATCACCATATTCAAATCAAGGATGAAGACATTTGCAAGATAGCATTCCGTACCAGGTACGAGCATTATGAATTTGTGGTGTTACCCTTTGGGTTAAAAAATGCACCAACAACCTTTATGAGGTTAATGCATGGAATCTTCCATCCTTTCCTGGATAATTGTGTACTCATATTTATAGATGATATTTTAATCTATTCTACAAAATAGGAAGAGCATAAGGAGCATTTGAGGATTGTGTTGGAAATGCTAAAGAAACACCAGCTGTATGCTAAGTTCAACAAATGTGATTTCTTTAAAACAGAAATGTAGTACTTAGGCCATGTTATTTCACCATAAGGAATTGTTGTTGATCTAGAGAAGATAAAACAATCATGGAATGGCAAGTACCCCTGAATGTGGCAGACATTCGATCCTTTATGGGATTAGCTGGGTACTACCAAAGGTTTATTGAAGGATTTTCCAGAATTGCTTTTCGTATTACTTCCTTACAAAGAAAAGGAAAAGTTTTCAAGTGGACTATTGATTGTTAGAACAGTTTTGAAAAGTTGAAACATCTTTTGACCACTACACCAGTGCTGAGGGTAGCTGACCCCAACAAGGAATTTGAAGTTTGTACAGATGCAAGTAAAGAGGGCATTGGGGGAGTTCTATCTCAGGAGGGTAAAGTAGTGGCATATGAATAAAGAAAGTTGAAAGATCATGAGAAAAGGTACTCAGCCTATGATCTAGAACTAACAACAGTAGTTCATGCACTCCGAGTTTGGAGACACTACTTTCTGGGTAAAAAGTTTGTGCTAAAGATAGATCATAGCAGCTTGACTAGTTACTTTAAGCAAGTTGATTTAAACTCCAGGCAAGCAAGATGGAATGCCTTTCTAAGTGAGTTTGATATGGATATTCAACACGTGAAAGGTAAGGAAAACCGGGTGGCTGATGCTTTAATTAGAAAACTACATGGTGTATTTGAACTATATTACAATCAGCTGGAAAGTAAATTTCTAGATCAAGTAAAAGAAGAAGCAAAAAAATATTTGGAATATCAATTCCTATGGCAGCGAATGGAAGAAACTAGAAAGCAAGGAATTACTTCTGAGTATGGAGTAAATGAGGATCAGATGCTAACTTTTAGAGGTAAGGTGTATGTACCAAACCGTGTGGACCTAAAGGAGCTGATAATGAATGAGTATCATCACAACAATTATGTCGGTCACCCGAGATACCAAAAAATGTTAATAGCCATTAGAAAAGTATATTTTTGGCCTGGTATGCACAAAATATTGCTGAGTATCTAACTAAATGTTTGGAGTGTCAACAGGTTAAGGTAGAGCATCGACATCCCGTAGGATTTTTGCAGCCCATACCGGTACCTGAATGGAAGTGGGAGGTCATATCCCTGGACTTCATTATAGGTTTTCCACGAATAAAAAATAAAAATGACTCCATCATGGTGGTAGTGGAAAAATTGAGTAAATCTATGCATTTTATACACTAGCACATTTGGCCCAATTTCCAACGGCCAATTCGTCGCTATTCTGACGCATAGGTGTCGCAAGAGAGACAGTTTAAGGCGGGGAAAAACGTGGTTAGCCATTATGTTGCAATTCCGACACTTCAATAAAGCGTCGAAAGAGTGACACTTGTTCCGACGTTTCTATACTTTCGTCGCTCTTCCGACGTTATCCAAATCATCGTTATTTCGACGTTTTATAAGTGTCGGTCTTCCGATGAGCCACAACTGTCGGTCTTCCGATGATACCGAATTGTCGGTCTTCCGACACTTATCAGGTTTTCAAACAAACATTGCAATTCCGGCGTTATCTATTTTGACGTTTAAAGCATCGGTCTTCCGACGATATGTCTTCCGATGCTTATGTAACGTCGCTTTTCTAACGAAAAAGTAAAAATATTTAAAAAAATAAACGTCGCTCTTCCGACGCTTATGTAACGTCGCTTTTCCGATGAAAAAAGTAAAAATATTTAAAAAATAAACTTCGCTCTTCTGACGTGTAAGAAGTCGGTCTTCTGGCGTGTAAAGCGTCGATCTTTCGACGTGTCAGGCGTCGGTCTTCTGGCACTTGGATAAAAATATTTAAAAAAAAAATTCCGCCAAATGTACTAGTTTGAATGTAAGTTCCATCTAACATATTTATTCTTGAAAGTCTTAGATAATTCTCATTCATTTTGGAAGAAGCACGCACTTTATGCAAATGATAACTCTTCACACTACCTCCTTTTCTTTGCTTATTTTAGTGTTTGTATTATTTATAAGTCAAGAAGACTAGTTTCCTTTTTCCATTCTTATTGAAGTCCCTAAAAGATCCATCCTCATCATTCTTCTGTAGTGAAACATGCACAAAAGAAAATATTTTTTTATAACATAGATGCATACAAGTTTTTAGATAACAAGAAATAAGCCCAAGATACACCTTGTCACTGTCCCCTATCAGAAAATCATGTTGAATACATCACCTTTGAAAAATGATACCATTTGGAGACAATGCCACATACATTTTTGCTTTCGATGGGCTTTCCTAAAGATTAAACTCCTAATAGATTATAATCGAAACAGATTAATATTACAGAAATAGATTAATAAATCATTAGGGTCATTGTCTGTGTAATTTATTGCAGACTGTCAAATAACCTTTGGGAAAGTTATAAAATTCATATGAAAAGATATTAATTTACATATCAATAATTACATCATATAGATTTTAACTTGTATAGGTCTCGTGAGGCAATTTTGGCCTTAGTGAGCCTTACATAATCATGTCAGTTCATGAAATAGGCCAAACTAATAGCAAGGCAGCTATAGAATTGCATATGAAACCTATGTAAACATAATACAATGAGCCATTATGTCATAGTGATATCTCTATAATTAGTTCATTACATATCAAAGCTATGAGTGTTGAAATGAAACAAAACTCTGTTTCTCGAGTTTCTCAAGTTTCTTAAGTTGTATGACTTGCATTCCTTTGCTATGCTTGTCTCTAAACTTTCAACGCCACATACAAAAACACCAATTTCAACATTCTCCCACTCATTTGAAACTTTCATAAATATATCTGCATTCAAAACCATGTAAAAGATTGTCAGATCTTGAGACCATCTTGATCAATGTAGCAATTATGAATTTCCATGGGGATAGTCACAAGCAATTGGTTTAAATGTTACAAACCATATATGAAATAATCTCAAATTAATCAAATCAATCCCAATGCAATTAACAAAATTATTATTTCGAAATAATCTTAATTATTTAGTTTAACATTACTGGCATGCCAAGATTGGCCGATTTTTCCCTATTATTTCCTGATTATTGCAGATTGAATCTTTTCAAGGCCCTCGCTGATTAATTTCTGATTACAAATTATTTCATCTAAGTTCCTAACAGTTGTTTCCCAATGTTATTTATATTATTTATATATATATAGATATAGATAAATATTCCTTCAAAGCTGATCTATTCAAATTTCTTATATGTTCATTTTGCCTTCTCAAGGATGGCATTTGACAACGGTATGCTTCTTTGGCAGTGCATAATCATGATTTTCTGGTTACTCAAAGCAGACAAAGTAGGGGTTCTCAACTATGAAATATATTTAGTCAATAAAAATATAACTTATTTTCACTAACAAATAAGCCCACATATGATACATTGAAAGATGGAAAGGTTGAAACACCATTTTGAAATGTGATTAGAACTCAGGAACTGGGATGCAATAAGATATTTTAAACGCACAAGACAAGAAGGTCCAGAAAGGCTCACATTATGCAGATAAAAAATGGATGGCTACAAGATTAATTGACTTGATATAAGCCCATGCCAATTTAAAATTCATATAAGAAGGCAGGCTTGGAATTTGACAATCACCCCTAGATATCTAGCTAAACTTTGATGACAGTTGCAGTTATCACATTGCCATTCATAATATTCCTATGTTTTAAAAATTCAATCTGCAAAGAGGCCCATTTTTTCAAGACAACACTTAACCTATCTTCGAAAGTCACTGTTACCCTAAAACTATTATAAAATTCTAAATCAAAATCAATGGGTTGAAGATCTTCAAAATTAGAGCAATTTCAAGCATAAATTCTAAATAAAAAAACAAAAGGAGAGAGCCATCACGACATCAAATTGCCCCTTCTGCAAGCCTGATTTCTCTCCTTATCTTATAATATAGGTATAGATATTGTTTACAAAGGGAAAATTTAGACAAGAATATCTTGCTCACATAAACTTCAATTCATAGGCTATCTTACCCAATTATACAAACATGGATATTGCCCCAAGTCTAAATTTGATGGAAAATCCAAGGATAACCCTGCTCTAGCATGGGAAGGAATCATCCTAGAAACCAAAACACCCACATTGTAGCACTGACCTTCAAAGTTTTAGACAGAAGACCAAATAAAAAAGCAGAACTCAAGCCCGCAAAGAAAACAGGGTGCTTGAGGCAGATAATGTCTTTGGTAAGATGTTGCGGGAAGGTTTAGCTCCCTCCCTGGTGACTTATACCACGCTTATTGATGGACTATGTAGAGCCAGTGCCATTGATATTGCATATAAAGTATAAGACAAAATGGTAAAGCAGGGTTGTTCTCCAAATGTCTACACTTACAGTGCACTGATCTATGGACTTTGCAGGGAAGGCAAACTGGAAGAGGCTGAAATGTTCATTGATAAAATGAAGGAGAAAGGCTTACAGCCTAACCAAGTTACATACACATCATTGATTGATGGCAATGTCAAATCAAGCAAGGTGGATCATGCTTTTGATCTATTAAGTAAGATGATAAATGAAGGATGCCAACCTAATTATCGAACTTATTGTGAGCTTATGAATGGTATAGTTCAAGAAAACAAGATATAAAAAGAACACTTGATTCCTGATGAGGATGCAGTAGGTAGTTCAGATCCTGCTAACTTGGATGAAATTCATGACCTGGAATGGAATGCCACTCGAAATAAACAATGTTCTTGAATTTAAGCTTCTTGACAAAATGATGGAGAAGCATTGTCAGCGTACTGTAGATACTTATAGTGCCTTAATTGCAGGATTATGCAAATCAGGCAGACTCCTTGAGGCAGACCAGCTGATAAAAAATATGTTAGAGAGAGGCCTCTGTCCCAATGGAGCAATTTATACAACTCTTATTAATGGGCACTGTAAACAGGGAAACTACATCTATTGTTTGGAGCTTTTGGATAGAATGGTTGAAAATGGTTATGAACCACAACTATCTTTGTACAATTCTATGATTCCTGGACTTTGTAAAGAAGGCAAGGTGCAAGAAGTGGAAAGGTTGTTTGACAATGCATTGCAAAGTGGACATAACCCTGACGAAGGGATGTGGACAATGCTAATTGATGGCCTTCTCAAGGATAAGTTCCTTGGCAAGTTATGAATACAAATGATCAGTTGTATGTTGCTGTTATTTTTTGCAAAGAGTGAACTGTAAGTGAGCTTCTTTGTGACTGATTTGCTTGCAGAGAGGGGCAATGCTCATGGGATTAATTTGATTTACTCTCACAGAAGGAGGATTCTTTGTGCTCAATCCAGCAAAGAAGGCACCACTCCTAAGCCTAATTTGCATGTGATAGGGACGATGCCTTTAAGGCTAACTGTTGCCTTGTTTTTGTGCCTAGAGTGGTACTATTTGGAAAATACATAATGTAAAACAGGTGTTTGTAAACACTGAGTGTTTTTGACAAAGACAGAAGTATGAACCAGCATTCAAATACAATATTACCAGTTGTTATAACATGAAGATATCCATATTTTGATGCACAACAAGTTATGTATGGATGACATGAAATCAGGTTTGATTGTGAATATTGCGCAACAGAATATCTTTTCACTTAAGTTTTGGACCAGCACAAAGGAAAGGAATTAATATTAACAGATACTAGCATTGCAGGGTTGTTTTCCAGTATATGGGTGCTGTTGTTTGTGTTAAATTCTGAACCTAGCACCTGGAAGTTAATTCCTAGTAGATTTATAATTGATATACTGAAAAAAAGCACAACACTAGGTTCGGAATTGCACACATTGACAACCCGGCCAAAACTACCAATTGGAGACACGGATGGATGACTGCTGGGGAGCTAGGATTAGAAGCAGCTTTTCATGAATCATGGAATGTATATGTAAATTATCTAAATGCTCATCAAATTTTATTAACTGACAGACAGGACAAGCTTCTCTAGAGTTTCTCTCCTTTTGATGAATATGTCCCCAAGCTTGGATACATCACAGTTATTGTAATTCGAGTCCCTGCAGAGTTAAAGTGGTGGAGGAAAATGCTTTGGAAATCTAAGTGCCCAACCAAGACAAAAAATTTTATGTGGTGCCCAAAGAAAGATCTCAACCTTGGATGTGTTTCAAAGAAGGTATTTGATTGGGCCTAGTTGATTCCCCTTGTACAAAAACAATGAGGAAATGATCATTCACGTTTTCCAGGAATGCCCTTTCATCAAACGAATCTGGGCATTATGCCGAGCGACTGTAGGCCAGCTAGGACAATGGGAAGGATCAGCTATCGAAGAAACTTGGAGAAGGTGGCTTGCATTATCAAAACCAAATAAATCAAAATGGCATTGCATTATCATTGGATAAACACAGAAACTTAACGAAAAGCACTGCATATTTTGGGCAATCCATTACAACAATAAATCTTTCAATGGGACTATTGAATGAATACATGGATTACCTTGTCCGGAGCATTTGATGGCATGTTCTTCAGAGTTCACCACTTTTCCTTGACTTTTACTTCTCCAAATACCATTGCTTGGGGCTGAATGAAGGGCCTTTGAATCCACGAGACAGGTATTTATGTCTGTATACAAGGCACAAGACTATTATGATAATTGTTGTTGATCATCGGACCAAAGGCAATCGGGATCTGATGTATCAGAGCAGTTTTTTTCTCTAGAAGGAAATAAATCACCGGACTTCAACCAAATGTATCAGAGTAGACCTGCAATAAGCACTCGGGATCAATTTCTTTACGTACCGCATCCTTCCTCCAAACCTACGACAGTATGGCCGCATCCTTCCTCCAAACCTGCAATAGTATGGATGCATCCTTCCTAAAAAACCGATGATAGTATGGCCGCATCCTCCCTCTTTCCTTGGACAAACCATGCAACCAGAGGGAAATGAACGATGGAAATTAAAACTTTTGATATTTGAAAATTTTTTACATTTTGAAGAGGGAAATGAAAAAGGGAAATTAAAACTTTTGATATTTGAAAATTTTTGACATTTTGAAATGAAATACGTGTGTTTTTTAAGGCCACTCAAATTCCATTAAATAAAATGTGTGAGACTTTTCTTGGGGTTAATAAGGGGTTTGGGTAAATAAGTGGTATTTTTTATTATAAATAATTATTAATGAGATTAGATCTAAGACATTTATTTAAATTATTAATTATATAAAATTGTTGAATTTTTATTTCATAAACTAGGGATTTTGGTTGATTTTTTAATCTAATTATGTGATATTAAAGATGGATTATGGTAACTTAAAAATAAGTTTTATGTGGTTAAAAGGGAAGTAGTAATGTTATGGTATGAATGATTATTTTCAATGAAATTTTTGGTTTAGTAAGGATAACTCATCTATGGACATTTTCCATGATTTTTAAGATGGAGTCAATATAGGAAAGGTGATACTTAAAGGGCTCCCACATTCTTTAGAAATTTTATATCTATTGGTTTATAAACATTAGAGGTGGAAAAATATCCTAAGCTCTAGAGCTAAGTTTGTTCCAACTTAGCTATATCTTGAACAACAAATTGTTGTTGACGTCAAGGATATTATAGAAATTTGGTGGGTTGTAGGGTAGTCTTGTCATGAAATAAATGTAATGTAGTTACTAGGTAGGTAGGGGGAACCATTTTGGTGGAACTTGGACATAAATGGGACATCTATCCATGCATAGTTTTTTAAGAACAAATACACCTAGTAGATTATCATTGTACGAGAATCACTTTAGGATCTAGGCTACTGTGCACACACTAACTAAAGGGATATTAGTGAAACCCACAAAAGTATTATAGGTGCTTTTATATAAATAGGTGTTCTTGTGTTCTCATTGGTTAGTTATGGGAAAATGACAATAAAGTAAGAGAAGTTATAGGTGCTTTTATAGAAATAGGTGTTCTTGTGCTCTCATTGGTTAGGTATGGGAAAATGACAATAAAGTAAGAGAAGGATTTGACTACTGGACAATTAGAGGAATGATTCCACACAAAACCAAGCGTGGTGCTGCAACACTTTATAGGCTAAGGGATTTTTAAGGGGTTCCCCCACCATATGACTGGAAGAAGAAAATGGTCATTCCAGATGCTCTAAAAGTGTTGAGGCTTCAACTAGGTCACAAGTATTGTCTGCTAGGAAGGCTTTACAAAGAAGTTGGCTGGCATCACTATGACACTCTTACAAAATTAGAAGGGAAGAGAAAGGCAAAGTCTCAGGTATCATATGAGAGAAGGAATAAATTGGAAAATTTGAGATCAAAAGCAGTGGAGTTAGCCGAAAAGCAGCTTGCCCCAGAGATGGATAAGATAAAACTTGACAACATATTGGTCAATTTCCTTGACCCTTTATTGGTTATTTAGAAGGAGTATGAATAAACCATCATTAATATCAAGGTAACCCCTAGCATATCAAGGGCTACAAGTTGTAGTTTTCATCTGAATATCAACATACCACAACCATGCTTACAACCAGGATATGTTTTTTGAAGAGGAAAAATATCGTCGAGATCAACATCAAGAATCCATTGCAAAAAAAAAAAAGTACAACTTGTGGTGATTCTAGATGAGCATAGATGAATAGCTAAAATAGATGTCGAATGTGGAAAGTATGGAGGAAAAAGATGAAATTCATCTTCCTTTTTCATTCGATCGAGAGGAAAATCAATCATCAATGAAAATTCAAAATTTTCAAGCTGAGCAAGATCAACCAAATTGGGGGCAGAGTTTGGGGAACCTTCGTAAGTGAATGGGTCCTATGTGATATGGCTACGAGTTATCTACCCCCACATAATCCGATACACAAACAATAAATATTGTAGGCATAGGGTTAATTAACCCCACACATAGCGATTACATAGGTTTTGTTCCCACGCCACATGCTGATGAACTGAAATCTCTCTTTACTGTCAATATGTGCATATGAAACAACAAGACATCTATTCAATTTTATTGGTTGGGTGGCTCTAAGAACCATGCCCGAATGCGTTTGAGTGGGCACCCTCAACCGAAACGACCCAACCCGAACAGGTTTGGGCGGGCGCCCTCAAACAAAACGACACAACACGCCTGACTGAACGAAAGCACAAGGGAGCATTTCACTATGGCTTGTGTAATGGTACACTCATATCAATGCTAAGCTTAACCAATCATAGAAGATCAACTATTATATAAACATTAGCAATCAAATTGTGTTTCTACTTAAGGTTTATAAGATACACATGTTGGCATAGAGCTAGTAAGGCTATGTACTTATTACTATGATTTCGGTCAGTGTTAATAAGGTATGAAATGAATAGGGAAACAGAGATCATTATGTCATAACAAGGAGCTTAGCTTGAATATGGAGTTCCTGGACACTATAATCTAAGACCTGTATTAAGGATATCATGTTTATACGAATATGTGTTATTCCATTACGTATAGTTACATCAATAAAAGCTTGGTCA
The DNA here is from genome assembly GCA_034641835.2 of Pinus albicaulis. Lineage (NCBI taxonomy): Eukaryota > Viridiplantae > Streptophyta > Pinopsida > Pinales > Pinaceae > Pinus > Pinus albicaulis. The sequence continues at coordinate 446,899,010 of CM076578.1, forward strand.
TTGATTCAATGTACTTGATTCATTAGTACTAATAACATAGTGAAATCAATAAGCTTATAGATTCAATAGAGCTTACTACTAGCTTAAGTAAGGTGATATAGTGATAGTTACTAAGCTTAAGATGGGCATCATAGGTATGATACGGTCTCTTATATATACCAATATGCTTTTAGTTCCATATAATTGTTATCATTGTAACTAATACATGGGAATCATAGAAGAGAGATAAGTGTGAATACATTACTCAGCTTAAGCTAATCCAACTCTTTTCACTAATCAAAGTTGGAAAGAGCGTATTCAATGATATCGAGCTAGAACAGGAACAAGCATATCTCAGTATTGAGCTTACCGTTACACCTATGTCCACATTAGCTATTGAAATACAAGATGATTTATTAGGTAGAATATTGTATGCTATTACTCTATCCTTAGCCTGTATGATGAATATGGACATTGTAGTATACATTAGAGTGTTGGGGCCCTTGTTTTGAATATTTTAAATTTTGAATAAAGAACAACTTTTTGGGGTTGCGAAACGACACATGGCAACCGCAATCGAGTCACAACTACGGTGAGTAGCGGAGCTACCAAAGTTGTGAAGGAACAGGAGATAGCTTAAGAAAGCAGATGTATGAGTACAGACGAAGAGAATATACAGTAGAAAATAGAGAGCAGAACACACAGACAACAAGAGAGAAGCCGGAAGCAGCTGAAGAAGAACGCAAGAGGAACTAACAATTGCGATGGCGGGGGAATAAATAGCCGTCACCCGGCTGAAGGAAGAGACGAATGCAGAGCGACTGAAGGAGATTGAGCGGATGCCGCAGAGAGAACCCAGGCCGAGCATGATATCTTTGTAGTTCCTAGGTTTCTCTTACCTACCTTTCTATTCTATGAGACATCTGTAACAAACTTGTAAGCTCTTCCTGTGAAAGCAATGTAACTATGGGCTTGGCTGAAGATATCAATATACTTGCAGGTTGATGTCTTATTGTGTGAGTCACATGCATGCATGATGGTTGTGATGACTTAAAATTTTATTTGCTTAATACATGTACTCTCTCTGAATGTTCTTGCGTATATAATGATGTTTATGCAATCAATTCTATGTTATTCATGAGTTGCGGATCCTTCCCTCGCTATCGATCTATTCCCCTTTTGCACGTGGTCGCGGCACGCCTCGGGTGAGACTCTCTGCTCCCAGAGTAGGGTGACAATTCTGGCGTGGTTCTAGACTACAACGGATTCCCTTGTTGGCCCCAACCCCTGAACCTGGGTCTTGCCTGCGAGACCTGTTTCTTTGCCAAAAAATGGTTCCGTTGCCGGGACCTGCATGTTATGAGGGGAATTAGATCATGGTATCAAGGGTCTTCGAAGGAGAGATAAGGAGATGGTGGGATAACCATCTGGACCAGTTCGTTGCTCAGCAAGCGGAGTTGACGAATCAAAAGGAAAGGGTGCTCAAGGATGTCGTCCTTTTCTCGGATTCTGTCGGTGATACCTACGAGATCCTCTGGGGAAAATTCCCTAGAGACCTCTATAATTGGGTGCGGAGGTTACAGACGAAGGTGCCTAGGGACAGCTCACGAAAGGTAAACCGCAAGTGGGTGCATGTGGATCTGGTGGCTCTGCATCGGTTAGATACTGAGTTGACCCGCGCGGTGGATTTTTGGGTAGAGACCACTTTGGACGGATATATTGTCGAGTTTGTTGCAGAGTGCTACCAATCCTTCTTGAAGGCTGAAGCTATCTTCCGTTTCGGGCTAAGAGGGAAGCTGCTTAGGGAGATTCCACTGTGGATTAAGGCCCTGATGGTGGATGAAGGGCTGATGGAATTCCAAAAGTCGAGCATGGAAGCGTAAACCTCTAGTGTTGGGGGAAGGGCTAAAGGGACAGATGTTACGTGAAGTGTGAAGTGGGGGAGTGGGGGATGGATGCTGAGGCTACAAGGAGATTGAGGGAGCGACGTGCACATCGGTGGGCGCAGATCGCTGATAGGTGGCGAGAAAGGGTGATGTAGGAGTTAAGACGACGGGAAAACAATAGGAAGAATCCAGAGGAGGCGCCTCAGAGGATAGAAATTATGGACACTCAGACGGATACCCTGGAAAGGGAAGGGACCATTGTGGGAGTGCGGCGGGTGCATGGGAGCTCAGCTAAGAGAGAAAGAGAGATGACGATTGACGAAGACGATGCAGGTGTGCAGCTCGAAGAAAGTTCCGATGGCGAATGGTACGTCATGATGCAGCAGTTGTTTCAAGAGCGGACGACATTCATCTCTCCAGGTAGCCCTACTTCCCAAAATTTGCACGGAAAGGACCCCTACCTTCCCCTGGTACTCTATCAACCTTTAAGTAATATTTTTGTTAAGTTACAAGCATTGAGTCAATTGCACAACAGTTCATTATCGACAGTGACACACGTTAATAGCAGCGTCACTCGTAGTATTTCATTCCCCAATGGTACAGTCACGCAACCAGGGCCCGGAGGGTTTATCCTGGTCAACCCTTCATAAGTAAATATGGTTGGGTCATTCACCCGGTATCCAGTATTCTCTGGCCGAGGCAACGATGATGTAGAGCAACACTGGTATCTCTACGAAGCCATATGGAGGGCTCGGCAGACGCCAGACGCAGGGAAGATAATAGAGTTCCAAACCACGCTCAAAGAGAGGGCTCTGTGATGGTTTATCAAATGGTCTGAGGCCCATCCTAACCCAGTAATCGCGGATGTCAAGCGGGATTTTGTCCGAGAATTTAAACTTCCCTAGACAGACCAGCAGGGTCTGTCCAAACTTTGGGAGATTAAGCAGAAAGAAGGAGAGACTGCATGGGAGCTGATGCGTCGATTCAAGGATGCGATCAGGAAACTCAGGTACCCGATCGACCCAAACCATCAGAGGGACTGGTTCATCAAGGCTCTGCTTCCCTTGACATGAACCCCCCTCACCCAGCAGAATATTGACAACTTGCAAGATGCTTTGGAACAGGCCATGAAGATAGAGGCCATGGCGTGCTACCCTCAGGAATATCGGGGAGGGCTGGCCTCGCAGGATCCTTCCTTGGTGGGATTGCAGCATCAGATCGCTAGTCTGACTGAAAAGCTCAAGGAGATGCAGCCTATAAGACTAGCCAGGCCGAACTTTTGGTGCACTCACTGCCTGGTTGAAGGCCACGTCGCAACCGAGTGTCCCCGGCTACGTGGCACGGGTGTGGGACCCTCTGTCGCAGAAATCCAGGGGGGTCCACCCACGGGGGGTGGCACAGCGATGAATCCGCAGGGGGTATAGTAGCCGCAACAGCCTTATGCGGGGTTCCCATCTCAACCAAACCCACCCGCCACAGAATATTGCGAGATTTTTCGGACGATGGGGAATCAACCTCGGATGTGCCCAATAATACAGAAGTACTCCAACATCCCAAACAATGTATACTGTGAGTTTTGTGCTTCCACGACTCACAATGCTGAGCAGTGCAGGGCTCTCGACGCACTCGCGGACCGGTTGGACCGACCCTCCTATAGGGTGAATGAGGCTTCCAGGGGCAAAGGAGGTGGTATGCACGGAGGCCGCACCGAGGGACAGGGTCCACTGAAATGCTACAACTGTGACTAGGAGGGTCACGTGGCCCAGGAATGCCCCCTTCCCCGACGTCCATGATGTTCCCAGTGCCAAGTGAACACCCATGCAATAGAGGACTGTCCAGAACTCATCAAGAAGTGGGAGGAACGGGCACGACAGAGGGGCACGAATTTGGTAAACTCCGAACCTCGAGGAACCGCAACCCCGACCATGTAGAATGTAGCTATCGTGACGCGGGGCGGCAAGAAGACGGGAGAGGACGCTCATGGAAAGGAGCTGGTACGGGCTATCCGGCCCGCCTCCCCGAAACAACTTATTTGGTCGGATGCACAGAAAAGGTACTTCTAGGAGGCGGTGGAGGCTTTTTCTCAGCTAGGGGGAGCCAAAGGCCTTGAGGTACCCCCGACGACTGGCTCCGGAGAACAAAGCGCCATGGGGACCTTGATTGAGGAATGGCTTCAGCTGTTCCTCGAGATTGTTGATAATGCTTCGATGCGGGACCAACTAAAGCGTACCCTGGAGGACGCACTGCAGGGGAATACAGGGCAGAGGGAACCTGTGGACACAACACCCCAGTATGTGCAGCAGGTCAAGCGGAACAAGCGACGAACGGGAAAAGAGTTCTCGCTTAACACGCAGGTTGCGGGATTCCAAATCAGGGATACCATGCTTGATTTAGGGTCTGACGTCAACATCCTGTCGCGGAAGACGTGGGAGGCTCTTGGATGGCCACAACTGACCTACTCTCTAATCCAAATCAGAATGGCGAACCAGTACTACATTGTGCCAATCGGCCGACTCGAAGGAATCGAGGTCGACATTGCGGGGGTGAAGACTTACACTGATTTTGAGGTTATTGATATTATGGGAGACAAGGATCCTTACCTCGCCCTGCTAGGAATTGATTGGGCTTTTGAGAATTACGCCATCATCGACCTCAAAAATGAGCTGATGATCTTCGAAGATGGAGAGGTTCGGGTCACTCAACCTCTCGACTCGTATCAAGGCCCGCGATATGCAGAAACTGTGGACAACCGGGAAGATGCTCAGATGATGGATCACCTTTATCAGATGACTGCAGGGAAGCGAGAGGACTACATTAACCCGACTGCAACCGACTCCGTCAGCTGGCGCAGTGTCCAGAGCTCGGAGCTGGGATCAGAACTAGCCTGGGAAGACTGGCAGGAGGGGGGGTACGAGACTATCACACTGAGATGTGCCGCCATTGCCCGAGTGCGTTAACCAGTGATCAGGGTACGCATTACATTAATGACACGGTCAAATCGCTGCTGGACACATTCATGATTCAACATCACAAAAGCAGCCCGTACCACCCGCAGGCTAATGGTACTGTTGAAGCGTTCAAAAAAATCCTTGAAAAGGGGTTGACAAAGATCTGCAACGCTCAGCGGGATGACTGGGATGAGCGGCTACCAGCTGTGCTATGGGCCTATCGGACTACGGTGAAGCGCTTGACCAATCAGACACCATTCTAGCTGGTGTATGGCTGGGAAGCTGTGATTCTCACCGAGTTTACTGTACCAAGTCTTTTAATTGCCACATCCCTCAAGTTCTCGGAAGAAGCATCGCTCCAGGAGCGCCTACATGAATTACAAGAACTGGACGAGGCCCGGTTCCTGGCCGAGTTTCACCAGAAGGTTCAGAAGGACAGGCAGAAGGCATGACACGACTGCCACATCAAGAACAAAATGTTCTAGGTTGGCGGAAAGGTCCTCTTATATGACAGCAGGTTTCAGAAGTTTCCAGGAAAACTGCAGATGCACTAGTTGGGACCTTACTTCGTCGTCGAGATTAGAGATTCTGGCACCGTTCGGTTGGCTCAGCTGGATGGTACTATTTTACCGGGGTGGGTGAATGGTGCACGCCTAAAACATTACCACGAGTAAGTCCTTTCATTTTTTTACTAATAAATCTCGCAACCGAGAAAAGCCGTAGAGTAGCGTAGCTTAATAAACTCTCCCACAACCGGGATGAGCATAGGTAGTATTTCTTGTTCATGCATAGGTCGTCAATAACCGCTCTGTTGCGGGGACCGCACCTCAACCGATTGTGGTCGGGGAGGGGCGTGTCGAGCGTGTTATCCCCGCAGGACTAGCAAACATGTCAGTGTCAGTCCATATCATGTCAGTCAGTACTTGTGTCAGTCCGTAAGATTGCTTAGATTTACAGCATAAATTTCCATAATTAGAAGTAACCCTGCAATAATAATTTTTCCATAATTCGAAGTAACCTCAGTCATCGTGTCCACCCATTTCCCCATGCCACCGTCAGCAACTGTCAGACTACACCTCACTCGGCGATTGGTCACACGATTATTGCAGAGAAGAATGCCAGCAGGAATTAACTTGTCATGGGGTCTCATCAACCTCACTCGTGCCAGGTAATAGCGTAACTTGCATGGGAAAAAGCACGAGAATGCCGGAACAGTTAGAATTAGCAATTGAAGCGGAACCAGAGCAGCAGAAGTATCCAGAAGCACAACGCCGAGAGAAGCCGCCGAGACCAATTCTGCAGGTGTATCAACATCGAGCAAAGATGCCAAAGGCCCACCCAACAGTCATGTAACCAGAGCTCGATAGCAAAATTCACAAAATCGAGTCCCTCGTCGAGAAATACGACAATGCGGCCCTCATAGATGCCAATATCTCAGACTCTGTCGAGTTCCCGGCACTCAAATGGAATGTGTATATGGAACATTACTTCACAGAAGCCGGGCGTTCAGCGAACAGAATTCTACCAGAGTTTCGAGGCTTACAGCAATCTTCTCTTTTGAACTTAAGAAATCTTCTGGTCTTCGGGACCACAGGACCGGCTATGCAGTGCACTAGGTTCTTACTTAGCCGCATCCAGAATGGGTCCTTGTGGTTGAATAAGGAGATTCCCATTCATGCCAAGGATATCCACCGGCTTATAGGGCTGTCACAGAATGGCGCGGATGTCTCGACTGCATGTCAGACTACTTCCAAGCAAGCGCGGAAGTCGGGTGACGCCGACTACTATGTTAAATATGGCACATGACGGGGAGGGAAGGGAGCAAAGATGGAGCTTATCAATAAGCCCGAGATCAAGTTTGCATGCTACCTCATTGCTAGCAAGACAATGAGGCACTACACAAAGGGATAACGCACTCTGGACACTATCTCCATTACATAGCACTGCGTTCAGGGCGCCAAACTGAACTGGTGTTCCTTCCTGTTGAAGGAGCCGCTTGACGCGTGCGAAGAAAACTACAAGCGGGCTACAAGCTTCATCTACAGATATCTGATAGTTGCGTTTGCCATGTGGAAGTGGCACACTCCCCTGGTCAGGTTTCCAGTGGAGATTCCAGAGGGCCAGCCTCTAGCGATGAAGTTCGTTCCGTGGAAGGTATCGGTTGATCCCAGTACGAAAGAAGTTAATGCCGAGGCATTTCGGACCTGGTATGGTTTGATGATGGACGTGGTGACCAACCACGAAAGGGTGCCCATGAACCTGCTAGATGAGTACAGTGAATAGGTATGGTTCGGGGTCAGTCACAGGCATACTTATATCCGACCTACTTGTGTGCCAGAGGACACATTTCACATGCGGCCACTGAAGTTCCAGCTGGAAGATACTGCGTTCCACAATGAAGTTTTTTCGTGGCCGGTGGTTGCGATGGAAATCTGCAATGGGGTACCCATTTACAACTTTGATCAAATGTTACCGCGACAACGACCTGCTGAGATGGATGTGGAGGTGGCACAACAGGATCCCACCGGGCCGTTCGCCCCTCTCATCCGCCGCTTAGACACTCAGGTACGCAGTTTTAATGCGGCAACCAAGGTCATCTCAAGTGGTGCTGCTCCTTTTCCTTTGTTCTCTGAGTTCCAGTTCTCTCAATCCACATCGCGTCCCCACACAATTTCCATTACCTCCCCCATCCCCACTGTTTTATTTACTTCTCCAAGTCCGACGATGACCCCGGTGGGGGAAAAGAGCAAGACCATCGACTCCTTGGAAACCCCTCAAGCCAAGCGGGCCCGAATCATAGAGTCGAGTCTGCTAGTGGACCTCACTGAGAAGGATCCACCCTAGCCACCGAGTACAGGAGTGCCGATACAAGAAGAACCACTCATTGACCCCTCCAAGTTCATCAACATTCGCCTTCCACCACCATGCATTGTTCCACCTCCACCTACCACTTTATCCGCCCCATCCAATTCATCTGCCATAGTGTCAGACCCAATCATCTGAGAACTACTTACTGGGGACCACGGGGTCGAGGTTGACTCCAGTACTGCAGCAGTAGTACCATCGGTCGACCCCGTTGGGGAACCCCAAGTTTCTTTATCTGATATATTTACCCAGATGGCACAAATTGTTGCCGACTCAGCTGAGGCTCAGCCTGAGCCTACTGTACCTCCATAAACTACCCATACAGATCAACAGGAACGACTGGACTTGAATATGGTTGACTCAGTGCCTCATCAAACTCCACCGCCATCCCCTCCAGAGCACTCTAATCGATCAGTCGCTAGTGGGCAGCCCTTGCAGGAAAGGCAGTCGAACCAAAGAAATTCGGGGGTCGCCAACCTAGAAACATGGGGAATGGCTCAGCTGTACTTCTTTATCCATAGGGCGGCCCATCAGGCCAAAAGGATGCATTCTAAACTACAAAAGAGGTGCGCCAAACAACAACAGCAGATAACCGCGCTTATTGAACAGCGCGACCAACTCATAACGGCACAGGAGTAGCTGAAAGGTCAGATAAACGATGCCACCAAGGTGTTTTCAGAACTATGGCCAACTGTCGGGGTTCATTATACTCAGTTGTCTGCCGATGTCCCAGAGACAAGTATCGTAGCACAGGCCTTCCACCTCCGGAACGCATTCAATGGCCTCCACAGGGAAAACGAGGAGCTTCAAGAAGCATTAGCCACACGACCAGCGCTGCTTGATCCAGAGGTTGTCTATTCAGCACAGGTTGCAGAAAAGCAGGGCCAGGCCACTCAAATGCAGGCAACTCTCAACTCTGCGGCGCGCGAGGCTTACGACCTCCTGAAGGGTCTTCAGGAGTGCTCAATGGCCCTTACTGTTAAAAAACAACCAATTTTAGCGCAGCTACAACAGATTTCGAGGGAAATCCAAGAGGCCACGAACCCCGCATGGTTGGACGAGTTATACGCCCAGGCGGATGCTCTAGAAGTGTAGATCCAACAAACAGAGGCCAGCTCAGCAATGTCCAAACAGGTAATTCCTGAGCTCCGCCTGCCCCTCCAACGCAGTGCCAGGATAATGCAACAGCTAGCCGCCGAGGCCGAAACCCAGATTAGCACGGTGTTCAGGATTGTACCGGCACACATAGAGGAGGCAACTGTCACCAAGATTGCCACAGAAATAGATTCCTTGGTGCAGGGATGGCAGCAAGCTATGACGACCTTCACTTAGCTTAAAGCTACAGCGTTCAACAAAGTTCCGGAGTTGGGGCCCTTGTTTGGACAGCAGATGGAAGGAGCACAGCAAGAACAGGTCTCGAGGTCCAGCGGGGCGATGGAGATAGAGATAGTGATTTGCGATTGACTCGGGACAAGTCAAGAAACTATGGTCGGGGCCTGTTGGGGCCCTTGTTTTGAATACTTGGTTTGAATATTTTGAATTTTGAACAAAGAACAGCTTTTTGGGGTTGAGAAACGACACATGGCAGCCGCAATCGAGTCACAACTACGGTGAGTAGCGGAGCTACCGAAGTTGCCAAAGAATAGGAGATAGCTGAAGAAAGCAGATGTATGAGTACAAATGAAAAGAATATACAGTAGAAAACAGAGAGAAAAACACACAGAAAAAAAGAGATAAGCCGGAAGCAGCTGAAGAAGAGCGCAAGAGGAGCTAACAATTGCGATGGCGGGGGAATAGATAGCCATCACCCGGCTGAAGGAAGGGACGAATGCAGAGCGACTGAAGGAGATTGAGCGGATGCCGCAAAGGGAACCCAAGCTGAGCATGATATCTCTGTAGTTCCTAGGTTTCTCTTACCTACCTTTTTGTTATATGAGACGTTTGTAACAGACTTGTAAGCTCTTCCTGTGAAAACAATGTAACTATGGGCTTGGCTGAAGATATCAATATAATTGCAGGTTGTTGTCTTATTGTGTGAGTCACATGCATGCATGATGGTTGTGATGACTTAAAATTTTATTTTCTTAATACCTGTACTCTCTCTGAATGTTCTTGCGTATATAATTATGTTTATGCAATCAATTCTATGTTAATCATGAGTTGCAGATCCTTTCCCCGCTATCGATCTATTCCTCTTCTGCATGTGGTCGCGACACGCCTTGGGTGAGACTCTCTGCTCCCGGAGTAGGGTGACAATGCCGGCATGGTTCTAGACTACAACGGATTCCCTTGTTGGCCCCAACCCCTGAACCTGGGTCTTGCCTGCGAGACCTGTTTCTTAGCCAACATAGAGTAACACTGAAACATACTTTTTATAAAAGACCAATATGAGCTAATGTAGATTAGGGAAACACTATCCTCATATAAAATATACAAGCTTATGGATCCGGATATGATCTGGGCCTATACTACAATATGTATATTTTTTATCACTTTATTATGATATATTGATTGGCCTAGGATTAAGGGACATTTCAACATCCCGGAGCACTGGACAATACACCATTGGCTTGGCACCTTGGTACAAGGGTTTTGAGGGTACAATTGAACGAACAAATATAAAGGATAATTGTGTGTCTTACACGATTAGTGGCATCATAGAGGAAATTAATGAGACAACATTAAGAATTATAGAGTTTCCTGTTCGCAAGTGGACTCAGTATTACAAGGAATTTCTGGAAGCATTGATGACTGGGAATGATAAGATTAAAGAACCATTCATAAGGGACTATAAGGAATACAATACTGATACCAGGGTCCATTTAGAGGTGACATTTCCTGAATAGAATATGAAGATTTCACTTCAAGAGGGCCTTTTAAGGAAATTCAAACTGAATACTACAATCAGTACAAGTAACATGCATATTTTTGGCTCAAAGGGAATCAATCATAAATATGATACCCTTGAGCAAGTTTTGGAGCACTTCTATCATATCCATCTTGAATTCTATGAAAAGAGAAAGAAAGTCCAATTGGAAAACCTTCAGCTTGATTTTCTGAAATTGGACAATAAAGTCAGATTCATCCTAGGAGTGGTAAATGGAGAAATCATAGTGAACAACAGGAAACATGCATAGTTGCTTACAATCAAATAGATAAAAAAACACATACAAAAAACCAGATAATAATCATGAACAAGCTTAATATTGAATTATGAACTGTAAAGGAACTTATAAAATGTGACACTACGAACCTGGTCAAGCGCACAAGCAAAAATATCCTAGACATGACCCTTGCTCATGATGCAAGAGGATTTGTACCTGCACTGCCAAGTCATTCAAAATCCATAATTATCTATACAATAAATAAAAGTAATATATGTAGTATTTTTAACTCTAAGATGTATTCTTATGATAATGTTAGAACATATGTTGAAAATGTCAAAACATACCTGAATAAGCTCCTCTTCGTTTCAAGAACAATTTATTGGAATCGCCTGAACTTGGAACAAGCCTCCCACGATCTGAAAGAGTAGAAAATAAGTCAACAACGACTTTTTTGTTGCTACGTTGGATCGAGGGAGGTTTTCTCCAAGATTAAATCGCTCCAATAAATTATTCTCTACTAAACAGGGCCAACCACGTGAAGGTGGAAGCTCTTATGGCCCCTCCCCCCCCCCACATCACTCTCAATTCCTCAATACCCAATCTATATTTCATTTTTTACTTTCATGAGCATAAAAAAAATACTCAATAACTAATAAAAAAACAATGCAACAAAATGTACGCAAGAAAACATTGAAATTAGTGCTTGACATAAAAATAGTATGATAAATGAGGTTTTAATATAACGCAAAAAACGTTCCAAGTATGGTGACGTTTGTCTTATAATAATACAATATTTTACATTATCAAATTTTCTTTTTCTTCTTCCTACTTCTAAAGCTCATAACTACATCATCAACATCATCGCGCTCTACTCCTGTTTCGTGCCTTTCTCGCACTGCTGACCTAGTTCCGTAGTCACGATGTCTGGTCTCATCCAGTGATGGGGCATCGCCTACAAAAACAGATAATATTAAATTTTAATTGTCAAATTTTAAATATCATTTAACTAGTCCGGTAATATTAATAAAAAAAAATTGCAATGAGATTATTTACCTAGTGCACCAGTTGTCACCGTTGGGACCGTTGCCCTGTCTTCCTCTCTGGTGGTAAGATCCTCAAGTACAACATTCTCTGTCATTTAAACAAAAAACGTTATAAGGAAAACCATCAAGGTATAATTAGAAAAAATTATAAGTGTAAATTAATTACCATCATGGTCCTCGCTGATAGTAGCATTGTCGGCCTGGTCCCCACTACAATTATCAGGTTGCACGTTAGGAACATGTTCTTCTGGCAATATTTCGCTTTCAATGCACTGCTCTACAAATGGGTTATTTGGCTCGTTGAAAGTGTTGCTCCCCTGATTTAAAAAAAGTTTTTAGACATTAAATTTATGGACAAAAACAAACATATTGAAAGGTTAATGTTTTACCTTATCAGGCATTCTGGATCTTGCGACCTGTCCCAAGCTTCTACGATATTCAACTACGGCTTCATGCCAGAATGGAAAGCGATATTTTTGTCCTCCTATGTAATTTCTGTTCCAAATTCATCACCCTACATTACATATGATTGTGTATTTTAAATGTTATTTGATGGGATTACAAAAACATTGGAAGACGATACAATTAATTATAAGATGTTTAGCTACTTACAATTCTTGCAGCTAATTTCAAGTAGACGCCCTGGCCTAGCTTGTGATGGCCCTTTTTTTCAATCCTAGCTTTGGTTGCCTTCGAGGTGTCATAAAACCTATCATCAAAAGATTTAAGTCATATATGATGTAGCACACTTTTATTTTAGACATAGAGAAAATTAAATCTATTGAATTAAAGCTGTCATTTACCTTGCAGGTCCAGTTGGCATTTTTCCTTCTTTCTTTGCCCTTTTCTCTTTTCCGTCATGGATGAGTGCTCTCCACTCACTCTCTGGAACTGTGAGAGGACGCTTGTATCTAGGGTTAAATTGCAATTGCCTCCTATAGGTGTCCCTGGTGTATTTCAAATATTTTCCAACTACCCGAGCCACCGCTATTCTGTCAAATGTGCCCACCCCAAAAAGGGCTTCTAGATAATATAGAAGTTCTTTTTTTTCAGGTTGGAATTATGGGAATTCCACCTTGTGCATATGGTTGGGCCAAAAATTACCAACGCATGGCTCTCCAAAAACCTGTAGAACTCATTGTTTCCTACACAGAAAAAAAATATTATCATTAATTTAAAAATAAAAATCATGATAAAATATGTTTTAGATAGAATACATGAAATAGTTAAAATATAAAAACTTACCTGGGAGTTGTACGTGCTTTATAGGGACACTTTCATCGTTCACCAAGAACGTGCCATTAATGGTCCCCTTGGAGCTGACACGTGTAGCGCCAGGAAACACAATAATATAGTTGGCCATATCAGCCTCATCACTGCCAACACATTCAGCAGTTGGCTGGGTGTCTTCTTAGGCAGGGTGCGTTTCTCGGTTGCCACCTAAAGGCGTAGAAGGTGTACGAGAGGGTCGCTGCAATCTCTTGCCCTTGTCTCCCACTACCACCAACACGCTACATACAAAAGAAATTTTTTGTTAGTTTAGTTAATGTAAAAATTAAAAATCAAACTATCACAATTCATCTCATGCAGAACAAAAAAAATATCCTTTTGATTTTTTATTATTACCTTATATGTTTCTAGCTGGGTCATAAGTTTTGTTATCCTCATTTCTATTTCAGGTGTTTGAGGTGAAGCGTCTACCAAATGCTCAAATTCCAACTTTGCTTTTTGCACCTTTTTTCGCAGCAACAACATTAGACATAGGGATGAAGAAAGCTCTTCCTTGTAGAGGGAATCATCAGGCGTACCATGGCTAGGTGTCTGCATATTTGAACAAATTAATATTATTTCAATTATGTAAATAAATAAAATACTTGATGATAGAGAAATGCTGGCACTTTACATGTTCTTCTGTTGTCCCCTTTCCGCGATCATCCTGTCTCAGGGTTGTTGTATTGCCCTGATCAGTCTGCCACATTGCAATAAAATTAGAAATTTGAAAACTTGAAAACAATATCTAACTTGAAAACACAAAATGAAAACTGAAATAATTTCTAAATTTACCTTTCTAATACATAAACTTTTTGCATTAAAGAGGCCCTGGAGTGGTTGAGTATAATTAAAAGTAAGGGTTGTAAGCCAAATTTTTATACTTACACCTTGCTAGTAGACAATTTCTGCAAAGTAGGTAGATTAGATGAGGCTAAAGAGATTTTCAGTGAAGCTTGGAATGGTATCCACAGATGGGGTAGTCATCATAACTATATAATGGAAAATATGCAAAATAATAATAGCTCTAACTCTTGCGTGTTGCAATCAACCAATTTGGCATATCCACATCATTCCCCCAAACAGTTTCCTAGATTCTATATTAAGATGCAAGCACACCTGTAACAAACAGAAAATAAGTTCACCATTTGAAATGGATTAACCCTAAATGTTCAAGAAGACATCGAGCCCTTTGAACCAGTTTGTTCCTGAACAAGCCAGTTCAGCTACAAATAGTCCAACCAAGTTTGTCTAGAATTAAATGTGATTCGACCAAAATGTCAAGTCGGCTCACCATGTTGGCAAGAAAAGTTGACATGTTGAGTACTTGCCACAAATAGTGAGTAGCGTTACAGAGCATAGAAAAAGTTCTTTATTTTTCTAATATGTAAAGGGCTTCCCATAAGACCATTGCCAAGTGTAAAAAATAAATTGTTAAGTGCTCAAATTCATCTTGAACAATGGTACCCATCTTATTGTGTTGAGTTACCATACTATCATCATGTTTCTTAATGGCACTCCTTATGCTTAATCTACATACTAGTCTTTTTCATAAGCTAACTCCATTGCTCAGCTTCATGCTAATTATTGACACAAAATAGTAAGAGTTAATATAAACTATCCATGTTCGAAGTGGAACCCTTGTGTATACCTTACCAATACAGAGTAAAGCATAACAAACTACACTAATATGGATCCTTATCATACTCCAAGCTAGTAACACTGAATACAGAATCACTACTATACAACAGACTATGTGTTTACATACAATATTGAACCTCTACTAATCAATGGCTCTTGTTCATCCTATACAAGTGGTGTAATGAAAGCGGGAAACAAGGTGATTACTGGTACTATTCATGAGCTTAGTGCTTATACTAGTCTAGATAGGTAGTCATAGGTCCATAAGCTTAGATAAAGGTCTAACACAGCTTATTCAACAGGTACTAGTGGAATGTATCACTATCTTATATTCACTCATTATGAGATTTAAGACTAGTATGATTACAGTTTCATATATCTGTAGATTATGCATAATACTACTACTTATGGAGTTCTATTACACTATGCTTAACTATGAACACTTAAGCTTGTTTCTCGTATGTATTGGATTTGTTAACCACGTGTTATCTATGGGAATAGTTCAGGTCATGGATTCGAACCATGTAAGCTTGAATAGGCTTTTCACCCTGAGGATGGTTGATGTGAAAATTTCAAGCCGTAGGTGACTAATGTCTCTGTGATCTCAATCAAATGAGTAGATTGCTAAATTTAATTAGTGCCAAAATTAAACCATAGCCTTGATCAAAAAATATCTTGAAATTAAATAGCAAAGCATAAAAATAGTTTCAAATTTTCAATGAACTTGCAAGAAGACCTCCACAAGCTGCTAGGTAAAAAAATACAGAGATACCAAAATAACACCCTGAACTAAGCTTGTACAACTTGCTTGAGAAAGTACACTGAAAAAAATAGAAATAGCATAAAACTGTTGTATGGCCTGCTGGAAAGCCTGCAGAGCCTGTTTATATGATTGTATGGAACTGCTTCGTACAACTATACAGAACTGTGCAACACTTGTACAGACTGTTGCATGTTGTCGAGATTTGCCTCAGCTGAATCCATGCTCTCTCTCGGTTACATGACCGCTCAAACATGATAGTATGGGTGAAAACCTCTATCTTGACCTGTCCTTATACTTTTAGCTGAGAATCTATTTTGAAATTACTCCTAGTCTAAGTCATGCAATGAGATACAATTTTTAGACTCATATGCTAAATATAAGACTTCACTTTTTTTACTAAAGTAAATTACAAAATACAATTACTTTCTCTTTTAATAGAACTACTTTTCAATAATGTATCAAACTACTCGCACATTCACACCAAACCTATGCAGAAATTTCTTCCCAAGCTATAATTCTCAACAATTTGCATTTCTACATGTTGCAAAGTTCATAGTATGAAAGCCAAAAGGCTTCAATCTTGTATTGTTCATTCTAAGTTGGTAGGAAACATGAATTGGAACTTATCAAGCACAACCTCTCTCAGAACAATAGATTTCAGATCTGCACATCATCATACGTTGAAGATTGCAACAAGAAAAAGTGAAGGAGGCATCCTGAAACATCATTCCTGATCCTAGTTGGAAAAGTGATCACCAAAACTAGGTGGGGGCCACACAGGTGATTTTTTGTCACAAAGTCTATTTTTAGACATATGGATCATGTTCCATAAGTTGCGGGATGCTATTTGTGGATGGTTGGTCAAGTTGGAGAAATAGATGGATTTCTATTTTTAGACATATTGGGCAGAATCTATTTTTAGATTGCCAGTCTAAAAATAGATATGTCGGATATTATTAGCTCTTAATAATATTTGGACTCTAAACATTATCTTATTCTCTTGGAGCACTTCAATTAGAGATTTTGATCAACCCTGAGGATTAGCAGGAAAATTCACTATTTTCTGGGGTTAAGTGGAGCTAAATCATGCCAGACAAGCAGGTTAGAACTAGAACTAAAACCAAAGAGTTGGGCAGAATTAATTGAGGAGATAACCTGGGTGTGACTTCAGTTTAACTAATCTAAACATAGTTGAACTAGTTGTATCTAATCTAACTAATTGATACAACTAGTGAAGAGTGGTGTGAATTAATTATTAATTAATTTACTAATTATAAACTCATTAATCAGCAAAATACATGATTCTTTAGTGCTGGGCAGTTGATAAACCATACAATGCCATGGGGCAGGGAACGTGGCAGCCCCGGTTGTATTCTCGAAACAGTGCATGGTTTAAACTCAGCATGTTTTTCTTCTTCACACCACTAGTATCTAGCTGAGCAAGGCTGGGGTAATTCATTCCATGAAGAATTCTTCAACAGGGGCCCTCTGGTAGGCAGGCTCTTTAAAACTAAAGATCGGTGCATGGGATTTGCAAGATCAAGCCTGATTAGTGTGTAGCAAGTGGAGATTATATTGAGAGCCTGTGAGGAGATTTGTATGAAGATTGTTACATGATCTCTATGACATATATAATATACGGATAGTTGGGGGTTTTCAGCTTTAAGCTTTCCCATTACATACTGTGTTCATATGTGTGAATTTTTATGGTTTTAATGTGTGCATGCAATTGATTTTATTTCCGCATGTGATGATCAATGGTAGAAGAGATTTTGTATTGTGCATGAAGATAAAATATTGTGTGATCAGGAGAATCTCGGTGGATAACATATCAGTTATTTAGGTTTTCAGCAGTATGGAGGCGACATTGATCATTGGAGCAATTGCAAAGCATTAATGATTGAAGTTTTGTGTGGTAGAATCCCAGAAATTGTGGAGTGTTTTCATGATACCATGATATGACATTTAGCAGAGTTGTTCACAAAGCAAGAGCGACAGTTGGCGCTCAAGGATAAACTCAGGAAAATAAAAATGGAGAAGAATGACACTATTCTGGTATACTTGACAAAGTTTTTCCACTGCAGGGATGAGCTTGGGAGTGTAGGAGTTAGTGTGGATGAAGAAGGACAAGTCAAGAAGGTTGGGATTCGAGCCAAGAATCTCTATAGACTTGAAGTAGATGGGATGTCTACAAAGCTTCCTACTGTTGGGAAGTGCGAGAAAGACATGCAATTGATGCTTGAGAGGGAGCAAGTTTTTCATGCAGGTAAGAGTGAACCTCGGGATGTGGAGCAGCCACAAGATGAGGATCATGGAGTGGGAGAAACCACTCATGCAGAAAGCCCCAAATGCAGGATAGTGAGAGGAGTGCACATGCGGCTATACCACCAGGTGAGAGGTGGGGTGACATGCATGATTAATCCCAAGAGGAGATTTCTGGGCAGGATTCATGAGATGGTGTGGATCTCATGAGTTGAACTTGGCTACGAGGTGCCCACAGCGCAACAGTAGCATGATCCGTTGGATTGATGCAGGCAGATCAAAGTGACAGTGTCGGATACTGGAGCGCGAATCAGAGTTGACAACAAGTGCATGGGTGCAAGAGTCCAATAGTGCAGTGGTTCCTGATGACATGTGCAATTGGGCCCAACAGAAGTCGAAGACTTTTATGATAGATGCATCAGACTGATTGAGTTTTTTGGAGCCTATTCAGTTTCAGAGGAGTTGCAGAGCAGATGCATGGAGATGCATGGCGCTTGTGAAGGTTGCAGGGCGAATGCATGGAGTTGCATGTCGCATGCAAAGACTACTTTGAAAAGTTTTCAAGTCACCTACAATAAAAAGTCAAAAAGATATCAGTCAAAGTGATAAAGTGACCCAAAAACTCAAAATATTAGCAAAATTTGGTTTTCAAGTTTAATTTATTTTCCCTAAAAAAAATAAAGAACCTCTTTGCTCCCTTCATATCTTATTTTGCATTTGAAAAGAGCGAGGAGCCTTCAAGAGAAATTTTTGAAGTTCTGGCAGACTTGGGAAAAATTTTCCTTGCGCTACGTGCCTGGAAATTCTTTCTTGTTGAGAGGGAGTGTTGAAGATTGCAACAAGAAACAGTGAAGGAGGCATCCTGAAACATCTTTCCTGATCCTAGTTGGAAAGTGATCACCTAAACTAGGTGGGGGCCACACAGGTGATTTTTTGTCGCAAAGTCTATTTTTAGACATATGGATCATGTTCTATAAGTTGTGGGATGCTATTTGTGGATGGTTGATCAAGTTGGAAAAATAGATGGATTTCTATTTTTAGACATATTGGGCGGAATCTATTTTTAGATTGCCAGTCTAAAAATAGATATGTCGGATATTATTAGCTCTTAATAATATTTGGACTCTAAACATTATCTTATTCTCTTGGAGCACTTCAGTTAAGTGCACATATGTGGCACAGGAGCTGACAGAAGGAATTACGCTATTCCTAAGGGTTAAGTGGAGCTATTGCATGGATACTTCAGTTAGAACTCATGTGACAGAATTTGGTGGAGTTGATTGAGGAAGTTAATGGAGTTGTGTTCAGTTTAACTAATTTAAACATAGTTGAGCTATTTGTATCTAGTTTAACTAATTGATACAATTAGTGAGAGTGGTGTGAATTAATTATTAATTAATTCACTAATTATAAACTCATTAATCAACTAAGGAATACATCAGTTAACTTTAGTGCATGGACAATTTCAGTGGAGACCAGTGCAAAGATAGGTGAAAGGGCAAGTGTGACTATCAGTTGTGACTATAAGTGATCCATGATTTGCATCCAACACTTAGTAGAGATGCCTATAAAGACTGTGTGAGAAAGGCTGGGGTAATTCATTCTCATCAAGAGGCATTCTTCAGCAGGGATTGCGCAGTAGAGGCAGGCTAAAGGCTGGCAAAGATCAGTGCATGGGATTTGCAAGATTGGGCCTGATTAGTGTGAAGCAAGTGGAGATTATACTAAGAACTTGTGAGAAGATTTGTATGATGATTGTTACATGATCTCTATGACATATATAATATACAAATAGTTGGGGGTTTTAAGCTTTAAGCTTTCCCATTACATACTGTGTTCATATATGTGATTGTTTATGGTTTTAATGTGTGCATGCAATTGATTTTATTTCTGCATGTAATGATCAATGGTAGAAGAGATTCTGTATTGTGCATGAAGATAAAATAGTGTGTGATCAGGAGAATCTCAGTGGATAACATATCAGTTATTCAAATTTTTCTACATCATACTCACCATAAAACATTCTGCTTCATTTAAGTTTTCAATATTATATTCAATTATGTATTTTATTTCTATTATGTGTTTGCATAAACATACAAGATCTATCTATGTCAAGGAACACAACATTCCTGAGGTTATCTTTTCAGACCAAAATTACTCTCTAGACTTCTGGTGTGACTTGTGGATCCATCCCAGAGAGATGGTATATTTAGGGATTAGATAATAAAAGAAACATAAAGAGATTGTTATTGAGTCTGAGGGGTATAAGGTTCTAACTTCTCTAAGTAAAGCTTTCAGCAAACTGAAACCTTGTCATTTGGCTACAGTTTTGTGAGCTACCAGAGGTGTCGAGGACGTCCTCACATCCACTCTAGATGAAATCCATGTGAACCAGTGCAAGCTTGATCCAACTAACAGGAAAGCATGAAAACCCTAGGATAAATTCATTTAATCTACATTTTTCATATTATTCAAGTGAATTGTGCTTGAAAAACATTCACATCTATCTGATATGGATATTTTGATCTAGTCAGTATAAGCTCAGTGGCAATACTTGAAGGTCAGAATGATCTGTACGTAGGCATGATAAGTCTAATAATTCCTTGACTGAAATTTCCTGAGTTGTGATCAGCTTATCCAACCCACAGCATCAACTTCATGAAGCATTTATACAATGTCCTTGCAATGGCTCACTTGGATATGAATCTGTTTGGTTGCTCAAACTCCAAGGCACCTTTGGCTGAAACTCTACCCTTCCCTCTCAACTAAAGAATATTCTCAGCATGTGTAAATAAAAACCTACCATCATTGATAGAAAAGGCAACCTTGCATTCCCCAAAGCTCTTATTAAAGAATTATATCATGAAAATACCTCCAAAGCTTTATACATAATTGCTATCAAAGAATCTAAGGTAGAAATTGTTACAGTAGGTGTAGAATTTACACGAAATTTTGATCTGCTGATAAGAACAATCTGAAAAACACTTTCTTCTCTTACAAACACAGAATTTTGCTACCCAATTTGCAACAGAATTAGGAACAGAAATCAATCAGTCACACAATTCAAGACAATTTTTTTTTTTTAACTAGGGAACCCAACTAGGAAAACCCTCTTCTTGATGAGAATTTTATTGATAGTAAAATTGAACAATTGATCTCTTGCAAAAATAACTTTGTCTCAATAGAAACCAATCCGATTTCTTTGCGAGAACTAAGCTTGAAACACCTGCAAGTGTTGATCTTTGCTGCTCTCTACTAACCTGTGCACAAGCTTCTCTTGCACACTCTTCCTCTCACAAGCTCCACGCACAAACTTGTGCTTCCTATTTCTTGGTCTCACCAACTTGTGCGAACCAAAACAATAATTAAAGTTTAAACTTGTGCTGGAGTTTTTCTAGTGAACAAAAGTCAACAGAACTAGTTAACTGGATCCTCCTAAAAATTAGGAGGCTAACTCCACTTAAGCTTTCAGTTCCAAATTTAACTCACACCAGAAGAACAAAACTCGACCTTCAACTTCAACACATCAGTTAATTTCTTCATGCACTCCTATATTTTAGGAAATCGAACATGCACAAAAAAAAGAACTCGACTTTGACTCCTTGAATTAAGGCACAAATCAAGGAATCATTTTTCTGGCTAATTTTCAACAGTGGAATCAGGAACTGCTAATGTTCTACCATTGATAATAGAGCAAGAAAGTAAAAAATGGGTATCAAAAGGATAAAAGTATGTAAATATATCTCAACTTCAATTTTTTTTATTAAATCCTTTATTTTCTCATGAACTAGTAGGAGAATACCTTATCAGTTTTCTTGATGTTGCTCACCCATACTGGCAAGAAGTTTGTAGATGCCAGTTCCAAGGTGCATTATAGATGCATACTGTACTGTCCAATTAAATTATAGCATAACCTTGGCAGATGAAATCACTCCACAAAGACTGGTCATGTTTGTCAAATTAAAAGGAGTGAGACTTCTTCCCAAGGTATCTTATATGTCAATTAGTGGCAGAGCCATATTCAAGTTGCATAATACTTTCCTCCCAAATGTCAACTTGCCTCAAGGGATAAGGTTCTCAGTAATAGGACAAAAATTAATTTCATTTGAGAGAGCAACAAAGTTACAAATATATAGGGAAATATTGCTGACAACATCACTGCAATCAAAGAATATATTGACATGGAAAATCCTGATCACTTCACAATAAAAAAGTAAAAATCCCATTGGGGACAGATTGTCACAAATGAAATGGCCCACAAATAGAAAATTGATGGCAATAAAATTCATGCCATATATTGACCAAATCCAACCCCCTCTTCAACCCAGAAAATAAGAAGAAGAAATCCCCGAGACATCTTCTAGAAATAAAAATTAAAGGTCCCTCCTGAATTTGATATCTTTTTAGAAAAGGTCAGATGAGAAAAACATTGGGGAACACCCTACTGGCGAGCTATGCAGTTGGGAGAAGAGAAAAAATTAGATGACTAGAAATCCATTATGAACCAATGATTTGAATCCAAGGAGAAGGACAACTATCTCTTGAACAAAAACAAGGAAATTGGCCAGGCAAATGGATGGTTACTGCACAGCATAAATTTTATCAAATAATAAGACAAAACAGAATACAAGATGTCAGTGCATCCATGATAATCACTTCCTTGATAGAGCTAAAAGCCAGGTCCAGCAGAATAGAATGTCGTAGACATATCAAATAGATGCAAATGTAAAGGATATGTATTCTGATTTCAAAAATATGTTAGTGTTATGGATCATGATAAAATAAATTCAAATGTGAGATGCTTCCAACCAAATCAGAATAGATCAGTTTGCTACACTCGAGAAAATATGGAGAATGAAAAGAAAAATATATATAGTCTGAGGAACATTCCAAAGGTGGACTCATTCCCCAGGTTTTGCAAAGTTGAGGGTGCCACTGGAGAAAAACACACACCAAAATCAGAGAGACTCCAGCCTAAATATTTTCTAAATCTACCTCTAGGGATTAATCCTTGGGTTTGTGCAATCAACATCAAGTATTTATTTTTTAATTTGTATTGCTTAATGACTTAGCTTGGTAAAAAAGTGAGGCCACATGCTACAGAAATGCTAAAAGAAAAATATCTAAAAGCTAAATTGAAACATTCACCACCAAAAGCTACCCTAGGCATTTGTAGAGACAACGCATGAGGAGGTGAAGAGTTACAAAGAATGTTGAACTGCCATGTGAATTGAATAGCCTGGAAGCAAATTACAAACTTATTGAATTAACATAAAAGAAGTGTTCCAGCAGTTTGCAACAAGAGAAGAGAAGGCTAAACTCCAAATATGCATAGAGAAGAGTGAATATCAGCTTGTGCTCATGGAAGCCCAAGATTGTCTACCATTCTAATCACATTGCTCTGAATATTGTGAATCATGGAGAGACTAAGACCTCTAGATTTTAATCCACTTGCTGAATTGACATATTCTACAACAAAGAGTTAAATTTTATCTATTTCCTTCAATTTCCTATTCTTTACATTATTAATTCTTTCAAATTAGTTCTATAGCATTCGCTTACTATGATTTCTTAAGTAAGTTACTTACATAATTTTTGCACTCTAATAGTGTCACAATTTTGTAGTGAGTCACAGAATTATAGAAAATGTTTGGTGCATCAAGTGGGATCAAAGCAAAGTTCAGCTCTGGTTGAGAATTTGCAGAAGCATCAAAACTAATTTTCTCTTGCTAGTTGGGTTCCATGAGATCAATTCATGCGAAAGTGTGGTAGCAAGGAGACCTGGAAGAGATTCATTTGTTCTCTTGTCTATTGAGAGACAAGAAATGAGGCAATGTCAAAAGAAAGGCTTGTGAATGGTAGTCTCGTAGGCTTAGAAAAATCCTAAGGATGTCGCCATGAAGAGATATGAGGAACCAGGAATTGGAGGAATTGAGAAGGACAATTGAAGAACTAGAAACCAGACAAATTAGAGATGTTGTAGCTATAGCAGACTCAGAATCAAAGGATGTTTTGGTGGAAGAACCCAGTTGAGCATTTGATCTCATTTTTGAAAGATATAGGTAATATAAGGGTGGAATTTTCATGCTATAATGGGTTTGAAAGTAAAGGCTCATAAATTGGATAGGTGAACTGAATAGATACTTCAAGTATGAGAATGTCCAATACCCCAATATAGTTCGTTTTACAATAACTAAGTTGAAAGGGTATCCTACACTATGTTGCAATGTTGTGAAAAATGGTAGAGTGGACAAGCACCAAGAGAAGATTAAGAATTAGAAGAAAATGGTGAGTAAAATCAAGGACAAGTTATTTCTTGTTGATTATGAACAAAGTTTATGCAGAGAAAGCACAAAATTTGAATAAAAAATAGATATCTATGTGGGAGTATACAAAAGAATTCTTCAAAATGACTCCCAAATCAGAACTAAAAGAGCCATAGTATCAAAGCTTAGCAAGGTGTGTGAATGGATTGAAGGTCCAGATTCAAGATGAGATGTGTACCCATTATTTCCAAATCATGGATGAAGCATATCAGATTGCTTCCAAGGTAGAGGAAAAGTTGAATAGGAAGTAGCAGTAGAACTGCAGAGGAAAAAATTTAGAAGCAAAGAAAGAGTAAAGGTTGTAAGGAGACATTCTAGAGAAGGGAGATAAGTTGAAGCATTAATAAGTCAAATTTCCTAAGGAGAGAACCATGTGGCAGAGGCAGAGAGTTTAGAAAAGGTAAGGATAAGTATGTCATTACTTGTTACAGGTATGGAGTAGACAGGCAGAAAGCATCTAAATGCCCATAGAAGCACAATCTAGGAAGAAAGAATGAGGCTAGGACTCATGTCACATGGGCAGGTGAGGCATCAACTATGGGAGACAATGTTTTAATACTTCAGTATGAAGAGGGTGAAAAACGTTTTTCAAAATGGCGTTACTCAAACCTAAAAGGAAGGCTACAAAAGTGCATAAACAGAGCGAAAGTTCTTAGAACTAAATGCCAGGTTCTAGCCTTCTAGGTAATGCTGCAAATTTATCATAGATGGTGGGAGTACAGAAAATTTGGTGTCCACTGAGTTGATCAATACGCTAAAATTAAAGTGCATCTCCTATCCCAATCCATATTGGGTTTCATAGTTATAGAAATGTCAGCATGTCACTGTGACAGAGTACTGTTTGTTGAGTTTTCAAATCAGCAACTTCAATGATCAAGTATTATGTATGTGGTGGAGATGGGGGAATCTCAGGTATTATTGCGAAGACCTCGGTAGTTTGATAGGAAGGTGTTGAATGATGGTATGGAAATACATATGAATTCAGCAAATATAGACATCATTATAGTAGAGCAAATGGAAAAAGAGGAGACAACAACAACGGACAATAGTGATGCAGGGTGTAATGGCAACAAAAGTGGTCATGTAATGGTGTGTTCAACCAAAGAATTTCTTAAGGAAGAAAGATAGGAAAAATTCTGTTTGGCCATAATGCCAAAGAAGTTACAAGAAGATAAGGAAAATAGTTATGTGCCGATGGAAACTCAACAATTATTGAATGAGTTTGCAGAGATTGTTGTTGATGATATGCCAAAGGTAATACCTCCCATGAGAAGTATTTCACATTAGGTTGATTTGGTTCAAATATTAAGTCTACCTAATGAGGCTCCTTACAAAATGACTCCTACAGATTCAAGAAGCAAATAAATATATAAGCAGGTGCAACAATTACTGAACAGGGGATTGATTCAAGAAAATTTAAGTCCTTGTGTTGTCCCAACAGTTTTGACACCAAATAAGAGTGATTAATGACTAATGTGCACTGATTCAAGAATTATTAACAAGATTACTATCAATTATTGGTTTCCCTTACGAATAATGGAATACTGTAATGGAGGTTGAACATAATTTCTTGAAGGATCGAATAAAGAGGCTTTAAGCCTTGAAAAATCCAAGATTATGGAAAGAGACATCGTGGTATACTCCAGAAATGAGACTGGCCATACCTAATTAGTAATGAATTCATGCAATGTGGGAAAGTCATCATTCATTTGAGATTTATGATTGTGATGCACAAATAATCATGAGGCCATATGGCAAAGGAAAAATAATGTGCCACTGTCATGCGAAGGTAACACTAGCACAGTTGGCCCAATTTCCATATGGAGTTTTTAGATTTGATGCCGAGAGTGGCATTTGGTATGAACTTGATGCAGCCATGCCATGATTTGTTTCTACTCCGGTCCTTGTAGAGAGCAATGGTCGCCTAATCATGGTTCGGAGAGTGGTTAACAACCTTAATAAAGATATTGAAAAAATACAGATTTGGGAATTGCAATCTGTGGACCATGATATTAAAGCTTGGAATGAGCTTCAATAGATGCCTCAAAGTATCTATTCAGAGTTCATGGCTCCTCTCAAATTTTATTCTCCATTGGTATGTTCTACAATAGGGGATTGGTTGTGCATTGATACGCATTTAAGCTCGTGTGCAATTGCTTTCAATTTATACAACAAAACATGGAAATAAGTTCACACCTGTAACAAACAGAAAATAAGTTCACATTACCATTTTGCCTGCTGATGGAGGAAGGGCCTGCAGTATTTTAGGAAGCTTTCTAGAGTTTCTTGCATATTTCGGAGGCGGTTCTTTGTAGCAGGAGGCTTATAACTAGTAGGGTTTGAGTCGATTATGGAGGTGGAAAGTAGCTGTAGTGATTACATGCAGGGGTAGCTGTAGTGATTAATGTAAAATTTTGAAAGGCCAGCGATTAATCCGAAACCTTTGAACCATAGGTTAATGAATATGCCACCATGTAATTCGTTTGAAATGCCTCTGTTGATATTAAAACCATAGATTATGGTAGTAATTCTCCACCATATAAATAGGTATTAAAACCTTTCAAATGCCAACGTATAAAAACTTTGGAACTTAGGTTTGATTTAAACATGGCATATAATTCGTTTAGTTCCCTTAAACATGGCATTAAGGTTTTGAATAAAAGCTTTTAGTTCCCTTATTAATATCACCCCATAAGCTTCCTTATACTCTTTTGTGTGTTTAATCAAACCTTTTAGCTTTAATAACTTATAATGGCTAGAGGTTTCTATTAGGTGAAGGAGATCTAAATTTTGGGAAACATCACTATGTGGTATTTACGAGGTGGGGTAGGGTTCTTGGGAAAATAACAAAAGGGAAAAGCTTGGTACTAGAAATAGGATTAGAAGGATTAAAGTTAAAGATATGAAGATGAAATAAGATATTTTAATGATAATTTTCATGGAATATGTACACATGGATCAAATACTACATTAATGCTACCTGTGAAAAAATTATATATGAGACATATATCTAAGAATTTTATGAGTCAATGAATAAATAGGCATTGGACATCGGTGTTGGGTTATACTTCA
This sequence comes from Pinus albicaulis, assembly GCA_034641835.2. Lineage (NCBI taxonomy): Eukaryota > Viridiplantae > Streptophyta > Pinopsida > Pinales > Pinaceae > Pinus > Pinus albicaulis. Next base: position 446,926,171 of record CM076578.1, read on the forward strand.
TTCTTCCACTTATTGGCAAAGGGATAGACATTGTTTACTTTCATGTCTAGTAAGGATGTGGAAGTCATCCAAAAATAGAAATGTTTCTCGAGCAATACTTACATGTGATTAAAAGAATGGTGACCCTATTATGAACCTCTCAAGGAAAAAGAGATTGTATAAGCTATTCGGGTAAAGCTCCTTTCACTTCTTGTTTAATTTGTAAGGGGAGAACTTTCATACTTATTGGGAACACTCTAGAGAAGTTCATTAAAATGAATGAAAGAACAAAATCTTAGACCACCAAAATTGTAGCTAAGTTGTGTAGAGATGGAACTAACCAAGTTTTAGATTATTATGATATTCCCTTTAGGTGAATAAATTGATGTATTCATGGCCATGTAAAAATTGTTGGCCCATTGGGACACCCACGCATATTTTTGGGTGAAAAGGAAAGGAGACATAATGAATGATCCTCTAAAGATATGGGAACGCTAGATAAAAATATTTTTTGAGCCTATGCTAGGAGTTGAGAAGAAAATATACCTTACCATTACCATAAATTCATTGCAAGGAAAGAGAGCCAATGGGCATGTCAAAATTATAGAGTAGAAAAGGGGAGTCCTTGAAAATGATGTTTGGGCATAAATATTTTATGTGGAAAGATGATCAACTTGTATAGGATAATTCTAGGAGATTAATATTCAAGCAAAGGAAAAATGTAAATCATCATAGATCTCCTCCAATAGCATTTTGTTCTCATGGGTTGGTAGTGGATAACCCACCCAATTGTCTACCCCTTGACAAACAAACCTTCATGGAAAAAATTGAGAAAACCATAGTAGCAAGGGTTTTAATTTTGAAACTTTTCCACCCAAGGAATGCTTGATATGTATATATATATTCTAAGGGATAGGGAGGGTGGTCTTCCTAAGGATATGGGGGATATGAGGGTATCTTTTTTTAATATTAAGGTTGATGGAATTTCTTGGTTGGAGGTGGCAATGAGTAGGATCACAATTCATATATCCTTTAATATATTAAAAAAAATCTCTTTGCAGTGAGGAGTAATGTTGATATAAATGGTGGCCTAAAAGTAAACGCCTCATCTATTATATTAAAATCCATCATGGGAATAAGGTCATACATCCTTTTGGCTAAACAAAAATCAAAGAGAAAGGTTAAATCAAGGAAGATGAAAAACAATAAGGGGCACTCAGAGTTGGGACTACCTATGGTGATTTTTAAAATTTATTATTAAGCCATTGAATGTAAACCCGACCCACTCGAACGCGTTTCCTTGAGCACCATCGCACGACTCGATCGACCCGACCCGTACGAACGTGTTTTCTTAGGCGGACTCACATGACAAAACCCGACCAGACCCAACCCGACCCGCCCGAACACGTTTCCTTGAGCACCATCAGTATACGACTCGACCCAACCCGTACGAACGTGTTTCCTTGGGTGGCCTCACACGTCGACAAGACCCAACCAGACCCAACCCAACCCGCCTAAACGCGTTTCCTTGAGCGCCATTACATGACTCGACCCGACCCGTACGAACGTGTTTCCTTGGGCGGCCTCACACGACACAACTCGACCCGACCCGTACGAACGCGTTTCCTTGGGTGGCCTCACATGACACGACCTGACTAGACCCAACTCAACACGCCCGAACGTGTTTCCTTGGGCGACCTCACACGACACAACTTGACCCAACCAGATCACTCGACCCGACCCACCCGAACCGCGTGTTTCCCTGCGCGCGCCCTTATAATATGACACGAACCGACCTGACCTAACCCGAACTCGTTTCCAGCTAATTGGGCGCCATCACACGACTCGACCTGACCTGTATGAATGTGTTTCCTTGGGCAGCCTCACACGACAAGACCCAATCACCAGACCCAACCCGACCCACCCGAACGCGTTTCCTTGAGCGCCATCAGTACATGACTCAACCCAACTCGTACAAACGTGTTTCCTTGGGCGACCTCACATGACACGACTCGACCATACCCAAGTCAACCCGACCCGTACGAACGTGTTTCCTTGGGCGACCTCACATGACACGACCCGACTAGACCCAACTCGACATGCCCAAATGCGTTTCGTTGGGCGGCCTCACATGACATGACATGACCCGACCTGACCCGCCCAAATGTGTTTCCTAGGGCGCCCTTATAATACGACACGAACCGACATGACCTAACCCAAACTCATTTCCAACTAATTGGGTGCCATCACATGACTCGACCCGACCCGTAAGAATGTGTTTCCTTGGGTGGCCTCACACAACAAGACCCAACCAGACCCAACCCGACCCACCCAAACGCGTTTCCTTGAGCGCCATCACACGACTCCACCCGACCCGTATGAACATGTTTCCTTGGGCGGCCTCACACGACAAGACCCGACCAGACCCAACTTGACCCGCCTGAACGTGTTTCCTTGAGCGTGACTTAACCCAACCCATATGAACATGTTTCCTTCTGTGGCCTCACATGTCTACAAGACCCGACCAGACCCAACCCGACCTGCCCGAACGCGTTTCCTTGAGCGCCATCACATGACTCGACCCGACCCGTACTAACGTGTTTCCTTGGGCGGCCTCACACGACACGACTTGACCAGACCCAACTCGACCCGACCCGTACGGACGTGTTTCCTTGGGTGGACTCACACAACACGACCCGACCAAACCCAACTCGACATGCCCAAACGCGTTTCCTTGGGCGGCCTCACACGGCACTACCCGACCCAACCCGCCCGAACCACGTGTTTCCTTGGGCGCCCTTACAATACGGCACGAACCGACCTGACCTAACCCGAACTTGTTTCCAGCTAATTGGGCGCCATCACACGACTCGACCCGACCCGTTACACGAATGTGTTTCCTTGGGCGGCCTCACACGACAAGACCCAACCAAACCAAACCTGACCATCCCGAACGTGTTTCCTTGAGCGCCATCAGTACACGACTCGACCCGACCCGTGCAAACATGTTTCCTTGGGCGGCCTCACATGACACGACCAGACCAAACCCAACTCGACCCACCCAAACGCGTTTCCTCAATGGGCGCCCTCATACGACTCGATCACACAACCCGAAACATTGTTCCTAAACCATAAAACTGATCACATGACCCGACACATTGTTCATAAATCCTAAAATATAACTCCCAAACCTTAAACCCTAAGATTGTTCCCAAACCTGACCTAACCTGAACTCGTTTCCAGCTAATTGGGCACCATCACACAACTCGACCCAACCTGTTATACGAATGTGTTTCCTTGGGCGGCTTCACACGACAAGACCCAACTAGACCCAACCCGACCCGCCCGATTGGAAAAATTGAGATCAAAAGCAGTGGAGTTAGCCGAAAAGAAGCTTGCCCCAAAGATGGATAAGATAAAACTTGACAACATATTGGTCAATTTCCTTGACCCTTTATTGGTTATTCAGAAGGAGTATGAATACACCATCGTTAATATCAAGGTAGCCCCTAGCAGATCAAGGGCTACAAGTTGTAGTTTTCGTCTGAACATCAACATACCACAACCATGCCTACAACCAAGATATGTTTTTTGAGGAGGAAAAATCTCGTCGAGATCAACATCAAGAATCCATTGAAAAAAAAAAATGTACAACTTGTAGTGATTCCAGATGAGCATAGATGAATAGCTACAATAGATGTCGAATGTGGAAATTATGGAGGAAAAAGATGAAATTCATCTTCCTTTTGCATTCGAGCGAGAGGAAAATCAATCTTCTATGAAAATTCAAAATTTTCAAGCTGAGCAAGATCAACCAATTTGGGGAACCTTCGTAAGTGAATGGGGCCTATGTGATATGGCTACGAGTTATATACCCCCACACAATCTGATATGCAAACAGTAAACATTGTAGGCATAGGGTTAATTAACCCCACACATAGTGGAGCTAGTGCCCGAAAATCAGCTTGCCCCAAAGATGGAGCTCTTAGCTTCAATAAAGTATTAGATAAGCTGCATGCTATGCTCAAATATGAAGCAGTCAATTTTGAAAATGACAAGAAAATATTTCTGAAGATGAGGTTTTTGACTAGAAATATATATCTACACAGAAATCATTACACTGTTGATACAATAATAATATAATCTACAAACAACCTTCTCACATTCATGATCTGAGTATATTGTGAATTAGACAGAAGTAAGAACCTGATAAGTGGCAAGGAAATGAATGATTTGGGGTCTGTTCAACAAACCCTTGAAGCAGAAATAACGCAATAACGCGCCCTAAACCCTGTATTGCGATTTTCTCCGTCAGGAAATTACCCTTGAAGCAACAAATACTCGTATAGATAATGAGCTTCAAGATAAAAATCCCATAGACATGAAGAGTGTCATACGCCTTGTTCAAAAATTATTAAATGAAACTGTGGATCTAAAAAAGAACTTTAGAGAAGATACCTCTATTTAAATAACTTACAGACCATATTGCAGAAAACAATTACTTCTTCAAAGCTAATTCGAATTTGGAGGGCTTAGGGGATTGGGGGTTAGGGGTTAGGGGATTTAGGTGCATTTAGGGGTTAGGGGTCAAATAATGAATTATTAGTTAAGGGATTAGGGATTTGGGGCTTAGGGGGCCCGACCCGAACGCGTTTGGGCGGGCGCACTCAACCGAAACGACCTGACTCGAACGTGTTTGGGTGGGCGCCCTCAAACGAAACGACACGGCGTGCCCGACCGAACAAAGGCACAAGGGAGAAAATGAAAAACGGGCCGCACGAACGTGCACAAGGCACTCGTACGGTCACAACTTAGCAAATTTGATACGGCCGCCCTCAAACGAAACGACCCAACTCGAACGCGTTTGGGAAGGCGCCCTCACACGGCCCCGACTGAAGAAAGGCACAAGGGGGAAAATGGAAAACGAGCCACACGAACGTGCACAAGACACCCCTACGGTCACAACTTAGAAAATTTGATATGGCCGCCCTCAAACGAAATGACCCAACCCGAACACGTTTGGGTGAGCGCCCTCACACGAAGCAACACAACATGTACGACCGAATGAGGGCACAAGGGAGCAACCGGAAAATGGGCCACACGAACGTGCATAGGGCACCCGTGCGGTCACAACTTGGTAGATTTGATACGAGCGCCCTCAACCGCAATGACCCGACCCAAACGTGTTTGGGTGGGCGCCCTCAACCGAAACGACCCGACCCGAACGCGCTTGGCCGAGCGCCCTCAACCGAAACGACCCGACCCAAACGGGTTTGGACGGGTGCCCTGAAACGAAATGGCGTAGTGCACTCGACTGAATGAAGGCACAAGGGAGAAAACAGCAAACGGGCCGCATGAACGTGTAGTACAAGGCACATGTGCGGTCACAACTTAGAAAATTTGATATGGTCGGCCTCAAATGAAACGACCCGACTCGAACACGTTTGGGCAGGCACCCTCACACGGCATGACACGATATGCACGACCAAATGAATGCACAAGGGAGAAAACGGCAAACGGGCTGCACGAACATGCAAAAAGCACCCGTGTGGTCACAACTTAGCAAATTTGATACGGTCGCACTCAAACGAAACGACCTGACCCGACCTGAAACACATTTGGGCGGGCGCCCTCACACGGCGCGCCCGACCGAACGAAGGCACAAGGGAGAAAACGGAAAACTAGCCTCACAAACGTGCACAAGGCACCCTTGCGGTCACGACTTAGTAAATTTGATACGACCACCCTCAGACGAAACGACCCGACCTGAATGCATTTGGGCGGGCGCCCTCACATGACGCGCCCGACCGAACGAAGGCACAAGGGAGAAAACGGAAAACTAGCCTCACGAACGTGCACAAGGCACCCTTGCGGTCACAACTTAGTAAATTTGATACGAACACCCTCAAATGAAACGAACCGACCCGAACACGTTTGGGCGGGCCCCCTCACACGGTGCGCCCGACCGAACGAAGGCACAAGGGAGAAACCGGCAAACGGGCCGCATGAACGTGCATAGAGCCCCCGTGCTGTCACAATACTCTTGAAGGTACATGTATTGGGTACTACATTGATGTGACAGATTTGGTGGATGCATACGTGAAGCCTTAGTTAATGTTCATCCTAGTGAAGTAGAGTTATATAATGTTGGCTCGGGTAAGGGTATGTAAGCTATAACTATATTTTTTGTATATTGTTTTTATTATGTCGAGTCTAATTGAATTTAGATCTTTTTCTTACCTATGCCATTTTGATGTGGAAAAGAGGTACTTAAGGAGTGTTTGAAAAGTAATAACGAAATTTAATATTATATTATGATTGAAAATTTATGCATTAATATTGGTCTTAATGGCAATAATGGGGATGTGGACATAAAATTGTACTGTCTTGTGCAACTTGTTCCCCATAAGGGACAGAAATCGAGTGTTGGAACCCAAAACTAGATACAAAGTTTGATTTGATACCACAAATAGGGAGCCAAAAGAGCTTGGAAATAGAGGGGGGGATGTTTGAGCTAGGGGAGCTGCCTACACAAGGAGGAGACCCAAAATTTATCGGAACATGGAAAGAGACAAGCTGGAAGAAAGGGAGGGAGTTGTCCAACTAAGAAAAAAAAGAAGAATAGAACTAAGGGTACCAAAGAAGTTAGTATTTATGCAGGGGAAATTGTGCGTATGAAAATTGTGCAAGACTTGGGACGCATGAAGCTACACCAGTGATGGTGCCCTCAACACAGTAACACCTATTTCCATGGAAAAGTTTGTAGGATGCGCACAGGGTGGTGAAGAAGCTTGAAATTCGAAGATGAGAAATTCAACACCCACTGGAAAAAAATCCAACTTGACTTCTTGAGATTTACAAAAATCCATTGACAACCTGGAGGGGAAATATTCCCAACTTCTTACTGCATAGGAGGAAACTGAGCCAAGAAAAGACAAGAGAATTCCCCATGTTTTCGCTTTGAATGAGACAAGCGAGACATTAACGTTCACAACACCAAGCAAGAGACACATAAGATTGAAAGAATTCTTAGCATCGATGGAGTTTACAAAGGTGTGGAGAGCCCACCAACTAGCAGAAGGGTTGTCTTAACTCTCAAGGGCACACCCTTGAACTGATACTTTCTGCCTTATCATATTAACACCAACCATGAATTCCACCTTTAGACTAGTGAACTCCCATGCCCAAGGGTCGATCGAATCAACCACAAAATTCATTAACTCTCCCCACCCTGTATCCATCAATGAACTTGGTCCGAAGGCAAAGGAGGGAATTAAGGGTTTTCCAACTTCATGAGACTCCACATGTGAGGGTTAAATGGGCGCGTGGCCAACACCAACACAAACCACCACCTCAACCTTAATGACGAGATCCTAACGCCAAATGTTATGCATGATGCGAATATGTGCATATATAGGAGGAGACAGGGGGGGAATAGAAAGGAGGGCTTTGGAAATCTTCAAAAAACAATTCTCATGGTGCATATATCCAACTAGAAAAACAAGAGAGAGGGACAATTATATTGAGTGGAATTATTCATGGAATATCTTTCCAACCTGACATGTCATTGATCTCATACTAACCCGCTTCCTTCAAGAAGGAAGGCTTGATTCGTTTGTGTATCCACCTCTTTGTTTTGGCTTCTTAAAATGTGGTAATAAGCCTTTTGAGAGAATGATTTTAGGGTACTATTGATTTTTCTAAGGAGGAGGGATAAATTGTTGTTCTTCAGGAGAAAACCTTTTTGAAGGTGTTGAATAGTGATAAGGGAATCCCCCAAGATCACTAACTTAGAGACATCTCGATCATTAGCCAATTGGAGACCTGGAAGAAGCCCATACATTTATGTGAGATTGTTCATTCTTTGGACTAGCCCCCATAAGTACTTTATTTTTCATATTCCATCGGGATTTAGGAGAATCTCTCCCCCTCCCCCTCCCGCCACCCCAACTATTTAACTTTTATATTTTATTGAACTATTATGCTTCTATTATAACTCTTTATAAATGTATAAATTTATATAATTTAAATGTATGTGGTACAAAAAAAAACTTAACATATTAGAATCGTGAAGATAAAGATAAAAAAAAAATAGAAACTAAAAATATTATACAAAAAAAGTGGTGTTCTATGTAAATTAACAACATAACTTCCAACATGATCCGCATAAAACTAACTAAACCCATATTGGTCTACTGTCAAGTTTGATATTTCAATAAATTTTTAGATGATTTCTATGAAATTATTAGAGTTTTTGATTAGTTGGTTTAAATTTGACTTGAGATTTGTGAACCTCGTGAAATTAATTTACCAAAAAAGAAATTAGACAAAATTCAAATGTAGTTAATTTTATTCACCAATCTAATAACTTATTTCAAAACTATATAAAAAAATATGTTTAAAATATAATTGTTAATATATTTGAAATGCACTGTGAATTCTATAATAATTTTAGATATTTATTTTTCAAAATTTTGATTCTATTTTATATTTATATATAAAAGTAAGTTAAAACTCTATTTAAAAAATATATTTGAATGTGAAATCATTAATGTGATGTTTATTTTGAAACTATATTATAACATTATATGTAAAAATAAATTTATATTTATATATTAATGAGAAAAAATATATTTAAATATGAAATTATAATTATATTTTAAATTAAAATTTGCATTATATATATATATTCGTATTTAATCCAAACCTTATTATATAATTCCACACATTATATATATTAACCCAAAGTTCCAAGGTTTAATTATGGTGGCAAATCATATTCCAAAGTATACCATAGGGTGGAAAAACATTACAATGGTGGTGTTATAATAAAATTTAATTATTAAAATAATAATAATGATGTCTAACAACTTATTATAATAAAATTAAATAATAAAAATAATAAAATTTAATACAACCTATAATTGTCATTATTTATTATTTAATACAACCTATAATAAAATTAAATAATAAATAATAAAAATTTAATATAGCACCGTCACATTTCCGACGTTTTGTGCCAAATGTTGCAAGACCGATGAAAATGTAAACAACGTCGCATTTCCGACGTTTTGTGCCAAACGTCGCAAGACCGACGAAAATGTAAACAACGTAGCATTTGCGATGTTTTGTGCGAAACTTTGCAAGATCGACGAAAATGTAAACAACGTCGCATTTCTGACGTTTTGTGCCAAACGTCGCAAGACTGGCGAATATGTTAGCAACGTCGCATTTCCAACGTTATGTCCCACAAACGTCGCTCTTCTGACGTTTTGTGCAAAACGTCGCAAGACCGACGACATTCATGAACGTCGCAAAAGCGACGATGTCCCTAAATGTCAGTATAGTGACGGTTGTTGGCGGGATTTGAAAAATTGATAAAATTTGGGGAAATTTCCGAAAATACGACAAAAGTGTCGGAACTAAAGTGTTAGAATTTCCGCCAAATGTATTAGTGATACTTGTGTAGTCTACTTATAAGGTTGTACAGATAGCTGACATATTCATGAGGGAAATTTTCAGGTTGCATGGTATACCAAAGACATTTATCTCAGACAGTGATGTTAAGTTTACATCAACATTTTGGAAGGCTCCGTTTACAGGGCTAGGGACCTAGATGAACTTTAGCACAACTTATCATCCCTAGACCGACGGTCAAACAGAGCGAGTAAAGCAAGTATTGGAAGACATGATGCACATGTATGTGATGCAGCAACCAACCAAGTGAGAGGATTATCTACACCTTGTTGAATTTTCTTACAACAATGGTTATTAGGAGTCCCTAAAGATGAGTCCTTTTGAGGCTTTGTATGGAAGGCAATGTCGAAATCCCATAAATTGGAGCAGCCTTGAAACAAAATTAATGTTGGGACTCGATATGCTTGCTGAAATGGAAACAGAAGTAAAGAAGATAAGACAAAATCTGAAAGCTGCACAAGATCGGTAGAAGATATATGCAGATAAAAAGAGGTCTTATCGGAAATTCGAAGTAGGATACCATGTGTATGTGAGGATTAAACCCAAGAAGAGTACCTTGCGATGGACCTCTTTTGCCAAGTTGGCTCCCAGTTGCTGTGGACCCTTCCAAATTTTAGTAAGGGTGGGACCTGTGGCCTATCGGCTGGCTTTGCCCAGTCACATACAAGTACACAATGTGTTCCATGTGTCCCCGTTGAAGCGTTATGTGCATGATTCGAAGCACGTAATTCATTGGCAAAATATAGAGGTAGGAAAGAACTAAAAATCCTAACTTGAAAAATTATTTGTTTATGAGAATTTGACATGAAATTTTGTTGTTTTCAAGTAGAGTTGGACGAGTTTCTAGTCGAGCCGCAACACATACTTGAATGGAGGGAAATTATGCTCCGGTAGTGAGTCATCACCCAGGTTAAAGTGCAGTGGAAGCACTTCAGCCCGGATGAGGCTACTTGGGAGGACGAAAGATTTGTGTGTGAGGCTTACCCAAAGCTATTTTCAGAGCTAGACTGAAACACCAAGGACGGTGTTACTTCCAGGGGGGGAAGTTGTGACAGTTACATTAATGATAAATAGTTGTTAACTAGTTAAAATACAATTTTAATTATTATTTTAAGTAAAGACTGGAATTATTAATGTTTTTCTGAAAGGTTATTAATTATAATAATAAAATTAGTTATGGAAAATAACTTAATAAAAAGTAAAATTTGATGGTAAATGTTTTCCAAGAACTGAAAAGAGGTTGGGGAAAGTTGGAAACAGTTACCTGCTCCTCTGGGGATAAAATACTGATCCTAGTGAGGAGTAGGGGTTTTGTTCATGGAGAAAGGGAGAGTGACAATTTTCCAGAGCTGGTAGTGACCAGTGGAAACACTCAGAAAAATCCCGCATTATTTCTGGTACTCATTGGACTAGGTGTCCTCAGGTCACAGCAGGAATTTCCACTGTTAACTCGTACCATTCAGGATTGGAGCACGGGGGCAAGAGGAGGATGTAATTGCCTCTCTTGATGATTAGGAGGACCACAGCTAAAATCTATTGATTCAGATAAGTAAACTGTATTTTCTCTGTATTTAATCATTGTAATATTGTTACTCTGTGAGTGTACTGGTATTTATTTGCTAAGTGGTGTAAACAGTAAATAAACCTTAAACAGTTGTTGTGAAATTATTCTGATATTGCAGTAATCTCATTATTAATGTCACTAATTCTATATAAGGGTTGTAAATCTGAAGTATAACCAGTTTTGCATTATTATACAGGCTCATTAAGGACATCAAAAAATATATATGTATGTTTTACAATGAATTTACATTAAATGATAACTGAACAAATACATGGGTTGTAGAGCTGTAAAATGAAGAGAAATGTGTAAATATAATTAGAACTGTAAGTTATGATTTCTTTGTTAAGTTTAAGGAGAAATCGAGAGCACTGTTGGTCAAGGGTACTGGGAGAAACCCGACCCGAGACACGTCGTCCCTCAAAACAAGAATATACACGGACAAAATAGAAGGTGGTCCGGTTACCTAAAAACAAGAAATATACAACTATAAATATTGACTACTGAAAAAAGATTAGCAAGGAGATAGTATAGAACAACGTAACAATGCGATAAATACAAATGTCATTTACTATATAATTACACAGAATTTATCTTTTGAATAAGATTAAACCCATACCAAGATTCTATTGCAGGAATCATTACAAATATGAAGGGTAGAAGTAGCCGAGAGCTTCAACTGTAAACATAATTTAAACTTAAGTAATAATACTCAGAAAGACTGCCAGAGCTATTTTTTTTAAATCTAGATGCTCTTATCAACAGAAGATTAAAACTCTAAACCCTGGTATAGGGTAAATTGATTCTATAAAGGAAAAAGAACATGAAAGACGTAAGAAAAGTATAATGAGAAAAATTTGGAAACAAACCGAAAATCCGAGAATGGGAAAGAAATGCATTTAGAATTTTATTAATAGAAAGATGCATTTAGACATGCATTAATAGTTCTGAAATGACATGCATGCGCTATGTCCAAAGACCAGCTTGTAGGCTGTAAATTTCATTACAGAGATAGCCAACATAAGAATCGTGCAATGATATATATATATATATATATATATATATATATATATATATATATATATATATATATATATATATATATATATATATATATATATATATATATATATCTAGGACTAAATAAATATTTACGGCCAAGTCGAGTAATCATCTAAAACTTGTCTAGATTGACAAATTTCCAACCAGGTATGAACTCGGAGGAGTGATTTTTTAAGTAGCTACAATTATTTCTCTTGGAGCTAAACAAAATAATAATCTCTTAAACGGGACAAAATTCCAAAATGAATCTGAAGCTCCGGTCTGCACATTTCAGTGCCAAACTCCGTTTAAGAAACACAGACCCAAAGAAACGTGCTTTTAGAATACCTGGAGAAAGTTGAGCAATTAGCAGAGTCTAAAACCCCTAGAGAAAACGACCATGCTTTCAGCACCAAAGGGGCTTACCTTCATCATACCAAGTCACAGAGTTAAGCGAAGAAAATAAAACCTAAAGAGTAAAAGAATGGTTAGGGTAAGCCAAAGAAAATCTATTTCATAACCTTTTATTTACAAGCATGAAGGAGAGATGGGCATTTTTGCCTTACCTGTAGCCAAGGTAAACTTGCGCGCGAAGGAAAAATGTGAGCTACGAATCAAGGTAAAGGGTGTTAGTAAAGTAGCTAACCAAATCCTAAATAACAGTATAATCTGGGATTTGCATGCGCATAAAAGAGGAATAAATACCAGTAAATATCTTACCTGAGATGAAGGAGGGCGATGAGGCCGGAAGTTCGAGTTTCTAGCAAAACCTCGAGAAGAGTAGCAACCCGGAAGACTTATCATTGACTTTGTCTGCTGGAAGGGTCATATTCAACTTCACTGTGAAGAAGGCCATGGCAGATCGAGGTTTTCTCTTCAGCCAGTGCGTAGCGAAGGGCGGAGACCCTATCACCATGCAATTGCTCAAACGATACCCTGAGAGGCAGAATACAGAGGCGTAGTGAATCCATCTGTTAAGGTGGAAATGACAAATGGTATGGTTTGCTAGGGTTAGCGGAGATACCAAGAATGTTTTTCCCGCCGGATTAAGAGCCCTTGATCTCATAAAGATTAACAGTGGAAAATCTAAAACGTATATCAATGAAAATTCACATATGAAATTGGAGAGATTTACATCTGTCATATAGATTAAATAATGTATTGTTGTCATTAATAAAGCCGGACATGCCAACTACGCCCCAGGCTTAATCATGAAGTTGAAAACGATAATGAAAAGCCTTAATCATATCACTAGAGAAACTTAATTCAAATTCGTAATATAATGTGACAAAGACTCCTTGACAATGGAACTATAGATTATAAGAATTCCAAGTGTGAACTCTTGTTATTATAACAGTCAATAAGACTTATAGTCAAGCTTGTGAGTCGAGTCTTAGTTTTATTTAATCCATCTTTCTGTGTTGCAATTTGAATTATTCATAAAATAACATAGATGAGACATTAGATTTTTACCTACGATAATAAAGGTAAAGTTTTCTTTTTGTATGAGTGTTATACTAAATCAACACAAATTCAAAATCACATCTCATATTGAATCATTATCTATACTACATCTACATCTTCTATCAATGTTAGTAATTAGTTTTCACCAAAAAAACCAAAATTTTGTTAAAAAAAAACAAACCATTTTTTCAAAAAACTATTTACTTAATTAAAATTCATAATTCAATTTTTAAAAAATCCCTTACAAATACAATAAACAAGAGCTATTTTCATTAATAAATAAATAACATTAATTAAACCATTCTACAATAAACAAAAACTATTTGTTATTAATAAATAAATAATTATCAATTAAACCATTCTTCATTATATAGAAAAAAAAGAATGAATATAATTAGATTTATAAATTTTTTAAAAACATGATAAACAAAAATGGTCTATAATTAATACATAAATATTATTTGGGCTTGGAATATGCTCTAAAACTTCTTCTTGTGCTTCTAAGAACTGGTTAAGTAAGGGAATAAGTTAACATCCCAAGACGATTAACATCCCAAGACCCAAAGGCATTTGGCAAAGGTGAAAGCCTAACCTCTTATGGACCAAGTAATTCTAGATTGTCTGATTTTCCTTCCATAACAATGATGAGTCAACTTGTATATGAAAATAACAACTAATAATAAGAACTATCCCACTATTGTTTTGACAAATAAGTTATTTATAAATATAAATTATTAATTTTAAATAAAATAAATAATAAACTACATTGAATGTTTGTAAGAAGTATTAAACAAATATCCATAAATACATTAATAACAAAATTTCATTAAAAATACAATATTTAAAATCTTTCACCAATATTTTTATTAGTGAAATATCAAACAAATATCAATCAATACATTGCATGTTTTTATTAAAAATATATGTAAATGCATTACAATGTATGTTTTTTTACTTACATGAGTAAATACATCCCAAAATGTTATTTAAACAGCGTCAATACATATAAATATCTCACTACAAAAAAAAATTAGTTATCAACCAATGATACCTCTAAGCAACTTAAAAAACCATTAATATTTCATTAAAATTAATGAGGTATCAAACACATATCAATAAATATGTTAATTGCATTAATGGCAGGTTTTCATAAAAGTATGGTATTTAAAATCCCTCACTAGGTTAAATTAAATGTTTTTGCAGGTTTTCATAAAAGTATGATATTTAAAATCCCTCACTTGAATAAATTAAATATGGTTTCAAATGAATTAAACTAATCACAGAGAAAGTTCTGTGCAGGTCACGACTCGTCAGCCATCTCCATCGCCAATGTTATGGACTACAGCTACGCGGAGTTTTCACTTTTGTGCAAGGTGTAAGGTTTGAAATTTGTAACACTTTTATCAAATTAATAACTATATTTAACTTCTTAATTTATTTTCATAAATATATTAAAAACTAATCATAAGCGAAGCTAGGCGAGACATTATTTTTTCCATCTCACTAATATTGTACTCACACTCGCACTGAGATGTGAATTACTACATGAACCTCTTAACAAGTATTAAGGGACTACGAAATATTCATTAATAAAAATTAGGGCACCACAGTATTCATCTCACATGAGTTTTGAAAAAGTGGACCCAATTCATACGAATTAGGAGGGACTTATTAAGTGGAAAATTTTTATGGTGAGAGCATTTAATCATTTTTTTATTTTTTGAATTGTGATGATTTTTTTTTAAAGGTAGGATAAGTTTTCCATTTTTGGATTGTGATGATTTAATTTATTTTTAAATGAACTATGATTTTTGAGAATAAAGTTGTATTTAAAAAAAAAAATCAATTATAAAAAATTAAATGAAACTCAGGTAAAATGTTTTTCATTGGACTTTTATGTATTAGTTTTTTTATTTAAATCCATTCGGGTATGTGAATTTTATTAGTTATAGAAAATGAGTTTTTATTAATGCTCCTAGATTTTGGTGAATTTTTATTTTTAAACTGAAAATGCTCTCAATACGATAATCTAGGTGTTATCTCATTTTACCAATTCTTACATTCATTTTGAGTTTTTCATATTCTATATTAGTATGTTGTATATGAATGATGTGATTTATAGGAAACAACTATATTTTAAATAAAAAATATATATTTAGCATAAATTTGTTGTTTTAAATAAAATAATATATTCATTTATCAAATATGTTTATTGCATTATTTTATTAATTTCATTTTTTTTTAAATATTTTTGTTGGACATTATGTTTAAAATATTGATTTTCTTTCTTATTATTAAGCTGAAGGTTTTTGTATTGTGAGGTTGATCCTCATGACACTCTTCAGATTCGTTGTCCCTCACAAAATCTGAACAGTTTCTTTTTGTATTGTGAGGTTGATCCTCATGACACTCTTTAGATTCATTATCCCTCACAAAATCTGAACAATGTCCCTCCCCTGTTGCACTCACCATTTTTATTTAATATTTTTTTCCTTCAGCGCATCTTTGCACCTTTAGGGGAAAATGCTAGTATATAAAGTTAAGTCTCATCAGCACAACCACAACAGGTTGAGGCTAGGAATATGGGCATCTTTAATAAGGCTCTGTCACACTCCCCTCCATTTTTATTTAATATTTATTTCCTTTCACTGATCTTTGCACCTTTAGGGGAAAATGCTAGTATATAAAGTTAAGTCTCATTAGCACAACCACGACAGTTTGAGGCTAGGAAGATGTGCATCTTTAGTAAGGCTTCTCAAGTAAGGCTACTCAATATTATGAGAAAATTGGCCTTATTAATAAGTCAACCTAGTCGACCTGTTAGTAAATCAACCCAGTCTGGGTTGAGAGGATGGGCTTGGTTAGTAAGGTAACCCACAATCATGAGAAAATGGGCTTTATTAGTAAGTCAACCTAGTATCCAAGATCGTTAGTAAGATGGGCTTTGTTAGCAAGTCAACCCAGTGCCCAAGATAGTTAGTAAGGCGGAGATCATGAGAAGATGGGCCTTATTAGTAAGTCAACGGGAGGATGGGCTTCCTTATTAAGGCAACCCAAGATCATGGGAAGATAAGCCTTATTACTAAGTCAACTAGTCTGGGCTGGGAGGATGGGCTTCGTTAGTAAGGCAACCGAAGATCATGAGAAGATAGGCTTTGTTAGTAAGTCAACCCAGTACCCAAAATCGTTAGTAAGGCGACCTAAGATAATGAGAAGATGGGCCTTATTAGTAAGTCAACCCAGTCGACCCAAGATCCATGAGAAGATAGGCCTTGTTAGTAAGTCAACCCAGTCAACCCAAAATCCCTAATAAAGGGACCCAAGATCAAACTTCAAAGTGACAGAGGATCAAATCTCACAGTGTTAGTAAAGTGACTCGGATAAAAGTATAGTGACTTAGGATCAAACCACATGGAGACTCTTGTGCCCATGCTAGGAAGAGAAGACATGCTAAAATCGTAAAGTAAACCAGGATCAAACGTCATGGAAATTGTTGTGCCCATGCTAGGGGGAGAAGACATGCTAAAATCCAATCAACATAAAGCTAAACCACATGGAGACTCTTGTGCCCATACTAGGAAGAGAAGACATGCTAAAATCGTAAAGTGAACTAGGATGAAACCTCATGAAATTGTTGTGCCCATACTAGGGAGAGAAGACATGCTAAAATCCAATCAACATAAAGCAAACCTCATGGAAATTGTTGTGCCCATACTAGGGAGAGAAGACATGCTAAAATGCAATCAACATAAAGTTGACATTGCCCAGGCTGACATTTCCCAAGCCTAATGCAATTTCCATTTCTGAGTAACTTTGACAACTTAAATGTCTCTAGATCTAAATTTCTCAAAATTTTCCAAACCCATTTCTGAGTAACTTTGACAACCTAAATGTCTCTAGATCAAAATTTCTCAAAATTTACCAAACCCGTTTCCGAGTAACTTTCACAACTTAAATGTCTCTAGATCAAAATTTCTCAAAATTTAACTTTCACAACTTAAATGTCTCTAGATCAAAATTTCTCAAAATTTCCCAAACCACAAGTCAAACTTGGAAGAAGACATGCTAAAATCCAGTCAACATAGAGATGGCATTGCCAAGGGGGTGCCATTTCGAAGTAAGTTTGACAACTTAAATGCCCCTAGATCATGATTTCTCAAATAAGGTCAAACTTGGAAAAACACAATGTGCCATTCTGGGGTAACTTTAACAACTTAAATGCCCTTAGATCATGATTTTTCAAACAAGGTCAAACTTCGAAAAACAAAAAAGCAAACTTGGAAAAACACAAGGTGCCATTCCGGAGTAACTTTTAATGCCCCTAGATCATGATTTCTCAAACTTGTAAAAATACACAAACAAAAAAACAAACTTGGAAAAACACACTCAAATTTAGATCAAACTTTAAAAATACACAACTAACAAACAAAAAAAAACCAAAGTCAAAGTTGAAAAAACAAACTTGGAAACACAAATAACAAACAAAACAAAACCAAGATCAAACTTGGAAAAATACACGTTCAAACTTGGAAACACAAATAACAAACCAAACAAAACCAAGTTCAAACTTGGAAAAATACACGTTAGGTCAAACTTAGAAGTACACAAACAAGAAACAAAACAAAAACAAAAAAGGTTTGATATTTTGATATTTAAAAAAAGTTTGATATTTTGATATTTAAAATTTCTTACTGGAATACATTAAATGCTTAAAAAAAGATTTGATATTTAAAATTCTCCCTCGAATACATTGAAGGCTAAAATGCTTAAAAGAAAAAAACAAATTGGAATACATTGAATGCTTAAAAAAGATTTGATATTTAAAATTCTCACTCGAATACATTGAATGCTAAAAAAACAAAAGTTTGATATTTAAAATTCCTCACATGTTAAAAAAAAAGGTTTGATATTTATTTAAAGTTTGATATTTAAAATTTGAATGTAAAAAATATTTTGATATTTAAAATTCCTCATTGGAATACCTTGAATATTAAAAAAAATAAAAAAGTTTGATATTTAAAATTCATCAATGGAACACATTGAATGCTAAAAAAAAAAATATTGAAATTTAAAATTCCAATGAAAAAAAAAAGACTTGATATTTAAAATTCCTCATTAGAATACATTGAATGTTTTAAAAAAGTTTGATATTTAAAATTCTTCACCGGAATACATTGAAATGCTTTTTCTGTTTGATATTTAAAATTTCTTATTGGAATATATTGAATGCTTTTTATGTTTGATATTTAAAATTCCTCACTGAAATACATTGAATTTAAAAAAAAAAAAATTGATATATTTAAAATTTCTCACTGGAAATGTATTAAAAAAAAGTTTGATATTTAAAATTCCTCATTGGAATACATTGAATATTTTTTATGTGTGATATTTAAAATTCCTCACTCGAATACATTGAATATATTTTGTGTGATATTTAAAATTCCTCACTGGAATACAATGAATGTATTAAAAAAAGTTTGATATTTAAAATTCCTTACTGGAATACATAAAATACTTTTCATGTTTGATATTTAAAATTCCTCTCTGGAATACATTGAATGCTTTTTATGTTTGATATTTAAAATTTCTCACTGGAATACATTGAATGTTTTTTATGTATGATATTTAAAATTCCTTTAATGTTTTTTATGTGTGATATTTAAAATTCTTCTCTAGAATACATGGAATGTTTTTTATGTTTGATATTTAAAATTCCTCACTAAAATACGTTAAATGCTAAAAAAGAAGAAGAAAAAATCGATATAAGTTAAATTCCTCACTCCAATACATTGAATGCTTTTTATGTTTGATATTTAAAATTAAGAATACATTGAATGCTTTTATGTTTGATATTTAAGATTCCTCACTGA
The DNA here is from genome assembly GCA_034641835.2 of Pinus albicaulis. NCBI lineage: Eukaryota > Viridiplantae > Streptophyta > Pinopsida > Pinales > Pinaceae > Pinus > Pinus albicaulis. The sequence continues at coordinate 446,945,563 of CM076578.1, forward strand.
AATACGTTGAATTGTAAAAGAAAAAAAAAATTGATATTTAAAATTCCTCACTAGAATATATTGAATGTTTTTTTATGTTTGATATATAAAATCCTCACTGGAATACATTAAATGATTTTAATGTTTGATATTTAAAATTCCTTTGAATGCTTTTTATGTTTAAAAAAAAATGATATTTAAAATTTTTCATTGAATGCTAAAAAAAATTTTGATACTTAAAATTCTTTACTTAAATATATTGAATGTTAAAAAAATTTAATATTAAAAAAAAAACTTGATATTTAATATTCCAAAAATTTGATATTAAAAAAAAAGTTTGATATTTAAAATTCCTTACTTGAATAGTGAAGAGATGTCTAATGTTGTGCAAGGACCAGTGATTGTTATAATACTCATCCCATCAACCCACTAAAAATATATATATATGCAACCAATAATTAAACATAAAGAAATAACTTGAAGTCCAAATATATATTAAATTAAGTCCAAAATTTCTCAAGTCATTGAGTGGGCCCACAAAACTAAGAAACTCATAAAACCATTTTTCATTCCAAAATGGTAAAGTCAATAAGTACAAAAAGCCAGTCACTTCAGCCCATCTAATCAAAACTGATGCTGTGTATGACAAGTAAATATCAATACTGCACATAATAAAAAGAAATGTATGCCAACCATAAATGTTGTGTTATCCAACATTTAAACCTATTGTGTTCAATAAATGGCACCCACCCAATAACAACATTTAAACCCAGTGTGTACAATAAATGACATCCACCCAATAACAACATTTAAAACCACTGTGTACAATAAATGACACCCACCCAATAAATTCAATAAATGATTTCCCATTAAAGCAGAACATATCAAAGCACATGGATCAACAAAAACAAATTCCTAGCCATTGGATCACATCAAATTCAATCATGATCACACATGCAAAATGAATCCATTGCAATCCATGCCCATCATTGTCACCAATTAAATTCAACTGCAAAAAACTATAAAAGAAGTTCAACCACTGCTGAAGTTGCATGTTTCACATTCAAACTATTCACCAGCCCTGGAGACAAACCAGCACAGAACACACCCCAAAACATTTCACAGTATATTCAGGTTAGTTTTCTCAATTACAACACAATTTTCTTACAATTTTATTTTAATTTATGAGTCTTTATCTCAATTACAACACAATTTTCTTACAATTTTATTTTAATTTCTGAGTCTTTATTTCAGTTTTCTTACACTTTTATTTTCATTTATGAGCCTTTATTTCAGTTTTCTTACAAGTCTTTATTTAAGTTTTCTTATAGTTTAATTTTCATGAAATTGTATATTTTTTTTTCTATTTTTCTACCAGAGTTTTATAGTTGAACACAAATTCATCCCAATGGGAGATTGAATTCAAAACGATTTCCCCAAAACAGAATTGCAAACAATCTCTACAAGAGGTTAATAGTTGAACACATATTCATCCCAATGGGAGATTGAATTCAAGACAACATTAATTGTTGAATTCAAGACATTGTAAAACATTAATTGTTGCAGCACAACGATAAGAGGGTTGTTTATTTTAAAAAAATAAACATGATAGTAGAACCATAGGCCGAGTTTATGACAAAAGGAACTCAAATAATGCACCTCAAATTGAATGCCTCCCACAAAGTAGAGTGACATGAATTATTGGCCCAGAAAAATGAGCTTTATGAGGAATTGACATTATTGTGCAAAATAATAAACAATATAATGATATTCTTTGAGTGAACCTATTTTTTTATAAGGAAGCATTGCAATTGAAACTAAAAAATATTATATATTTCATAAATTAAAAACCTCAATCCGTGAGTTTTGGCCACAGTTTGTAACATTTGATGGATTCAAAAAATTTAGAGTCCCTTGGCAAATAGGCACCTAGATTAGTTGAACTAGTAAAGAGCAATGTCTCTTAACAGGTTGACGGAGGTTCAAATCTCATTGTATAAATGTCAAACTTGCAAGGATATTTCTATAACGGTACAAGGGTTTGTGCATTGCTAATATTATTGGAGGAGAGACATCATTTTAAAATCCAAGGATTTTGCACCAATTCCCCTAACATTTGAACATGTTTCTAACTTAGGATTCAAAACCTAAATGACAGTATCCAGATCCTATAACTAGAAATGGATCCCTGAATAGAATTCATTGAATCCTAAAGAGTGGGTCTGGATCACCGATTCCCTGATTCCATGATGATTCAGATTCGGGTAAAAGGCTAGGAATGATGAATTCAATAAATATGATTAGAATGTTCATATCCAAAAAATATAAAGGCAGTGCACAATGGAACTTACCCAATCACTTGAACTTACCCAATTAAACTACATATGAGGAAGAACAGAATAAAGAACAAAACTCGAACAAAGAACAAAACTCGTTTATTGTTGAACACAGATTCATCCCAATGCCTATGCCTAGGCAAGTTTCAATGTTTTAAAGAGAGTGTGTATGTTAAATTTCCCCAAAACAGAATTGCAAACAATCTCTACAAGAGGTTTATAGTTGAACACAGATTCATCCCGATGGGAGATTGAATTAAAAAAAAAATTTCCAAAACAGAATTGCAAACAAACTCTACAAGAGGTTTATAGTTGAACACGGATTCATCCTAATGGGAGATTGAAGTCATCTGTACCTTGGGTTGTCGCTTATCTTCCTGTATATGGAATGATTGCTAATATTAATACTTTTTTGGGCTTAGATTTATAAGATAAGACATTGTAAAGCATTAATTGTTGCAGCACAACGACAAGAGGATTGTTTATTTTTAGAACTTCCATAAACAAGACAATATAACCAAAGGCCGAGTTTATGATAAAAGGAACTCAAATAATGCACCTCAAATTGAATGCCTCCCACAAAGTAGAGTGACATGAATTATTGGCCCAGAAAAATGAGCTTAATGAGGAATTGGCGTTGTTGTGAAAAATAATAAACAATATAATGATCTTCTTTGAGTGAACCTGTTATGTAAGATGCTAATTTATTTTGGTGAATAAGGAAGCGTTGCAATTGAAACTAAAACATATTATAGATTTCATAAATTCAACACCTCAATCCCTAAGTTTTGGCCATAGTTTGTAACATTTGATGGATTCAAAAAATTTACAGTCCCTTGGAAAATAGTCACCTAGATTATTTGAACTAGTAAAGAGCAATGTATCTTAACAGGTTGATGGAAGTTCAAATATCATGGTGTAAATGTCAAACATGCAAGGATATTTCTGTAACGGTACAAGGGTTTGTGCATTTCTCATATTATTGGAGGAGAGGCATCATTTTAAAATCCAAGGATTTTTCACCAGTTCCCCTAACATTTGAACACGTTTCTAACTTAGGATTCAAAACCTAAATGAAAATATCCAGATCCTATAACTGGAAATGGATCCCTGAATAGAATTCACTGAATCCTAAAGAGTGGGCCTGGATCACCAATTCCCTGATTCCATGATGATTCAGATTCAGGTAAAGGGCTAGGAATGATGAATTCAGTAACTATGATCAGAGTGTTATGTATCCAAAAAATATGAAGGCAGTGCACATTGGAACTTACCCAATTATTTGAGCTTACCCAATTTAGCTTCAGGATACAAAATGACTTCAAATGACACAAAGATCAAACTAGAATTCAAACTTATCCAATCATTTGAACTTACCCAATTCAGCTTCAAGGTACAAAATGACTTTAAATGACACAAATATCATTCTAGAATTCATTTCAAGCTCACTAATCCAAATGGCTAAATCCCTCAGTGTAAAAAATCCAATCAAACTCTCGTAGGCCAAGTAAAACAACTGGAAAAACCTGCTGAGCATAGAAGCTGGAAACAAATAACCAAAAACAAAACATGAGTAGATGGGCATAGAAGCCTGTGAAAATATCTCAGTAGTTGAGCATAGAAGTTAACATATCTATCTGCAATAGCTGAAAATAGAAGTTGTAGCATTTGAAGTTAACATATCTATCTGCAATAGCTGAAAATAGAAGCTACAACATTTGAATTTAACATATCTATCTACAATAGCTGAGCATAGAAGCTGTATAATTTGAACTTGAAGTCAACATATCTTTCTGCATTAGCTGAGCATATGAATCAAAGATGACAAGACAGAAAATAAGAAAAGGGTAACAGAGGGAAAGGCATTCAGAAACCTTGGGCATGAACACACAAACTAATTGTAAACTGTTATAAATTGTTATAAATTGGAAGAGATGATGTTACCAGATGATGTTTGGCTTGTATGAAAGTATTATTTTCAATTATTCTTAACTAAATGCATGCAATAATTTTGCAGGTAGTTGCATCCATGGCAAGAGTGAATTATGTAGCTCGTACAAGGAGAAGTGGCAGAAGAGTGACCAGGGGTGCCCAGCTGCGATGCACTTCATCAGATGAAGAAATAACAGGTGATCTCAATGTCAACAATGCTCCAATCAATGTTGTTGAGGTTGACCATGTGGCTGAAGCTGATGTTGTGACACCATCAGTCACAGAGCCACCGTCAACCACAGTCCAAGGCGCAACTTCAACTAAAAATATCAGCGCTATAAGAGGTTGGAAAAAAGAAGAAATGTTAGCTGCAATTGACGACATAGAGTTCAATGGATATTCTGTTCGGGCATCTGCAAAGAAACATAGTATTCCTCCCTCATCAATACATTATTGGATAAATGGGTTCATTCACACCAAACGTAGAGGGCCTGTTATAGTTATGCCTAAAGAGGAGGAGGACAATGTGGTTGAGTGGTGTAAAGAAATGGCCCAATTGGGACATGGAATAGAGTTGATACAACTCAAATCCATAGTTGCTCAAATTTGTCAAGGGAGGCCAAACCCATTCAAAGATGGGTTTCGAGGTAAATCATGGTGGTTTGGGTTTAAAAAAAGGCATCCAAACCTTGTATTGCATACAACTGAGGGCCTTAATAGAGACAGAGCATTAAATTTACGACCTGCAGTTGTATGTAAGTTATATGACACTCTTTCTAGTGCATATGACAAACATTCTTATGGTGCAGACCATATATGGAACTGTGATGAAATAGGTTTACAGGCAGGAAGGAATTGTGGTACGAGGGTAATTTCCAAGAGAGGCAGTTGAAACGTGCTAAAGATTTTACCTAAGAGCAAGGAGTGGATAACCATTTTATGTTGTGTCAATGCAATTGGTGCTTCAATCCCAGGATTTTATCTATTCAAAGGTAAAAATAAATTGAAAAATTATATAAAAAACTGTGAACCTAGAGCATGCATGGCTACACATCCCCATGCATGAATGACTAAAGAACTTTTTTAAATTGGCTTTGCCACTTTGCTACATCTGTTCCAGGTGGTGTCTCACCTAATAATAGACACCTATTGATATTAGATGGTCATGGAAGCCACATGGCTATACAAACAATTGAGGAAGCAAACAACCCCTTGATGTTAGTGTGTTTGGCCCTTTCAAGAAATATTTCAGGTCAAAGTGTGCTACATGGATGGAAAATAATCCAGGGGTTTAGGTGAAAAGGTTCGAGTTATCAGAGCTTGCAAGTAAGGCTTTTAAAAGGGCTCTGACACCATCAAATATCAAGGCTATCTTTAGGAGGACGGGAATATGGCCACTAAATTGTGATTCTCTTATGCATGATACTGCTTGTAGCCAAGATTTTCATGTGGATGGTCAGGAAGAAGAGCATCAAGTGCAAGAAGAAGTACATGACCATGCTGATGTGGTTGCAAATGATAATATAATTTCCCTCTCTCAAGGACAATTATATGCTGATGATGATGAGCAAGTATGTGAAACATAGTATATTCATCAAAAAATTGATAGCAACGTGGAGGTTGTTCTACCAACTCAAGTAGATGGAACTCTTGTTGTTGATATTGTTAATGACACTACTGAACATGCAGTTGACAATGTAGATTTTGTTGAAAATGAAATTGTTGAAATTGTCAATGTAGTTGTAGTTGAAAATGAGATTGTTGATATTGTTAATGACATTGAAAATTACCAATTGACATTGCCTAGCCAAGTAAACCCACCATCATGGCTGGCAGAAGCCATGATTAATTTGAACAAACAAAGTATCTCAAGAACCAATGAACAAAGCATGAACATGCCTTGACAACTGGCTGAATTGAACAGTGAAATTGTTCATTTTTTTGTGGAAAATAGATCAATGGAAGAAGATGGAGCACATAATGAGGCACCAGATGAAGAAAAAAATATAGTTCAATCAAGTGCCACGGATACTTGGGCGGTTCCTAAAGCTACCGGTAGAAAGAGTGTCAATAAAAAAGAAGCAAGGAACACCCGGTAGTCTTCGTTTGGGGCGAAGTTCATAGTTACTTACCTCATAAGACTATATAAAACTCTTAGTTGAATCTGAAAAGAAAAAAATGGAAATTCAAGAATTAAAAGAGAGAAAAAAGGATCAAGCCAAGGAGAAGAAGGCATCAAGGGCTATTGCAGCACAACGTTGAGCAGATGAAAGGCTTGAAAGAGAGAGAGCAAGGCAAGATAAGGTGCAAAAAAAAAAATGTCAAGACAGTAAAAGGAAGCAAGGAAGGCTAAACAAACCATTGAAAGGGAACAAGGAATGACTGATATGGTTGACATAAATGCAAGGACAATTTATGAGAATGAAACTAGGGACATGTCCAACACATTGGACAATATTGAAAATAATACAACATTATTCCAAGACCTCATAAGCATTCAAGTGCCTCACTATCAAAATGGGGGTTTACCCACTTGTCTTATTCCTACCACAGGAGGTGTGAATTCAATGTATGCTCATCACACACCTCCACTTAGTGCAAGTGTGAGGTATGGGTACTCAATTCCTCCATGGTTGGAAGGGACAAATTGGTCTCAATTATATGCCAGTAATCAACCACAACCTAATCAATCCTTCTTAGGAAGGCCGACCTACTTGGCTCAATCAGGCAACTCAGGGTTTGGCACTGAAGATTCTCAAGGCCATAAAGAATAGGGGTGTTATATGTTTTTGGTTGTAACCACATTATGATGTGGATTTTTGGATGAACTATATGTTTGGACTTTTATATCTTAATAGATCTTATATTTCCTTTCAACTCCACTAACTAGAATTTAAATGTTTTCATCATACTTCACAAACCATATCTCACATATCTATCCACACACAACATGATGCAAAGCATACCTCTTTATACTAGTTCTGTTAGTTATTCTTAACTGTATGCTGTTAGTTTTTCCTGAACACATAGGATGACATCACTACATACTACATAACTTAGCTAACAACACAGAACAAACAATGAATAGTTTTAATTACCCCAACAATAACTTGAACATCTTTAAAAGTTTAAACAGAAAAATAAACACATCTGAAAATTGAACTTCAGAACTAATGAGAGAAAGCCGAGACAATCATAACAGTAGCAGTGGAATGAAACCTATTCCAAATGAAAAGTATGTATATAGCTCCCTGTTACATGTAACATTATGCCATAAATTTTTGCAAAAAAAATAATGTCAGAATACAAAATGGCAACACATAACCCTTCAATAAACTTTGTTAACATACTTTATCACATTGTCCATTCAATTCTCTGCTAAAATCATATCATATCAATTCAGACTAACGTTGGCTAAGACTTTAAACTTGAAGGCTACGAACAAATAAATAACATGACCTTGAAGATCAATGCACCAATGCACCAATGACCTTGCCCGAATCAAGAAGATTACACTTCAACATTATTGATGAGTTAATATTTGAAGATACATTGTAAAAATCTCATTTGGTAATTAAAAATGTTTCTCAATATTCACTGAAGAAAAGCCTTGAAATCCTTCATGATTGAAGAAGCCTATTCCTTGACTCTTACAAGCAACCAAACCTATAGTACGCATGACTTCATGGAAGAGAAATTTGTAAAAGGCATTGGATTTCTTAGCTATCCAAGGAGCCTCACTGACCTACCAATTTGCTGAGGAACCCAAGCAATGATAAACCCACATATAAACCCATAAATGTTACATTCGACATTCCCATAGAAACCCAAAAACCAATTACATTCGACATTCCCATGTTAAATTCCACCGAACTCAATTTTTTGAGGAACCCAAGCAATTATAAACCCACATATAACTAGTAAAACATAGAACTTATAAACATGTTAAATTCTACCGAATTCAATTTGCAGAGGAACCCAAGCAATGATAAACCCACAGATAAACCCATAACTGTTACATTCAACATTCCCATAGAAACCCAAAAACTAGTTACATTTAACATTCCCATGTTAAATTCCACCGAACTCAATTTGCTGAGGAACCCGAGCAATGATAAACCCACAGATAACCAGTAAAACATAGAACATATAAAACATGTTAAATTCCACCGAACTCAATTTGCTGAGGAACCCAAGCAATGATAAACCCATAACTGTTACATTCAACATTCCCATGTTGAATTCCACCGACTTCAATTTGTTGAGGAACCCAAGCAATGATAAACCCACATATAACTAGTAAAACATAGAACATATAAAACATGTTAAATTCCACCAAACTCAATTTGATGAGGAACCCAAGCAATGATAAACCCACAGAGAAACCCACAAATAAACCCATAACTGTTACATTTGACATTCCCATAGAAACCCAAAAACCAGTTACATTCAACATTCCCATGTTAAATTCCACCGAACTTAATTTGCTGAGGAACCCAAGCAATGATAAACCCATAGATAACCAATAAAACATAGAACATATAAAACATGTTAAATTCCACTGAACTCAATTTGCTGAGGAACCCAAGCAATGATAAACCCACTGATAAACCCATAACTGTTACATTCAACATTCCCATAGAAACCCAAAAAACAGTTATATTCGACATTCCCATGTTAAATTCCACCGAACTCAATTTGTTGAGGAACCCAAGTAATGATAAACCCATAGATAACCAGTAAAACATAGAACATATAAAACATGTAATTCCATCGAACTCAATTTGCTAAGGAACCCAAGCAATGATAAACCCACATATAAACCCATAACTTCCCTCAAATACACCCACAAATATATGTAAAACATGTTAAATTCCACCAAAAAATAGCAAGAAGAGCTAAATTCCACCGAACAACGAGTGAAAGTGTTAAAAAATATAGAGAATGGTTGGTAGGATTGTGAATCCCACTAGAGGTTGCTGAGAGGTCACCGAGAACTACAGAGGTTGCAGAGCGCCGCTGCCGACAATTGCAGAGGTTATAGAAGCCACCACAACGCCGCCCCAAACCTCTCCAATGCCAACCATGGAAGAAAAGAGCTACAAAAAGAGAACAAAATAAAAATTTATAAACCAAAATTTCAAAAACATAATGAAAGAATTGGAGAGGTTGATGCTAAACCCTGAAGAATTCGAGCAAACGGACCCAAACCTTGGTGGAAAACAATGGATATCCTGGCAGTCTAGCATCAGAGCAACGGCGGACGTTGCAAATAAGTTTAGGAATGGGTGGCAACCATCAATGTTCACAAACTGACAAGCCTTAAAACCAGACAGCAGAATACTGGCGGAACTGGCGAACAGGTTCACGAACTGGCCGAAACAAGCAACAAACAACGACGGGCAACGAAGCAGCTTAACGTATTCAGCAATGGCAGACAGGTCGCACAGGTTCTGAAACCCGCATCCACCACCACCAGAGGAGTTGAATGGCCACACTCCGAGCCCGAGCAAGAATGAATAGGGCTTAATGTTCATTGTCAATAAACCTCCAGAACAAACCCTAAAATCATGACATTTATTTGCATTTCACGTTGTCACCAACCGGGACACGTGGCCACGTCATTTGGGCAAGTGTCATACCGGATAGGTCAGCATCTAAGGTGGAAGGGAGGGCGCCCAACAACTAGCGTCCCTCCCCTACATGATATATATATATATATAAAGTTTGATATTTAAAATTCCTCGGTTATACATTGAATGCTTTTTATGTATTTAATGATGTATATAAAAAAAGTTTGATATTTAAAATTCCTCACTTATACATTGAATGCTTTTTACGTATTTAATGAAGTATGTATTTAATGAAGTATCAATCAGAAATGATTTTATTAATTTAGTATCAAACACATTAAAATGCTTTTATTAATTTAGTATAAAACAAATTGAATTTGAATAATAATTTAGTATCAAACAAATTGAATTTGAATTTGATTATTATGTAAGTAATAAATAAATTCAATTTGTTTATTACGCCGATAGGTGTCCCTTGTTGGAAATTGCAACTTTAATCATTTTGTTAATCACAAATTCCAATCTGATGGTTGAAAATACAATATGCTGGAATATTTTGTTCATTGCCACTACATCAATGGATAAGATTGATGACCATAACTCCATTGCATATCTAAATCAAGTGATTAAACCCCACTTAAATAATTTTTTTACCAAATTATAATTAAAATTTTACTGTGCCATTAATTAGTGACCACGTATGAAGATTAATGCTAATTAAATTCACATCATTGAAGTTGTGGCTTCATGAAACGTTCAAAAAAATGCCACCACTATTTGAACCACCATAAAACTATGAAACATGTCATATAGCTACTTGAAACGTCTTATATAGCCACATGTTAATTCATTTTCATTCATAACAGTTCAAAACTTGAAACGTATACCTCTTCACATTCTGAAACGAGAAATGGTTCATTCACAATTAATGATATAGAATTTATTGTGTTTAATTATTATTTAAGAATAGAATAACAAGCCAAAGTGTTATGTTTTCTTGGTATTATATCAATTTATTATGTTTAATTTCTATGTAACAATAATTGTTTTAATATTTTAATTATTATTTATTGTTTTAATAATATTTTTGATATTTTAATAATTGTACTTTACATAATGTAACTTACAATTTAATTATGTAACTTACAAGTAGAATGATGGCATGCAATGGAGCGCCATGGAGCACCACCATTGGACTTGTGTGTGCCATCATGTTCCATATTCTTTATTTATTACACTTTTGTTTAATTGAAATGACTCTCATTCAAATTCTACAAAACAAATTCAATACAAAAAGAAGCGAAACTTATTTAAAGAGAATAGATGAGATGTTGTAAGTTTCATTTGATAAACATGTTGTGCAGGGGTATTGTTTCTTCACAAATTTCGATTTGATATCAAGGTTAGTCCAATTTTGTTGTTAATTGGTTTTTTTCAATACTATAGAGAAATTTTGTAAATTTCATACATTGAATGGTATCTAATAGATTGACTCTGTTAAGCAGGTACCCAGAGCTTCTATTTGATCCTAGGTTTAGTGCCATATATTCGGCCTCTATTAAATTGTTCCAGTCTCAATAGAAATTGGGAGGTATGTAAAACTCAGGCCCTCTATGTTTTGATACTCATGCTCAATGAGCCATGCAACTAGAGAATAGAAGGATGCAAATATTAATTGCAAATGTAAATTATAGTGAAAATTTTGGATTAGGATTACAGTCAATGTTGGTTACAAAACAAATTTTATTATGATGTAGATCTGAGCCTTAGCACCGTAGCATATTGAGTGGGTTGAAAATGTGATCTGTTACCTAATAGATTGAGGGATTTTAGTATATATATATATATATATATATATATATATAACCTTATTTAAAATTTGTATTGTATTGTATTGACTTGATAAATTTGTGTATAAATTGAGACGAAGCATAACAAAGATGCATGGTCAAGTCAAGGTTGTAACGTTGTAAGTTATTCATGTCAATAAGTTACTGTTCTCAGATTAGGTCTTTCTTGGTGTTTCTTTTTTGTTAGTAGCGGAAGAAGCTTGGTGTTTCTTTTTGGTTTGAGTCATTACTTTCAGCTCTCTATATTACTTTTTGGCCTCATCTAATCATAATCATGGCTGGTTTGTTTCACACCCCTCTTCTCTTCTTTGACGGCACAAATGTCAAACAAATTGACTCACTCATATAAACTTTAATTGTATTTTAAATTAACATTTTGGCATTTATTTATTAATAATATTTCATAATTAAACATTGGAAAAATTTTAATTTTCCCATTTGATATAAATCACCAATTCTCTTTTCGTGACTTCCTCCGCTCTTTGCAACCATGACTTTCCTACCCTCCGTATATATCTTCGGTTTCAGAAGGATACTGGCGACTTAGGTTTTTTGTTTTTTTTGTTTTTAAATTTTGTTAATAATTTCTCGAAGGAAAACTTAGAGGATACCAACAATTTAGGTTTTCTCTAATAATTTTTGAGACTGTTGAAAATGAATTCAATTCCAATTTCAAAGTCGATTTAAACAAAGTACACAAAACGTATAACTTAGAGGATATCGACAATCTAGGTTTTCTGTAATAATTTTTGAAACTGCCGAAAGCTAATTCAATTCCAATTTCAAAGTCGATTTAAACAAATTACACAAAACCTATATGAATTTAACAAATTTGTTATTAGCTATTTATCTTACAACAGATTTATTCAAATTTTGTAACTTCAATTTCTTTTTCATTAAATTCTATGGAACCTTGTTGCTTAGTTTACCATGATCAGAAGGTAGTTACTCCATCTGCACTACCATCTCTGGAGCTTGCTTATAATTTTAGTTGTCCATACCTCACATCCTCATTATGCTTAACTTCAAAACCTTGCTAAAGCATGGAATGGTTTAGATGTTAAAGACAGCACTGATATATTTATATGTTATGTTAATTTTAAAAGGAGTATTGATATTTATATTTTAATTTAAAATAATATATAAAAATACAAATCTAATTTAATTTAATGTGTTAAAATAAATATATATATTTTTTAAATAATTTTTATGTTATTGATTAAATTAATATATTAGAAGAAAAATATTTTATTTTATTGAATATTATTCACACATTTATTCTAAATATTAAAACATTAATGATATTTTTACTGATTGAGAAATATTTTTAAAATCTATCACATTAATAAATTTTGAGTAATATTTTTAAAATATAAAAAAAATAATTAAGTAATAAATATTATTAAAATATCTTGTTTTTATATAAAATATTAAAAAATGAAAATTTATGTTGCTATATTGCTAATTTCATTAGTTTCTTCAAGCAAATATAGATCATGTTAATATGTCATTTATTAAATTTCAAATTTAAAACATAGTGACTTTATTGACATACCCAAGCATATCATAATGCCAATGACATGTTGGCACTGAAAAACTATTCATTTTACTTTCACCATTGAGTTTATAAATGTCAAATTTATAATAATTTATAATAAAACTATTTATTTGTTGAATTGTAGATTTTTACATATCATATAATTAAATTAATAATTTTAATAATAAATAAAATTAGTTGAGTCACATATCATTATTTATTTATTTATATTTTGTATTTATTAATGTTGTTATTGTTAATATAACATAATTAATACAATTAATATAATTATTATTGATATAAAATACTAATATTATAAATATATTGATACTTTAATATAATACAATTAATATAGTTTATATTATATTAGTAAATATGTATTTAATGTTATAAAAATTTATAGAATTAATATTTATGCACTAGTGAGATTCATCTATATATAAAGATGATCATTCATGTAATATAAATAATATATATTATTGGATATTAAATATTTTTTCTTTTCATTAGCTTTCACTAAAGAAAAGAATATTGACAGTATTAGTATAATATAATTAATATAATTATTATTAATATATATTAATATAATTTATATTATCATTGCAACCTATATTAATAAAATTTCAAATATTTATTATTTATTATTTTTACATTTATATATTTTTTATAATTTATTATCGTGATTATTATTGTGTTGATTTGAATTGGTGTTCCTTTTGTGGTTGGTTGGTTGTGTTCTGAAAGAGTCTATTTGATAAATGACCTTTGATGGAGAGTTTGAGTCCATTTTTGTAGTGGGATTTATTTATGTAAAGACAACAAAAAACATATGATGCAGGAGCATCCAGCTCTCGGTGAACGAAAATAAAAGTATTTTGTCTCACAGGTTTACAGGTCATTGCACCTGAGTTGGTTTAAATTATTTTTCTTTAAATTCTAGCATTTAGGGCTTAAGAACGGATTATGTTTTTATTTATTTATTGCATTATAACTCCTTTTAGTTACTATTTTAATTAAGTCAGAATTCTGGTGAACGGAAGTGAACAGTTACCAAATGTAACTACTTGTAACTGTTAACAGTTTCAAGAAAACAAAACAACTGTTCAACGAGTGTTATAAAAAGGACACGATAATATTTTTGGAGGGTTGGTCTTCCATCATAGCAGAAAAGAGAAATCAATAAAAGCATTCAGGAGATTTAAAAAAAAAAAAAAAACCATCTGAGAAATATCTGCAGTCAAATACCATTTTTTTTTTTTTTGTTGTTCTTTCCATCTTACATGATAAATTGAATATATGCACGAATATAGAAAAGACTGGAAAAGTTAAATTGTTTATACAGGCATTGGAGTGATTACAGAAATTGACAATCCGAGACATTCATCTACCAGGAGAGTTCTACAAATTAAGGAACACACCGAGATTCATACTCCAGAAGACGCACAAAACGTTCATAGGTATTCATAAATTTTGCAACAACAGATTTTCCATTTTTCATTATTTATAAAATCAATTATGTTTTACGAGTCTCAGAAGACTACAAAAATATATTACATATCAAATTAAGGAACTGGGTTCGAAACCCTACACGGACAGCATGCCAGCAACAGTGAATGTCTAAACAGTGAACCAACGAAAAAGCCACAAAACCCGAAAGTAAAATTAACTATGTAACTGCATATAGACTCTAGTCTATTTGCCAAGAAAGAAACATCTGTAACAGACCAAAAATGGAGACGTTCACAGCAAGATAACGAAGCAAGGGAGCCGAGACCCACTATCGAAATAAATTCCAAACCACCAGAGGTGAATAAAGGGAAAGACCCTACCCATTTGGGTTAATAACTGTGAAGATGACGAACTACGTTTGGAGATCAGGAACCACCTACAAGGAGAAAAAAAACCAAAATTTAAACTCTGCAGCGGAATAAACAGAGCATCTAAACTAGAAGAAGAGAAATAGAGAGGGTTTGCAAAACTCAGCTTACCAAAAGAAAAACGTTGAACGAAGAAGGAGCTTTGGTCGCCAGCCGATAAGGGGTCTGCTCACAAGGAGCAACAGCCTTTAGCAAACTCAGACAGAAAGCCGAGGAATTAAAACATGGATGGACAACTTACCATCGCAAAGCTAATGAGTTGAGGATGAACGCTGGAACCCTTGACAGTTTCGACCCAAAAATGCAGACAAATAGTTAGTTGATCAACAGATCATTTTAGAGAGAGGGGGTTAAGTAATGTCGGAACAAAAAGCATACAAGAAGGTATAAACAAGAACAACACCCATAAATCTCCATGTTGTAGAAACCCTGTTGAAGACTACGCAGAACCAGGCGAAACCCTTGCCCTCAGAAACAGAGTGAGAAGGGAAAATAGAACTGTCATATCGACGGAGTCCAAAGAGCAGTATAGAGCCACAGTGGAAGGTTGTGGAAAGCAATCGCAAGAGGCATACAGATCCGAACCATTACCTCACAGTCACCAAACAACAACGAAAAGAATTCCAAGTTGAACAGTGTTAGGGTTAGTGATTAGCGCGGGTGAACAGTTCTCGAGGACGGGACAGATGTCCTCTTCATTCATTTCACAAGGACGAGTTGTATTTAAAACACATCTATTACGAGATCATAAAAAAATCTGAATCTTATCATTATGATATAATCAAAAATTGAATTATTATTTGCGCGTAGGTTTTAAGGAGGGCTGGGTCCCATCAATTTTTTGGTATCAGAGCAGGTTGAGTGTTAGAAGAAATGGAAGTTGGAAGGCGAGGTTGTGGGAGAGCTATTCGGAGAGTAGTAGATGAAGGATTGCGAGAAGAGATTCGAATATTGAACGCCCGTTTTGCGGTAGTATAAGTAGGAAGAAGAAGGGATCCTAAAGGTGGAGATGATAGTGATGAGGAAGCTGCAGAGACAACAGATGGATCAGATGGGGAAGGACCTGAACTCAGAATGTTGAGATCAATTTTACTATCAAATAGTAAGCCAAAGCATGAGCTTTCGACTTATGATGGAATTTTATCAGTAGAGGTACTGTTGGATTGGCTCAGTGATCTAAATAAGTATTTTGACTATGAGGAGATCAACAAAGATAAAAGAGTTAAATTCGCTGCCACCAGGTTGAAAGGACACGCGTCCTTCTGGTGGGATAGTGTCCAAGCAGAGAGGAAGAGGTTGAACAAGCAACCTATAAAAAAATGGACCAGGATGGAAGCTAAATTGAAGGGTAAATTCTTACCCAAAGACTATCAGATTGCTATGTACAGGCAGGTACAGAATCTAAAACAGAAGGGGATGGTTGTAAAAGAATACACTGAGGAATTCTATTGGGTAAACCTGAGAGACGGTTACATAGAAGACACCCCCGAAAAAACAACGAGGTTTGTGAATGGATTAAGGTGGGAAATATTAGATGAGATAAGTATTCTTTCACCTAGAACCATAGATGAGGCTTATCAGAGTGCCTTAAAGGCAGAGGAGAAAATAAACAGGAAACAGAATGCCAGAAGAGGAGGAGGATCTGGTAGAGGGAAAGGACGAGCCTATGGCAGAGGTAGAGCTGCCAATCCTAGTGATGAAGGCAGCAGTTAAAAAACTACAGGAATAACAGAAAAGGACAATAACACTAGAGGAGGAAAGCCATACCAGCGTGGAATAGGCAATGGCAGAGGCAGAGGAGCTGCCATCTAGTGTTACAAGTGCCACAAGTGGGGGCACAAGTCTTTTGAATGTCCTGAGGGTGAACAGGCTGGAGCAAGAGGAACATATGTTGCTCAGATGGAGGAAGTAGAGGCACCACCCCAGGAGGTAGAGAATGTGTCAGAAACAGGAGGAGCCTTAGTTTTGAATAAAGTATTGCTGAAACCAACAAAAGAGATAGCTGACCCAACTCAAAGAAAAGCATTATTCCTGACAGTTTGCAAATCACATGGAAAATGCTGTAGACTGATTATCGGCAGTGGAAGCATAGATAATCTAGTGGCCACAGAGATGGTGGAGAAATTGGGGTTGAAGAGATTGAAGCACCCCACTCCTTACAAGGTGTCGTGGTTACAGAAGGGACATCAATTGTTAGTTGATGAGCAATGTGAAGTTGAGTTCCATATTGGCAAATACAAGGACAAAGTTGTTTGTGATATTATGCCTATGGACGTGTGTCACATATTGCTAGGGAGACTATGGCAGTATGACAGAAAAGTAGTACACGATGGGAAGACAAACTGTTACAAGTTTGTTAAGGATGGGATTAAGCATATGCTTGTACCTATCAAGGAGGAAGAGACAGCAGAGACCAGTGGAGTCAAAGTATTGCTGGTGGGAGGAAAGGAATTTTTGAAACAGATCGGGGATAATGAGATCAAATATGCTATTGTAAGGCGGCCAAAGACAGTGTTGTTATACACTAAAATTACAAATTTACCTGAATAAATCCAAGACATGGTGCAGGAATTCAGTGACATTATAGTGGATGATTTACTAGATGAATTACCTCCTAAGAGAAGTATCAGTCATCATATAGACTTTATACCTGGAGCTAGTTTACCAAAAAAGGCAGCATACCGAATGAGTCCTAAGGACAATGAGGAAATTAGGAAACAAGTACAGGAATTGCTGGATAAAGGGTTGATAAGGGAAAGTTTGAGTCCCTGTGCAGTTCCAACAGTTTTAGCACCTAAGAAAGGCGGAGAGTGGCGAATGTGTACAAATTCAAGAGCCATTAATAAAATTACTATTAGATACAGATTTCCATTGCCACGAATGGATGACATGATGGACTGCTTAAGTGGAGCAGCGTATTTCTCAAAGATCAATCTGAAGAGCGGGTACCACCAGATTCGAATCCAAGAGGGGGATGAATGGAAAACAACTTTCAAAACAAATGAAGGACTGTATGAGTGGCTAGTGATGCCATTCAGATTAAGCAATGCCCCTAGTACTTTTATGCATCTGATGAACGAAATGCTGAAGGAGTTCATCGGGAAGTTTGTAATTGTATATATGGATGATATACTGATTTTCAGTAAGACTAGAGAAGAACATTTCCGACATGTTCGGAGTGTGTTGGAAAAATTGCAGCAAAACAAGTTGCTGATAAACTTGAAGAAATGTTCTTTTTTTTTCTTCAGAATGAGTTAGTTTATTTGGGTTTTGTGATTATAGAGAATGAGCTGAAGATGGACCTAGAAAAAGTTGCAGCTATTGTTAGCTGGCCATCCCCAAGGAACCTATTTGAGGTTCGTAGTTTTCATGGATTGGAAAGTTTTTATTGTGAATTCATAAGAATTTTTAGTGAGATCTGCGCACCAATGTTGGAAACCATCAAAAAGGAAAAAAATCCTTTCTGTTGGATTGAAGCGGCAAAGAGAAGTTTTCAGATTTTGAAAAAGAAGATCACTGAAAGGCCGATTTTGAGGTTGCCCGATTTTAACAAACTATTGCAAGTTCGTTGTGATGCTAGTGGTACATCCATTGGGGTCGTACTCAGCCAAGAAGACAAACCGATCGCTTATTTTAGTGAAAATTTGAATGAAAGCAGGCAAAAGTACCCATCCTATGATAAAGAATTTTATGTTGTAGTCCAAGCACTGAAGCATTGGAGACACTATTTATTAGGTAATGAGTTTGTTTTATTTTTTGATAATTCTGCATTACAATATATTATGCAGCAGCACAAACTAAACCACAAGCACGCAGAGTGGGTTGAGTACTTGCAGAGTTTCACCTTTGTATTGAAGCATATTAGTGGACAGGCCAACAAGGTAGCAGATGCGCTAAGCAGAAGAGCTTTGCTCTTACAGGAGAGTACGAATCAAGTGCTGGGATTTGAACACCTGAAAGACTTGTATCAAACAGAGGTAGATTTCAAGGAGGCCTATGAATCCTGCCAGAATCCTTTGTTAAGAAATAATAGTCCATGGCTAGACTATAACTTACAAGAGAAACTGATGTTTAAAGGAGGACAGTTATGTATTCCCGACTGTTCAATGAGGGAGAACATCATCCGGGAAAAGCACAGTGGAGGTCTTGCCGGACATTTCGGCATTGATAAGACCCTCGATCAGATTAGTCACTTTTATTACTGGCCGAAGATGCGAAGGGAGGTGCATCAGTTTGTAACCAGATGTAAGGTGTGCCAGTGGGCGAAAGGACACAGTTAGAATGCGGGACTCTACACACCACTACCTATTCCGAGTAGAGCATGGGATTCAGTCAGATTGGACTTTGTCTTAGGTCTATCCAGAGCGTAGCGGGGCTACGATTCTGTGATGGTGGTAGTGGACCGATTTTCAAAAATGGCACATTCCATTCCTTGTAAAAAAAACTAGTGATGCCACTCATGTAGCACACTTGTTTTTCACAGATATTGTCAGACTGCACGAGTTGCCTAAGTCAATCGTTTCCGACAGGGACGTGAAATTCACAGGACATTTCTGGCGTACCCTGTGGAAGAAGTTGGACACATGGTTGAACTTCAGCTCTGCTTATCACCCACATACTGATGGGTAGACAGAGGTAGTAAACAGAAGCTTGGGAAACCTATTACGGAGTCTGATTGGAGAAAATTCACGAATGTGGGATCGTGTACTTGCCCAGGCAGTATTCGCTTATAACGATTCACCAAATCTAAGCACAAGATATAGCCCTTTTCAGATCTTGTATGGCATGCATCCTCGCGGCGTGCATGAGTTACGGGATCTGCGAGAGTTGGAAAAAAGGAGTGCTGACGGGGAGGATTTCGCCAAAGCAATGAATGACCTACATGAACAAGTAAAATCTAAGTTGTAGGACAACAGTCAGAAGTATAAACAGCAAGCAGATCTAAAATGGCGGGAGGTACAGTTTCAGGTGGGAGACGATGTTCTCACACATTTACGCAAATAAAGGTTCCCTAATGGTGAATACAACAAGTTGAAGTTTAAAAAAATTGGCCCTTGCAAAATTCTGTGTAAATTTTCTGCAAATGCCTATGAATTATAGTTACCCCCAGGAATAGGCATATCACCTATCTTCAACGTAGCAAATCTGTTTCCATACACAGCTAGTCCTAAAGAGGACATTTTGGCATGGCCAGAGCGGGACACCCAAACAAGAAGTGGATCTTGGATGAGGCAAATGCCTTTGGCTCAACCCCTTGAGATCGAGAGGGTTCTCGACACACAGGTGGCCAAGCGGACTCGCAGAAAAGAGTACCTCCAATACCTTGTCAAGTGGAAGAACCGTCCCATTGAGGACAGTTTGTGGCTTGATGCGACCCAGATACAGCTCACAGGATATTCAGTGGAGGAACTCATGGAACAGAGCTCTGGGTGAATGAAAATAAAAGTATTTTGTCTCATAGGTTTACAGGTCATTGCACCTGAGTTGGTTTAAATTATTTTTCTTTAAATTCTAGCATGTAGGACTTAAGAACAGATTTATGTTTTATTTATTTATTGCATTATAACTCCTTTTAGTTACTATTTTAATTAAGTTAGAATTCTGGTGAACGGAAGTGAACAATTACCAAATGTAACTACTTGTTAACAGTTTCAAGAAAACAAAACAACTATTCAACAAGTGTTATAAAAAGGACATGATAATATGTTTGGAGGGTTGGTCTTCCATCATAGCAGAAAAGAGAAAGCAATAAAAGCATTCAGGAGATTTCAAAAAAAAAAAAAACCATCTGAGAAATATCTGCAGTCAAATACCATTTTGTTTTTTGTTGTTGTTCTTTCCATCTTACATGATAAACTGAATATATGCACGAATATAGCAAAGATTGGAAAAGTTAAATTGTTTATACAAGCATTGGAGCGATTACAGAAATTGACAAACCGAGACATTCATCTACTAGGAGAGTTCTACAAATTAAGGAACACACCGAGATTCATACTCCAAAAGATGCACAAAACGTTCACAGGTATTCATAAATTTTGCAGCATCAATTTTTCCATTTTTCATTATTTATAAAATCAATTCTGTTTTACGAGTCTCATAAGACTACAAAAATATATTGCATATCAAATTAAGGAACTGGGTTCGAAACCCTACACGGACAACATGCCATCAACAGTGAATGTCTAGACAGTGAACCAACGGAAAAGCAACAGAACCTGAAAGGAAAATTAACTGTGTAACTGCATATAGACCCTAGTTTATTTTCCAAGAAAGAAACGTCTGTAATGGACCAAAAATGGAGAAGTTCACAGCAAGATAACGAAGCAAGGGAGCCGAGACCCACTATCGAAATAAATTCCAAACCACCAGAGGTGAATAAAGGGAAAGACCCTACCCATTTGCGTTAATAGCTGTGAAGACGACGAACTACTTTTGGAGATCAGGAACCACCTGCAAGGAGAAAATAACCAAGAGTTAAACTCTGCAGCGAAATAAACAGAGCATCTAAAACATACGAAGAGAAATAGAGAGGGTTTGCAAAACTCAGCTTACCAAAAGAAAAACGTTGAACGGAGAAGGAGCTTTGGTCACCAGCCGACAAGGGGTCTGCTCACAAGCAGCAATAGCCTTTAGCAAACTCAGAGAGAAAGCCGAGGAATTAAAACATGGATGGACAACTTACCGTCGCAAAGCTTATGAGCTGAGGACGAACGCTGGAACCCTTGACGGTTTCGACCTGAAAATGCAGACAAACAATCAGTTGATCAACAAATCATTTTAGAGAGAGGGGGTTAAGTAATGCCTGAATGAAAAGCATACAAGAAGGTATAAACAAGAACAACACCCATAAATCTCCATGTTGTAGAAACCCTGTTGAAGACCACGCAGAACCAGGCGAAACCCTTGCCCTCAGAAACAAAGCGAGAAGGGCAAATAGAATTGTCATATCGACGGAGTCCAAAGAGCAGTATAGAGCCACAGTGGAAGGCTGTGGAAAGCAATCGCAAGAGGCATACAGAGCTGAACCATTACCTCATAGAGAAACCCTCACAGTCACCAAACAACAACGAAAATAATGCCAAGTTGAACAGTGTTAGGGTTAGTGATTAGCGCGGGTGAACAGTTCTCGAGGACACGACAGATGTCCTCTTCATTCCCTTTCACAAGGACGAGTTGTATTTAAAACACATCTATTACGAGATCATAAAAAAATCTGAATCTTATCCTTATGATATAATCAAAAATTGAATTATTATTTGCGCGCAGGTTTTAAGGAGGGCTGGGTCCCATCAACATATGTTAATTTCAATGTTATTTTTTTGGTTTCACTCATAGTGGAATTGAATATCACTTTAGTTTATTAATTCATTATGTTTATAATATTAACAATCAGTAAGATTGATTGATCACTTGTGGTTTATAATAACAATAATCATGTGACTTTAAAATTCCTATGTGTTTAAAAAATTGGGTCGTATGCTTTATTAAGCTCTTGTATTTTTAATATTGTTCCCTTGGCCTTATTGGTCTCTTAGGTTATTAATATTTTCCTGTTGGGTTCACCAATTCTTTTGGTTTATAATATTAAACCCTTGGGTTTATTAGTTCTTTTGGTTTATAATATGAATAATCCCTTGGGTTAATTCTTAGTGTTTATTAATTTCTTTGGTTTTTTTTTATTTTTTATTAATTTTATTGATCCTTCGACTTTATTAATCACTTGAGTTTATTAATAATTTTTATTTCTAATACTAATATGTTGGGTTTATAATATTAATAATCCCTTTGCTTTCTTGATGATTTATGTTTATAATATTAATATTTCCTTGTATTTGTTAATCCATTGGGTTTATAACATTGATCCATTAATTTTTCGAATTCTTTCAATTTGTAATATTGTTCCCTTCAGTTTATTAAATCCAAATATTGAGGTTTAAATATTAGTCCTACAATTTAATACTAATGCATGGTCCAATGGCACATTATGAAAAACATTGACTCAATACGAAAATCAACCATGGGAAACCATTGTTAATTAGCGTTAGCCATAGTGGATCAATGTCATCCATGGTCAAATGTCACATTCTCACAAATATTGTCTCAATATGAAAATCAACCATGTCCAACCATGGTCATAGTTGGTCCAACTTCGCATTGTGACAACAATTGTCTCAATGTTTAAATCAAGCATGGTAAACCATGTTTATTCCCCTCGTTTTATAATATTAATAAGCATGTGACTTAATCAATTATTTTTATTTAAAAAAATTATTCCTAAGATTTATTAATCTCTTTATTAATCATGTGAGTTTCTCATTCATTTGTATTTAAAATATTTATTCTTAATTTTTATTAGTTTTTTTTTGTTTTTTATATGGATCCCTTGGTGTTGTTGATCTCTTATGTTTTTAATATTTTTCCCTTGGGTTGCCTAATTCCTTTGGTTTATAATATTAAACCCTTGGGTTTATTAGTTCTTTTAGTTTATAATATTAATAATCTTTTGTGTTTATTAATTAGTAGATTTTAAAATATTGATTCTTATGGTGTATTAATTTCTTAGGTTTTTGAGTTTAAAATATTTATTTTTAGGGTTTGTTAATCACTTATGTTTTTAATATGGATCCCTTGGCCTTATTGATCCTTGATGTTTTTAATATTTATCTTTTGGGTTCACTAATTCTTTTGGTTTATAATATTTAAACATTGTGTTTATTACTTCTTTTGGTTTGTATTATTAATAATCTATTGAGTTTATTAATCTCTTGAGTTTAAAATGTTAATTGTTAGGGTTTATTAATTTCTTAGGTTTTTGGGTTTTAAATATTATTTGATATGCTTTATTAATCTCTTGAGTTTAATATATTAATTCTTAGGGTTTATTACTTTCTTAGGCTTTTGAGTTTTAAATATTATTTTTTAGGATTTTTTTATCTCTTATTAAATTATTTATTCTTAGGGTTTTTTTTAATTTCTTGGTTTATAATATTAATATTTATCCTTTGCTTCACCAATTACTCGGGTTTATAATATTAAATCCTCAGGTTTATTAGTTCATTTTGTTTAAAATATTAATAATCCTTTTGAATATTGGTAAGAGATACACCCTTATTATAAATATTAATAAAATATCATTATTATGTTATTTTTGAATTATATTATAATTTGAGTTAAAACTATTAATATTTTGAAATAATTTAATAATATATTTTTATTATATATTTTACTATTGAATAATATAATATTATATATTCAAAAATATTATATTTTTATATATAAAGATAATATATAGAAGGCATATAGTTAATATTATTAATATATTATAAGTAAATATGTAAAATATATTGGTAATTATATTTTGGTGAAATAAATGTGATAGTTCGTAGATATAGGTCTATCGACTTATATCAACTATATTGCTAAATGTAGTTGTAAGTATATGAAATTGTTAAATGTGATTATAAATCTATTTCATATACTCGATATCAACTAGATTAGTAAATAGTACAATCTATTTCATATAACCTATATCAACCACATTAGTAAATAGTACAGATTGTACTAGTATTAATCAAGTATAAAACAAATATCAGTGAGTAAATACATTGCTACATTACATTGTAGCAACATTACATTGCTACATTAAATAAATACATTGCTACATTACATTGTTACATTATTGTTACATTAGTGCATGTTTTTATATGAAAGTATAAATTGAAAATATAATACCATTAAAAGAATGAAACGAACATAAGTCAACGCATGTATTCATTAAAAAAATATAGTAAATCCATTGCAAAATGTATTTGAACAATATCCATACATATAAATATCACGCTATCAAAAAAATCCATTATCAAAAAACCAAACCACAAGCAGTAACTTGAAAAACCACAAGTAACCAAACAGTACATATGTTTCTCAGTACCTTTCACATATCACATATGTACATGATACAAACAAACGATGTCTCCCAATACCCAGCAACAACACCACACACCAGAAGCATATATATGTATTATATATATATATATATATATATATATATATATATATATATATATATATATATATATATATGTCAGAACTGATCCAAGATACAAACGAAACCACCACACAGAAACAAATGATGTCTCCCAGTACGCTTCAACAACACCACAAAGAAACCCAGTAGTGTTAAAAAAAGAAGCATTTTGGTCTAGAATCTGGCAAATATTTTATCAAAATTTAGCAAAGATTTTATCAAAATCTAGCAAATATTTTATGAAAATCTTGTTAAACTTTAGTATTTTGAGTCAGTCTTTTTGATAGTGTTGAAAAATAGATTCCAAACACTCCAACTACCTAATTTTTTGAATTTTAGTTGACCGGATTCCAGCAAACAAACTGTCCTCCGAACTATTCCACTGCCCTGAAGTCTCCCCAAACGAAAACGAATAACGAATGGTACGGACATAAAACATTTCTTTTAAATTCCAAAATTTGAAACCTATAAGAGACCATTTCTACACTGAAATTTCAAATCCACAAAAATAATTTCGCAGATACTATTCAGTCAAACTTCGAGTGTCATGAATATAAGCACTGTCGAGTTGAAGTTGAAAGAAAAATTGAAGCACAATCATAGCATACACACCTCTGTAGTCATATAGACCAAAATGATGCTTTGCCGATTCTATGAGACTTCAAAATGAAATCCAAATGCTATAGTACATCAGTATAACAAAAATCGCTACCAAAAATTAAGAGGTAACCGATGTGAAGCCACGAATTGCATTACCCCTTTCTGCTCTCAAATGTAAAACCAAAAATCTATATGATATACTTCATTATAATTATTCTACTACTGCTGCCAAATTTTAAGACGTAAAATGTGAACACTAGGATCTAAAATTACCATTTGGAAAACTCAAGTGACTGATCAGCGATGTCTTCAATTCGACCGCAAGAGACTAATCAGTGATGCTTTCAGTTCGGCACCAGACGTTTCAGCCATATTCTTCACTAGTCTGATGACCTCAGCCAGAATATCCTAGGTTTCCTTTATAATTGATTCATATCAAAGCATGTCTTCCAGTTTTTTATTTGATATTGGCTTCGACGAAACTGGGGACTTGAAAGGGATGTGATTCAAAACTCGGGCCTCCTCGGTACTGGGGACCTTGGTTTCCTTATCAGTGTCTGTGCCTCCATCGCTCTCGACTTCTTTCTCCTCCTCTGCTTCATCCCCAGCTACCTCGGTTTGATGTACCTTCATCTCGTCTTCCTCATGCTGCGCGCCCCATGCCTCTTTCCACAGCTTATACAATGCCTTTTCGTGCGGGCTCTTGTAAACAAAATCATCTTCTTTAATATTATTTTGAAGAATCTTGTTCTTAATGGATTCATACCTCCTCTGCATGCTCCTCATCTTTTCATACACCTGGACCCTACTTGCCTTGTGGTCCAATGAATATTTAATCTTTCTAGCAACCTTTGAAAACTCCACACTCTCCATTGCATACTTTAGGCAGCAGTGCATGATGACGCTTTCCTCATTCGTATTCCAAACACGCCTCTTCTTCTTCTTCGATGATGATGATTTCCCTTGCGAGTACTTTGCAGAACGAGCCACCCTGGGGACAGGGGATACAGATTCTAGTTGCTGCCTCCGCAGCCTATTTCTCAATGGGTTCAAAGCCGGGACTTCTTCTTGGGCTACTTTCTTAGCGTCGGACACCGACTTCTTCTTTTTCGACTCGGGCTGCTTTTCGGCAAAGTCATCATCTTTGTCTCTTTTTACGGCTACTCCCTTCTTGGGCTTCGAAGCGGAGGAGATATTAGGGTTCGAAGCAGAAGCTATGTTATTAGGGTTCGGCTCCGAGGGGGTGCTCTGGTTTCGAACTGCGGACCTGTCCGAAGAGTTTGGATTCTTCTTCAGCGAAGGCGTAGCTGTGGGCTTCTCTGGTGCTGGGCGGGTACTCACCTCCTCCTACTCGGAGTCGGACGACGACGCAAAGGTAGAGAAAGAGTGTTGGCTTTGGGAAGGGTTTTCATTTGCGTGGAATCTCTGCTCAATATCGTAGCCGCTGCTGCTGTCACATGAGTGAGAGGATTTTCTCTGGCCATTTGAAAAGGACGCCATTGATTTCAGAAATTCGAGATCAGTCTGCTCAGCTCAGCTTAAAAAAAAAACAACATACAAACCCTTGTCTGAAAAAACCAACGTAAATACAAATACAAATTCGGAAACCCCATAATTGCATTGCATGGCCGCATTTCAAATCTTTAAAATGACATCTGTCACAGCTCAGCGGAATTATGATTGAGCTTTGGGAATGAGGTTCCTTGTTAGCTTTTTTTTTAATATAATTTTAATTCATTTTATTTAAAATGTAATGAAATTATTAAATTTCATATTTTGATTTTTAGATTATATAAAAATTATTGAAGACATTTCATCCGTTTATATTTAATATTTAAAAATTCAAATTATATCTTATATATTTATTTAAAGATTTTAAAAATAGATTATTATGACGATATTCTGGGTTTCGAAATATTTAAATGTCAGAGCGGAATATATCATTAAGCGAAGGGGATAGCTATAATACATAATTAATTAATTAATTCTGTATTGCGCAGATGTGCCCGACCATCAAATCTTTTTGCAGAACACACTAATTTTTTGATAGTTGCAATTACAAACAGACCCGTCGGCGCCGTCCGGAGACTTCTCCCTTGTCCTCCGGCTCGATGGTGGACCCGGCGGAAGACGGCGACGACACTTCTCCTCTCGGTGGATGGCAATGGCAATGACAGCGTGAACCTCATCTCTCGCATCCTCCACCACCTCTCTCCCTTGCGCCGCTCCTCCGCATCAGCCGCCCCACGACCACCGGCCACCAACCTCCATCAATGCTGCACCACACACCACACAGATTGATAATTCCGCCGGCGAAGTACGCAGTTTGAATTGTGAAATTTGAATATGAAAAACCGCGAATTGAAATTTGAAATTTTGAATTTTGAAATTCATACTAGCACAACCACATTAGTAAAAACTAATGTGGTTGATATACGCCGATAGGCGTATATAAAATAGATTTACAACCACATTTACCAATGTGGTTGATATACGCGGATAGGCCTATATCCACTACCCATCACATTAATTTATATATCAATAAATAAATATTATATATAATAAATTTATTATATTAACTTGAAATATATATATTATATATTAATAAGAATATTAATATATTAATTATATTAATTATATTAAAATCACAAAAATATTTTATATATATTAATAATATTATAATAAGTATTAATAATATATATTAAAATTATTTATTAATATATTAAAAATATTAACTATATACATACTATAAATTAACTTGAAATATATATAATATATATTAATATAAAAATAATATTAATAATATATAATAATTTAATATATCATAGATGGTTATATTATTAATAAACCAAAAGAACTAATAATATATTAATAATATATATTAGATCATAGTTAATTATATTATTAATAATATTATAATATTACTAATAATCATTATTAATAAATATTAGAATATTTATTTATAATGACTATTAGTAATATTATAATATTATTAATATTACTAAATAAATATTATAATATTATAATATTATTAATAATATTATAATATTACTAATAATCATTTTTAATAAATATTTGAATATTTATTAATAATATATATTAATAATATTATAATATTACTAGTAATCATTATTAATAAATATTTGAATATTTATTTATAATGATTATTAGTAATATTATAATATTATTAATATATATTATTAATAATATATAATAATAATATTACAATATTACTAGTAATCATTATTAATAAATATTTGAATATATATTTATAATGATTATTAGTAATATTATAATATTATTATTATAACTAAATAAATATTATAATATTATAATATTATTAATATATATTATTAATAATATATAATAATAATATTATAATATTACAAATAATCATTATTAATAAATATTTGAATATTTATTTATAATGAATATTAGTAATATTATAATATTATTAATATATACAAAAATATTTTACTTATATTATTAATATTATAATAAGTATTAATAATATATATTAAAAATATTTATAAATATATTAATAATATTAACTATATACATACTATAAATTAACTTGAAATATATATAATATATATTAATAATATTTGTTAATAATAAAAATAATAAAAATAATATATAATATTTTAATATTTATTTATATATTTATATCATAAATGGTTATATTATTAATATAACCAAAAGAACTAATAATATATTAATAATATTATAATAATATATATTATATATTAATAATATTATAATATTGCTAATAATCATTATTAATAAATATTTGAATATTTATTAATAATATTATAATATTATTAATAATCATTACTAATAAATATTTGAATATTTATTTATAATGATTATTAGTAATTTTATAATATTATTAATATTACTAAATAAATATTAAAATATTAAAATATTATTAATATATATTATTAATAATATTATAATATTACAAATAATCATTATTAATAAATATTTGAATATTTATTTATAATGAATATTAGTAATATTATAATATTATTAATATATACAAAAATATTTTATATATATTATTAATATTATATTAAGTATTAATAATATATATTAAAAATATTTATTAATATATTAATAATATTAACTATATACATACTATAAATTAACTTGAAATATATATAATATATATTAATATAAAAATAATATTAATAATATATAATAATTTAATATATCATAGATGGTTATATTATTAATAAACCAAAAGAACCAATAATATATTAATAATATATATTAGATCATAGTTGATTATATTATTAATAATATATATTAATAATATTATAATATTACTAATAATCATTATTAATAAATATTAGAATATTTATTTAATAAACTAAAAGAACTAATAATATATTAATAGTATTATAATATTATATATTATATATTAACAACCCAAGGGAATTGATTTGAACATGGAGACAATTGTTGTCGCAATGCGACGTTGGGCCAAATATGACCATGGTTGGCCATGGGTGATTTTCATATTGATACAATGTTTGTCAGAATGTGACATTTGATCATGGATGACATTGATTGATTATTCATATTATAAACCAAAGGAATTGGTGAACCCAAGGGACAACCATTACCCAAAAAATTATAAACCAAAGTAATTGGTGAAGCCAAGGGAATTGATTTAAACATTGAGACAATTGTTGTCACAATTCGACATTGGACCAACTATGACCAAGGTTGGCCATGGGTGATTTTCATATTGAGACAATATTTGTCAGAATGTGACATTTGATCATGGATGACATTGAATGATTATTCATATTATAAACCAAAAGAACTAATAAACCCAAGGGTTTAATATTATAAACCAAAGGAATTGGTGAACCCAAGGGACAACCATTACCCAACAAACTACAAACCAAAAGGAATTGGTGAACCCAAGGGAATTGATGTAAACATTGAGACAATTGTTGTCACAATGCGACGTTGGACCAAGTATGACCATGGTTGGCCATTGGTGATTTTCATATTGATACAATGTTTGTCAGAATGTGACATTTGATCATTGATGACATTGATCGATTATTCATATTATAAACCAAAAGAACTAATAAACCCAAGGGTTTAATATTATAAACCAAAGGAATTGGTGAACCCAAGGGACAACCATTACCCAACAAATTATAAACCAAAAGGAATTGGTGAACCCAAGGGAATTGATTTAAACATCGAGACAATGGTTGTCCCAATGCGACGTTGGACCAACTATGACCATGGTTGGCCATGGGTGATTTTCATATTGAGACAATATTTGTAATAATGGGATATTTGATCATGGATGAAATTGATCGATTATTCATATTGCAAACCAAAAGAACTAATAAACCCAAGGGCTTAATGTTATAAACCAAAGGAATTGGTGAACCCAAGGGAATTGATTTAAACATCGAGACAATTGTTGTCACAATGCGACGTTGGCCCAACTATGACCATGGTTGGCCATGGGTGATTTTCATATTGAGACAATATTTATCAGAATGTGACATATAATCATGGATGACGTTGATCGATTATTCATATTATAAACCAAAAGAACTAATAAACCCAAGGGTTTAATATTATAAACCAAAGGAATTGGTGAACCCAAGGGACAACCATTACCCAACAAATTATAAACCAAAAGGAATTGGTGAACCCAAGGGAATTGATTTAAACATTGAGACAATTGTTCTCACAATGCGACGTTGGACCAACGATGACCATGGTTGGCCATGGGTTGTTTTCATATTGAGACAATGTTTCACATAATGTGTCATTTGATCATGGATGACATTGATCGATTATTCATATTATAAACCAAAAGAACTAATAAACCGAAGGGTTTAATATTATAAACCAAAGGAATTGGTGAACCCAAGGGACAACCATTACCCAACAAATTATAAACCAAAAGGAATTGGTGAACCCAAGGGAATTGATGTAAACATTGAGACAATTGTTGTCACAATGCGACGTTGGGCCAAGTATGACCATGGTTGGCCATGGGTGATTTTCATATTGATACAATGTTTGTCAGAATGTGACATTTGATCATGGATGACATTGATCGATTATTCATATTATAAACCAAAAAAACTAATAAACCCAGGGGTTTAATATTATAAACCAAAGGAATTGGTGAACCCAAGGGACAACCATTACCCAAAAAATTATAAACCAAAGTAATTGGTGAAGCCAAGGGAATTGATTTAAACATTGAGACAATTGTTGTCACAATCCGACATTGGACCAACTATGACCAAGGTTGGCCATGGGTGATTTTCATATTGAGACAATATTTGTCAGAATGTGACATTTGATCATGGATGACATTGAATGATTATTCATATTATAAACCAAAAGAACTAATAAACCCAAGGGTTTAATATTATAAACCAAAAGAATTGGTGAACCCAAGGGACAACCATTACCCAACAAATTATAAACCAAAAGGAATTGGTGAACCCAAGGGAATTGATTTAAACATTGAGACAATTGTTGTCACAATGCGACGTTGGACCAACTATGACCCATGGTTGGCCATGGGTGATTTTCATATTGAGACAATATTTGTCAAAATGCGGCATTTGATCATGGATGACATTGATCGACTATTCATATTATAAACCAAAAGATCTAATAAACCCAAGGGTTTAATATTATAAACCAAAGGAATTGGTGAACCCAAGGGACAACCATTACCTAACAAATTATAAACCAAAAGGAATTGGTGAACCCAAGGGAATTGATTTAAACATTCAGACAATTGTTGTCACAATGCGACGTTGGACCAACTATGACCATGGTTGGCCATGGGTGATTTTCATATTGAGACAATGTTTCTCATAATGTGTCATTTGATCATGGATGACATTGATCGATTATTCATATTATAAACCAAAAAAACTAATAAACCAAAGGGTTTAATATTATAAACCAAAGCAAGTGGTGAACCTAAGGGAAAATCATTACCCAAAAAATTATATACCAAAGGAATTGGTGAACCCAAGGGAATTGATTTAAACATTGAGACAATTGTTGTCGCAATGCGACGTTGGGCCAAGTATGACCATGGTTGGCCATGGGTGATTTTCATATTGATACAATGTTTTTCAGAATGTGACATTTGATCATGGATGACATTGATCGATTATTCATATTATAAACCAAAAAAACTAATAAACCCAAGGGTTTAATATTATAAACCAAAGGAATTGGTGAACCCAAGGGAAAATCATTACCCAAAAAATTATAAACCAAAGGAATCGGTGAACCCAAGGGAATTGATTTAAACATTGAGACAATTGTTGTCACAATGCGACGTTGGACCAACTATGACCATGGTTGGCCATGGGTATTTCCATATTGAGACAATATTTGTCAGAATGTGACATTTGATCATGGATGACATTGATCGATTATTCATATTATAAACCAAAAGAACTAATAAACCCAAGGGTTTAATATTATAAACCAAAGGAATTGATGAACCCAAGGGAATTGATTTAAACATTGAGACAATTGTTGTCACAATGCGACGTTGGACCAACTATGACCATGGTTGGCCATGGGTGATTTTCATATTGAGACAATATTTTTCAGAACTTGACATTTGACGATGGATGAAATTGATCGATTATTCATATTATAAACCAAAAGAACTAATAAACCGAAGGGTTTAATATTATAAACCAAAGGAATTGGTGAACCCAAGGGAATTGATTTAAACATTGAGACAATTGTTGTCACAATGCGACGTTGGACCAACTATGACCATGGTTGGCCATGGGTGATTTTCATATTGAGACAATATTTGTCAAAATGCGGCATTTGATCATGGATGACATTGATCGACTATTCATATTATAAACCAAAAGATCTAATAAACCCAAGGGTTTAATATTATAAACCAAAGGAATTGGTGAACCCAAGGGAAAACCATTACCCAACAAATTATAAACCAAAGGAATTGGTGAACCCAAGACAATTTATTTAAACATTGAGACGCATTGTTGTCACAATGCGACGTGGAAAAGATGTCTTTTTATTTAAAATTAAGAAATAAAAAAACTTTATTTAAAATTTTTCTTATATTTCAATAAAATAAATATTATTATTTATATAAGTTATAATCAATAATCAAGAAACTGTGCAAAATATGTTTTTTTATTAGTAATAATAAAATATGTTTTCTAAAAATTAGTAATGCTTAAAATTATATTTCAAAAAAAATATATTAAAAATTATAGACTTACACTTTTCTCTTTTAAAGAAATAAAATAATTATTTTGCGTGCATTATAATATTTCACATATATCATATATAAAGTATATATAATTTTTTTTAATTAATTTAACCAAATATGAATTATAACCTTAACCATTAATCCAAAATATTTTAAAAATATAATAACATACTATATCATTGTTTTTCACATTGGTAAATCTATTAAAGCCAAGTTTACAACCACAATTACACTACAGCGCATGTGAAAAATTTATTGAAACATTATGGACTTCAAGAATATTTAGAGCAGAAAGAATGGCTTGCAATAAAACCTATTAACCCAAGATTATAACCACAATTATTCACTGTGTCAATCTCACATTACCACATTGGTTGATCAGGCTTAATAAAGCTGATATATATACTCTAACATTGAAGTAGGCTCGCTGGACAAAGGCAAAAGCGAAACAATTAACTCACGTAAATTAAAAAATGATAAACATAAATATACAAAGACAGATAGGTTATTGTGTTCAATAAATGATCTAATTTTAATAATTTAACACATGGTATAAATTATACCACTGTACATTGATAGAGAAACAAATCTTAACACATTATAAATGTATATATAGATTAAACTACACTAAAACTAAAGTACAATACTCGGTAAGGATGGATGGGATAATCTAAAGAAGACAGAGTAGAAATGTACAAAAAAATACTATCATAAAACTGCACAATATACTCTATCCATAATATTGTGTGGCATGGGAAGCGGAAAGAAAGACGAAATAAACGATGTTGTTGAAATGGAAGGACTTTCCCCGGTTCCTTTGAGAGTAAAAGAGGCCTGGAATTATTGAGAAGAAGTAGTGATCATGCTTTACTATCTCAAATGAATCTACAGGACTAAAGAATCAACTAATATATATTAAATTATAGAGTATTATAATTAGTATAGTATTTAATATATGTTTTTAAACTTTTAAATTATAATAATGTAATAACACGGCACTTTTAAATTGGAATTTGATCTTATTATATTTTTTAAAGTTAAATAATTTTAAAACCGACACGCGTTTAAATCTTGAAAAAATAGCAAAAGAAAATTGTTCGGAGACAAACGGTAAACTGGCGAAACAATGGAATTGAAGCGCACCTCAGTGGCGAGATATTCAAGAACAATAGCAAGGTAAACAGGAGGTCCTCCCCCAACACGCTCGTCATGCATTCCTGACTTATAAGAAACCTGGCAATACGCCCAACGGGGAACTGAAGACTGGCCTTCGAGCTCCGGGAAACAGGTTTCTTACCATCGGCTGATTTCCCTCTTCTTGCCATTGCTCAAGCGCTGGAAAAAATAACACTACTCTTCTTTGCACAGATAAATATACTTCCTACGAAGAAATTTTGCGCGGTTATTGATGAATGGAGGGCGCCATTTATATTTTGGCTATGGAGGGAATGGTCAATGGAGATCGCGTTTATGCGCTTATGAAAATGAAAAATAATAAAGAAAGTTGTACAAATTTAAATAAATAATTACAAGAAGTATATAACGCGATGATTACACAAGGTAAGATGCATGCATTCCATCGGACTCGAAGGCCATAACAATATAAACTCACTATGGTGGTGTTCAGAAGCACCATAAATCTGATACAGCCAAATGTCAAACTTAAGCCTCGGCATCACTGGCCCCTGCCTTACCACCACCCGCTTTCTTCGGTAGCAGAACATTGTGAATGTTGGGCAACACACCACCATTGGCTATGGTCACCATACCTAGAAGCTTGCTCAACTCTTCGTCATTTCTCACTGCCAACTGAATGTGGCGAGGAACAATCCTCGTCTTCTTGTTATCCCTTGCAGCATTTCCAGCCAACTCGAGCACCTGAACACAAATAAACAAACAAAACATTTAAAAACACGGCACGCGATTGCAGAAACATAGGCCAGATTCCACAAAACCTGGATTTACTAGTCTTAATCTCACTAAATATTTTAAATAGAGGAAAAAACAATCGCTGCAATTTGAACACCGAAACCCTAGCAGGATCCTTTAAAATTGAGAAAAGACCGTCATTATTTCAAAAGATAGTCCAGTTAGAGAGACATTACAACGAAAGCAAACAAAAACGAAGAAAAAAAAAACGACATCGTTCAAATGTCAAAATACAAACAAAGACTATCGAAAATCGAATATAGGAGGCCAAGAAAATCGTGCAAAGGTGAATGAAGAACATATGAACAGAGGAAAAAAAAAACACTAAATCTAAAACATCTTAATCTTTAAGATGCTCTAAAGCGATCCTGCCATAACATTAGGGTTAAATATCTTTTCTCCTAGAACAACCAGGCACTAAGCTAGCAAGAACACTTCCATAAATGATTATCCAGATCAGTAACAGAACCAGCGCCTGTTTAAAGCTTTTAAACAAAAGACAAATACCGGCAGAAAACCAGCGTCTAACACAAAGCTTCATTCAAATAAACGCAGATCCACCAGAAAACCACCGCCTATTCATAGCATCACATGGAGGCATAACACAACAGAAAACCACCTTGCGTTTAAATCTTGAAAGAACGTCAAAAGAAAACCGTTCGGAGACAAACAGTAAACTGGCGAAACAATGGAATTGAAGCGCACCTCAGCGGCGAGATATTCAAGAACGGCAGCAAGGTAAACGGGAGCTCCTCCTCCGACACGCTTGGCATACTGTCCTGCCTTTAGAAACCTGGCAATACGCCCGACGGGGAACTGAAGACTGGCCTTCGAGCTCCTTGAAACAGATTTCTTGCCATCAGCTGATTTCCGTCTTCCTGCCATTGCTCAAGAGTATATGGATACTCTGCAAGAGTATGCGCAGGGGAAATTTAAATCCTTCTCAACAATTCGCTCTCTATTGGCACACAAGAAATCCTTCTTTACTCAGACACGACAAAAAAAAACAGGAAACGTCGATATCGTTCGAATCAAATAACCACTTTACAGCTTCAAATCGATGTCGAGGGACATGCATGGATCGAGTAAAACCAACAGCTGTTACAGAGAGCAGTGTCTGTTCTGATGCCTTCACCGCCAAGTGTATACCCAGTTTGTTGTCTGTTCGTTGGCCCAACCTTCCACTTCCCGAATCGCACCGCTTGCCACCACCGCTTGCTGCCACTATGGCTAGTGTGAAAGGCATGGGACACGTTGCAGAACGATTTCAACACTTGGAGAAGATTTAATGTTTCAGTTTCCTTCTAGTTGTTAATCTTGATAGGTGGAAATTAATAAATGGCTTTGTAAATTTTTAATCAAGATCTGTAAAAAATTAATTTAAGTACGGTTTAAACATGTGATTTAGATATGCAAGGAAGTTAGTGGGGTAGATTTGATCCATTGATTGAGTGGCGACGACCAGAATATACCGGCATCTTTCAATCTAGACCATCAGATCAAAAAGATTAATTAGCCTAATCACAAAACATGCTCCTTCCGATAGGGGGTTACGCCTATCGGCGTAACTAGCTGACATTTTTTATTTTTGTATGTCGGTCTGAGAAGATGGGGAGATCTCTTTGTTATGAGAAAAAAAAAACGGTCTAAACCAAACAAGAAGAAGCCTACCTCATAGCCCACATGGTGAAGGCACCTGGCGTTGCCTTCCGAGGACATGTCTTACTTGTGGGCTCTGCAGATAAAGATAAGAGAGTTTGAAATTTCACGAGGAGGTCATTTTTCTCTTGTTTTGTTTTTCCTTTGGATATCGCTGACTGTGGACGTGGTAATAGTAGGCAATTTCTGCAACGCTATTATGGGTTTTGCTGCCCAAGTGACTATAACGCCTTGTCATGTAACGGAGTCTCTGGCTCTCCAACCCACCAGGCCGCGTACTCATTATCTGTGTTTTCTGTGTAAGTATCTTTTTCTTTTCTCACAAGTCAAAGAACTTTACTTAAATTTTCTATGCAAAGTTGAATAACATTAGCGAAGAAATATGCCGAAATATGGTAACATGATGATTATTGATTGCAGAAACAGAGTAATCGATGCAATGCATGGACTGTGATTCGACCGCTGTGTATTCTTTTCTCTTTCTTTTTCGATATGTAGATTTTCACAGCTTTATCACCGGCAATAAATTAGGTTTTTTCAACAATAAATACACAGTAGCTCGCGTATCAGTGTTGGGTGAACCAAAATTTTGAAACAGGAATGGAAAGATAACACAGTTAGTTCAGATCTCGGGGAAGCAAAAAGAAACTAGTATCGATCGCGAGACTCAGATGTCAGAAGTAGTTTTACAGCTACGCCTAACTATCCTTTATCTGGCTGGTTTCGAAAGTATTTTAAGAAATGTGCCCTGGCCTGTGCTACGAAATTTTCCCTTCATTGGATACTTTTGTTATAAGATTTGGTCAATTTAGCACAGGAAAGTTCAACCGTCTTCGACGATCAAACACTAGGAAAATGGATTGCAAAATGGGAAGAAATTGTTCTCAATGTTCTAAAACCTATTTTTAGAAGATCATTGTTCTGAGACGCGATAGTGTTGTATTTTTAGAAGATTATGATTCAACTTTTCTATAAAATTAAAATTAAAATAATAGTTGGATAAGGATAATTTAAATATATATTTAAAAATATTTTAAATAAATTAATATAAAATTAAGGTACAATTACAAATTAAACATTTTTTTCAAGATTTAAACCAAAAAAAGATACATTTTTTTTCAAAATTTAAAAACAAAAAAAATATAATTCATATAATATATGTATAAAAATTGTAGATAATATTCATATTTTTGAGCATATTTAAAATTTTGTTTAATATTAGGAATTATGTTTATTTTAGATTTTTTTTAAAATAGTTATTAATAAAAAACCATTTTAATTTGCTTCTTATGCAAAATATTTTGATGTCAATTGGAAATATATTATATATCATGAAAAAATTAAGTTTTTATCGTCAAAATGTTTATTTGGTCTTATATATACATTATTTAGCAT